>OX383274.1:1805000-2333302 GCA_947522985.1 Lithophane socia
AGCCTTTAATCCTCAACCGGGCATAAATTCAAACTCCGGGCTGGTTTTGAGAAATTCGTGATGGAAAAACCCAATAATACTTTGTCCAACTTGAGAATCGAACCATCCATCAGTAAGCCAACCAACCAGCTTCTTTCAAAATTGAATGATGGTTGCATCATTCAATTTTGAAAGAAAAACAGAAATAAAGATACATCCTTGTACACGAATATCTTTAAAGATAACAATCCTCCTTTCGATAGTATTTTATAGGAAAACAATTTCGGTTTCGCAGCTCAGTATAATAACTATCAAGTTTTCGTGCCAATAACGTTATTTTTTATAGTTCCTAATAAAAATATGTAGGTAACCGAAAATGTAGGTAACCGCAAATGTATTTTTAGCGAGACACACCTTAAAAATAAAAGAAAGATTAAAGAAATAACAGTACCCTCCTTCTGGGGCAGTCGGGTAAAACGAAAGAGCATTTTTCGGCGGCCATTAACGAACTTTGTAAATTATGTCAAAACTAACATCCATACTAATATTATAAATTCGAAAGTAACTCTGTCTGTCTGTCTGAATGTTACCTTTTCACGCCTAAATCACTAAACGGATTTCGATAAAATTTGGCAAGGAGATAGATGGCATCCCGGGGAAGGACATAGGCTACATTTTATCGACATACCACGTGGGCGAACCCGCGGGCGGAAGCTAGTAAGAAATAAAATGTTGCATTGCTGTTGTGTTCCGTACCTCAAAATGAAAAACGGAACCACATGGTAAATCTCTCAATATTGTGCGTACTTTGCAGTTGGAATAAACGAGAGAACATGTTTTGCACCTAAAATGATAAATATTCAACCTAACTACGGAACCCTTCATTGTGCGTGGTCCGACCGCTCTTGGCCGGTTTTAAGGCTTCTGACTACTCGTAACGACTCTCAAAGATCTACGAATGACAGCCGGGACCAACAGCTTAACGTGCTTTCCGAGACACGGGGAGGTCTCGATATTGTAATGGCTAGTAACCCATCCACGAACCGACCGTGGCACGTGTACTTTAGCCTTCGATCGACCCGAGTGGTTGTTATTATTTAGCGACGAGTCCCTTTAATTAATACTAACTATTGTCTTTTAACCTTTTTGTTTAACCTACTGTTAAAAATATGTTGTATATTGGATGTCACAAGCAGATGAACGGACAGCCTGCCAGGGTTGCGGGTTAGTCCGAAAGGGATACCGGAACCTTGGCAACAGGCAACTGAAGGAACACTGGGTTTTAGTCAGTAAAAGTCTGACACGCCCTTCCGCTCCACCCAGAGCGGGAGAAGTCAATGGATGATTTCCCACCCTCAAAAACAAAAAAAAGATGAACGGACAGACGTACATGGCGTGGGCTTGTAGTAATGATGATCCCATTTTTGCTTTTTAATAACTGAACCATAATATATTTTTTTTTTTCTCATCGTCCCTTTTCATTTTTTTTAGGTTTTTTCTTCGGTATCTCCATGCTTCTACATGACATTGAAGCTAAATACAGGAAGGAAGTCATCCATTATCCTGTAGATACACAGTTCTTCGCAACAGACTTCTTCGTGAAAGGATGCAAAAATTTCCTTGATAGTTGCCCTAAGGCTTACAAGTACGTTGCTTTAATATTTCACCCGCATAAAGGCTCTTACATACTGCCTTAAGTCTTGATCCCGTGGGAATATCGGAATAAAACGTATCCTATGTCCTTTGCCAGGTCATGGTCTACCCATTTGCCAAAAATCATCCAAATCCGTTCAGCCGTTTTAGCGTGAAAGCGGAACAAACAAACAAACTCACTTTCGCATTTTATAATACTAGCTGCGCCCCGCGGTTTCACCCGCGTAATTCTCGCTCCCTTAAGAATATCGGAATATAAAGTATCCTATGTCCTTCTCCCGGTCATGGTCTACCCATTCAAATCCGCCGTTTTAGCGTGAAAGCGTAACGAGACTTGCGCGGGTGAAACCGCGGGGCGCAGCTAGTTATGTTATAATCATCACGGCCAATGGCCTGATGCGGCCTGATGGCCGAAAGCCTCGAACTGTTGGTCGAGCCTCGAGAGATGTTTCTCTCGAGGCTCTCGCATTAGGCGGTTGGATCATGGGCCTGATTCAGAAGGCAGTATACCCCTTGATACGGCTCGCATTGTGAGGAGGTTCCTGTCTCTGCAGCCCTAACCACCGGTAGCTTGACCTCTACTTTTTTTTTAAATGTATTTTTACTTTTATATTTTTAAATGTATTTTCTTCTGCTGTACAGCTCTGTAATATTTAAGTAGTTTTAATTATTTTCTGGATAAAAAATTACATAAATATATAAAAAATGAAGAGCAGAGGTGGCCTAGCGGTAACGGCCGCGACTTACGAGTTGTAGGTCGTAGGTTCGAACCCTGACAGGCGCTTTACTTTGTGTATATAATTTCATCACCACTGCTCTCAAAACGGTGAAGGAAAACATCGTGAGGAAACCGGCATGTCTTAGAACCAAAAATTCGAAGACATGTGACATCTACCAACCCGCACTGGGCCCGCGTGGTGGATTACGGCCCACTCCCTCTCATAGAGAGGAGGCCTGTGTCCCAGCAGTGGGAACATTATAGGCTGATTATGTATGTTATGTATAAAAAATGTCAGGTAATCAATTCAGTAAACTATTCTGAACAAATTACTTTTTTATTGTGCACTAATTCAGTTACACATTGTATATTATTTAATTTTAGCCTAAAACGGTCCATTTTGGGACAAAAGGCCTCCTCTCTGTGAGAGGCAGTGGGCCACCATCCACCACGCAGCCACGGTGCGGGTTGGCGAATGTTTTAGAATTTTTGGTTTTAGAACATTTCGGTTTTGAGTAACTACTGTCATATCTTTACAGAGAACAACCAATCTGCGCCCGTAGCTACGATGGGGACTTCAAAAACTTCGGAAATTACTGTGAAATGCAATACGAGAATTGCAATACTTGGAAGAGTATGTTTTATCAATAATTTTATGATACAATAAGTACACAGTTACACACGGCTACACATCATGCTATACATTTCCAGTATAAGCTGACCTTGCATTGTACGGGATTCCTATACAATGCGAGATCAGCATAGACTAGAAATGTATAGCTTGATGTGTAGCCGTGTGTACCTTTTATTGTCCACACACACTGTGCATAGCTAAACGACTACAATATACATACCGAAACGTAAAGCATGCTTCGATCAATCTGTAAGGTTAAGCTGCACTTGCTGCGGTAAACTTTTAGATGGGTGACTGTTTTTTTGACTATTAAGACTACTCTGTATATTATAACAATAACAGTCATTAAGAGTAGGTTAGCTGAAAAACCAACTTTTGAAGTCGGTTAGTGGTCGGTTATGATAATAAATTTTTATGTCTCAAAAGCATCATAAATCCTCATGCCAAAAAAACATCCAAGCCACGCCATTTTCCACGATTATGAAAATAAAAATACTTTCCCATTTATAACAATGACAAACCCTTCAAATAAATATAAATTTTCTTGAAATTGGAGCAGGAAGCAAACATTAAAATGGATTTACACGGTGCGGTTCGATAATGTTACGATACGACGTTGCGAGGCTTACTAACTGTCGTAATGTGTAAATGGGCTTGTTTTCGTGGTGATGAAATTGACAAGTCTATGAAAAAAAATAAAGTCACTTGTGGAATGTATCCCACGTCCAAACACAAACTCAAACTCAACTCAAACTCAAACTCAAAGCATTTATTTAAATTAAACCATTTACAGGCACTTTTGAATTGTCAAAGAGTCGGTCAGTTAGTCAAAAAGTTGAAGCTAGTTGCCCATTCCAAATCGTAGATCTCTATGGAGAAGAACGGACAAGAAACTCCAAGGACAGTCTTTTAAAAATGTATATAGATATTACAAAATCCTGGGTACAGTATTCTTGGTGCTTCTATATTTGTGAGAACAATGTCTAACGAAAAATAATCAAGTCCCAAGTGAAAAGTCCTCGAAATACGTGTGGAGGTAACCAAAACTAAAACCTTCACGCAGTCCCTCTCGCAGAGAGGAGGCCTGTGTCCCAACAGTGGGAACGTTATAGGCCGATTATGCTATTATACAAGATGCAATTATCTGTCATGACATCATCATTCTCCTGCCCTTATACCAATTTATTTGCAGTCGGCGTAACATGTCCATCTTCCATACGTCTCTATTAGTCGTCATCTCGGTAGTCACCACCTTTCTAGCGATAACATCTTTCACACAGTCCATCCATCGTTTCTTTGGTCTTCCCCTACTCTTATAGCCATCGAAATTCATACCCAAAACTTTCCTCCCAACATTTTCCTCATTTTTCACAATTATCTGTCATGACAATCATCTAGATATTCATTCTATCGATTTACGAAGCACTATCTCATATCTAGCAGAATTGCTTAAATTGGATTCTCAATAAAACAGATTTTCACACTAAGAGATTAACAACAATATTATTCTTCAATTTCCATAACTAAGACAGAAATCTTAATCTGAAACAGACAGATTTCAACTTAAGTTTCAGAACTTCTGAAGAACATTGATATGAATTATAATAGGTCCTTTCAGAAAATTGGAAATCTCTCTGTTTGTTTATGGTTACGCTAGTCAGTCATTCTTCCAAACTAACGAAGATCCTAGAGTTTACTCCACTGTTTGAAAGTGTACATTAATAATTAAAAATTATGTTTAGGTACTAGTCTCGTCATTATTATTAACGTCGAAACTCCAATAGTTCAACATTAATTTCAACGATCTTTGGGTGTAAATAAATAACTCCCGGAGTATGAAAATGTTAACGGGATAGATAAATAAATTTATTAAAACATTCAAATAACTGTTTTGAATAAATACATCCATTAGCTTTTTTACAACGTCTATACGATAGCTCGTTTTGTATACTAATGATCTCCTAGTTCACTTTCTCATACCCTTGTTATACAAGGTTAGGTGAAATAGCATTATTAGCAATGCCCAACAACGAGTTCGAGCCGACTACCGCAACCTTAAGTAAGAAACTAAAATCCATACTACAAAAATGATTTGAGTGACTTAAGGCAAGTCTGTAAAATATAAAAAAAAATCAAGGATCTCCTTTATAGCCGAAGCTGCCAAAGCTGATATTAAGTGGAAAAATATACATAATTATATCTAAACGTGCGTAGTATAAAATAAAATCACTATTCGTGTTTTTTTGTGACAGCTTAGTTCTTCTTTATTACATAACTAGCTGCCGCCAGCGGCTTCGCCCGCGTGTAATCTTTATAAATTATAGCTTATATTACTCAGGGTGAATGTAGCTTTCTAATGGTGAAAGAATTTTTGAAATCGGCGCAGTAGTTTTTGAGTTTATTCATTACAAACATACACACAAAAATACAAATCTTTCCTCTAATATTAGTGTAGATGGATTTTGATGCATTTTTCAACATTATTTAGACAATGTATTCCAGAGGTTTAATTGTGATACATGAATCATTAACTTAGCTTAAGCACAGAAATCTTGATGTTTTGAGAACATGTCGCCACATCACTCGTGCGAACCAAGGGCCTTTCTTCGCACTTCTCTAGTAAGATAATATAATAAAACAGAAATTAAGTTCGCAGACGAATATGACGAATGTGACAGTACAGTTATTTCAATAGTCATAACAATAAACAGTAATGGTCCAGTCTAGACTAGACGAAATGGACAATAGTGTGGAATAATGACCCTATATTGCTTAGAAAAGGACGATAAAAATTGTTGAAGATTCTGCTAGTATTAAATGGTAATGACTGGTTTGATTAATATACCGAGCTATTGGTAGGTAATATTATTATGTCGACAATGGAGATCATTCATTTTGGGCTAAATATTGAAAGTGCCAGCCGAATAAAAAAAATGATATATTCCGTTAGAACATGTTATTCTCTTCACTTTTCACTATTGGGCCAAACCTGTACAGCAATTCCCTGAGCTGTTATACGATTTTGAAAAATAATGTTTTCAGTATATTTTATACTTCAAATAATAAAAAGTAATCTAATTAACGCTTAAAAAGCTTGTATTAATAAAAAATTAAGGGAAAAACGTAATCTTTCGGAATGTAGCTTTTTTTTTGTTTGGCCATCACTTTTTTCTCTTTAGCCCAAAAATGTATGATCTCTTTTATTAAGGGGATGCAGGAGAGGTCATTTGCAACCAAATTACCCATCATGACCGAATGCAAATGTCAATCATTTTCGAGTAATTTGACATTTTATATTTTATTTAAAATTAATGAAATAAAAATATAGACATTTGCATATGAGTCATAAGGGGTCATTTGGATGTAAATGACATTACCTATCCCCTTAATAAATTGCCTACATACCTATTATTACCAATAACCCTGTATATCTACGTGTTTTACGTTCTGCGTTTTTTTTTGTCCAAAATAAACAATCTTTTTATTTTTTCTCTCTATATCCGCGTGCCGATTTCGGCTGCGGTAACTATTTCTGTTTTTTACGGCTACGGATTACAAACGTAAATTGCGTGTATGTATGAGTGTGTAGCGTGATATGTTGCTAATGTAGCCTATCTTGGCTGTGAAGGTACGTGCACAGCGTGGAGACGTTAGAATATCATTTTGGTAACGGTAGCAACGTTTATCTTCTATTAGGTCTTTATTAAACGAGGGCCTAGAGTGGCAATCACTTTCAATCCGTTTCGTATTTCTGCATCCACTTTTAACAGCACGCGTAGTATCACAACCATAGAAAAGGCATTTTGACGACGGAAGAATAGACCAAATAACAGATTTTCATGTTTATCCTGTCATTTTGTATGAGTTAATAGAAAAAAAAATGAGATGTTTTCATTATTACAGTTGGTTGAACTTAAATTACTTGACCAATAGCGTATTCGGCAAATTTCGTAATTGGACAAAAAGATGATTTGACGAACTACAGCTTTGACCAATATCAAATTTGACGAATTGCCGATTTGGCAAAAATCAGACTTGACCAATGTCGTGTAACCCGTCTATTCTTCGGTCGATAAAACTCGTTTCTCCTTTTGCTTTCCTAACATTATTGAACACTCTTATAATATTATAAAGAATGCTTCTTTTTTTGTCACCTTCTAATAATTTCTATTTTGAGGTCCTAAAAATACTAAATAGCCAACGTAACTGCGACCAACTTGGAAGTATCGGATTTGGTCAGGATGCCTTAACTTAGTTACTGCAACCAATTAATTCGACTTGCGCTTGGTTGTTCACCGTTCTAAACGAATCTAACCCGTTTGGTCGGTGTATCCTAGCTTATACTACGACCAACTGTGAAAAAATACCAGATATTAAAAAAGTCGCTCATGTATTATATAATTATATATTTCGGCATCATTAGAAGCCCAAAAAGTTTATAGACGTGCATTAATTTAAAAACTGTTCATCATTAAAAGCTCAATAAGTTTTTAGATGATCAGTTAAATATTTCTCATGCTTGAAAGCTACATTCGCACGAGCTGTTTCTTAACTTCAAACTAACTTTTAACAAAAGTTTTGTAAGACGTATGCGATCCCGCTAAATTTCGCCAACTGGTGCTATAATCAACTTTAAAACAACACGTGAGAATGAGAAAAAATCGAACCAATTTCATTTCAGCGCAGCATTCATTTTAGTTGCTTTAGTTTTTTTTTTTCGATTTTGCTGTTATTTGCTTTTTTAAATTTGCTAGCGTTGGGGATTTTAGAGCATTAGGGATCTCACGCACTAGACACCCACGAACACTACTACTGGACGCACCGACCAGCACGCGTAGCATGACCAACGTAGAAACGGGTTTTGTCGACGGAAGAATAGACAAAATGACAGAGAAACAATCGCAATCTGTCTATTCTTCCGTCGACAAAACCCGTTTCTATGGTGGTCATGCTACGCGTGCAGGGGGCCTACTTCAGTGTAGGAAAGAGATGAAGCTTTACAGGATGTATATATAGCTCCATCTCTTTCCCCCACGAAGTAAGATTAAAATAATACTGCTGTAAGCGGTGGTGGTAGGCCCCCAGTTAAACTATAGAAACCGATACGAATCGCGCACTTGGGCGTGTCAGGAATATGTAGCATTATATAAAATTAATCTTTGATTTAATTCATAATCTAAACTTTCGCAGTATTTCTAGATGAACAATCAATTACGAACGAAACCTGTGATCTGTGAGTTGGTCTAAATAAATACAAAAACATTGACTTTTACCTAAAATTTAATGATAACAGAATTATATTGTACTTAAAATATATCCTTGATTTTATATACTATTTCGATGTTCATGTTGTTCTATATTAATGGTTTTTATTGTGACTTAAAAGACTACTATCAAAAACAGCGATTCTAGACGAAAAGTAGGTCATCAAACTTATGTTATGATTGGTGGTTTTTGAATAAACAAAACAAATGTTTATTTATTTAGAGTTTCAATAAATGATTAAGTTCTAATTAATATGATATTATAATGTTAATTAAGATTTTATATTGTAATTCAAAAGTCACAATTAGTTTCAAACGATTCTCCTAACTTTAAGTGGATGTCAATAACTTATCTGATTTTGCTTTTCGATACCAAATAAGTAAATACTAAATTGCTAAATTACCGTATTAAGTTTTAAAATGGTTCCACTATTTAAGATTTGTTCATTGTTAACTATGTTAGAGATTATTAAACAATAATCTATGACAATCTGCGATTGGTCAAAAATGGCGGCAATGTTAGAGGTACTTGATTAGTATTGGGAGAATATAAAATACGTGTACCCGCCAATTCGGGACCTTTTTGGGATACAACTGTGGTGAAAGATGGACTTCCTATTGTGTTCACGTAAGTTAATTGATCATATTTCTTGATTATTGCTGATAGCTATGTTTTTCTTTATCTGTTATAATATGTCTTGTGTTAAATGTAATTAGGGAATATTCATGTTCTGTTTCTTCCCGTTGATAAGTTGCTATAACTTTGAGAAACAGTCCCAGAGAATAATGTGATAACAATGATTAACGAGTATGCTAAAGTAAATATGTGTTGATCCAATACTTTAAAATTAGCTGCCATGGAGTTTCTTGTCCTTCTTCTCCATGATGACCTAGATTCGGAACGGACAACTAGTTTTCTCATTACCGTATTTAACCGACAAGCCTAATCAATAAATGCCTAGTCTTGTCTTTCTGTGCTTTTCTTCATAAAACCCTTTCCTTAAACACCATATAGAGATACCTACAACATTTTGACACTCGAAACCTTACTAAATAGGGGAATATCCTATAAATATACAAGTAGTATTAATTCTGCTTCATCCATCTTCTGACAGGCGCAACGGCCAACTATCCGTGTTTATAGTTTACCTGAGTCGGTGCTGATTTTTCAATAGCTTGATAATATTTTAAATAATAATATAAGGAATAAAATAATATTGTGGTTTGACAGATTTTGTCGAACTGTCATATTTGTTCGTAAGATAAAAGTTATCTGACTGTAAAAAATCTGCCCTAAGCCTTTAAAATCTCCAAAGCTATCAATTCTGTTTATTTCAGTATACAAATAATAGCAAAATTGAAAACAAAAATTATAACTAAAGTGAATGCTGCGCTGGCATAGAGCCAGACAAATTATAGGATTAAGTACCTTGCAGTTATAATTTTATAGTCAAGGATGGCTGTATTTCAGCCTACCTTTCTGCCTGGCTGAATGCCAAAGAAATTAGACAGCACAAAGATCTTTTTTTTTTCGCTTTGTGGGCAATCGAAAGAGGTTAATCTTAATTTCATGCTCGCTCCACTCTTAAATTTTGTCAATTATATAATTGTTTACCACAATATGACATTTGAAAGATAAAAGAGTTCAGCTACTAACATTTGCAGGCTGAAAAAGAGTGACACGAAAGTGAAAAGCTTTCAAAATGAGGTGATCATGTTCAGTGCAAGTTTACAATGATTCATAATATTTTCCTATTATGGCTTAAAACAGATCATAACTTACCATCAGGAGAGGTGTAGTCCAAGAGTTTCTCAGTTAAGAATAAGAAAGAGGAAAAATTGCAGCCTCCTTGATCACATAAAATTATTTATAAAAATGTGTTTTTATAGAAACCTATACCATTTCACATAAACATTGATTTCCTTTTCAGATTGGCACGTGTTCAAACGAGAAAGGTGTTAAATAAATGAAGAAACTAAATTAAAAGGAAACTATTACAACTTGAGTTTTATTTCACGAGAAATACCTCGTTTTGTGTTTTAGTTGAATTATAATGCTAATTATAAATCATGTTTAATATGAGGTATATTCTTTTGGTTTCCATTCGAAATGTATTAAGTATTGTCAGCCTATACACTCGTACAGTCAAGGAAATTCAGTAAAGAAATATCTTGCTGAAACAAGTGCAAATCATAAATTCCGAGCATGTGCAGTTTTTGAATGCGAACGCTCGCAACCCCGTCACGTAGGTACTGGGCTTCACGTCCTTTATTGGCGTAGTTTGTGGTTTTAGGAAGCTTTTACATTCACCAGTTCGGTTATTTTGCCGGTACCCGGTACGTTCTGTGTTGTTTCTATCTGATAAAAATCAATCTGCCTAGCCTTTTCCCAACTACGTTGGGGTCGGCTTCGAGTCTAACCGGATGCAGCTGAATACCAGTTTTACATGGAGCGACTGCCTATCAGACCTCTACAACTCAGTAACTGGGTAATACGATACCCCTTGAAATGGTTGTCAGACTTTCGGGCTTCTGACGACCCGTAACGACTGTTAAAGATCTACGAATGACAGCCGGGACCAACGGTTTAACGTGCTTTCCGAGGCAAGGAGGAGTTTCGGTTTGTAAAGATGGTCACCCATCCCCGGACCAACCCCAGCAAGCGTAGCTTAACCTGATGGATCGACCCGTACTTGGCTACGAGCTCCTCACTTGGCCAGGAGCGCCTTGTACCTATCTGATAAAGAAATAATAATAACATTAAGCTTGTTACAGTCAATTTTAACATGTTTGTCGTTCATAAAACTCCAGTGAAATCTTTATGAGCCGTTTTATCGCATTCAAGGACACTGAACGAGACAATAGAACTTTTATTGTTATAGCGCCTGTTACCGTTTTGTGTCAAAGTGTTAATTTTTACTAAGTTCTGATCCTTCTGTTTACCCAGGATTTAGTTATCCAAGATCAGTTTTAAGTGTCGACTTTCCAAGTAAATTTGTGTTTATGGTAAAAAGTTCGGAAATTATAAAATACTAGGTAGATAAAGTTGACGGAGACATGAGTTACTCATTGTTATTTTAACTCGACTAAAATAAAACTAATGTGAAATTGATGCCACTTCAAATCCATTATGATTAATTGCATTATATTTTACTATTATTAATCTTTGGCGGCTCCACAAAATCTGATGCCGGGTGTATAATATGCATGAGTCTTAAGATTATCAAACGCATTCAGGTATGAAATAAAAAAAAGCGTGTTAAAAATATGCGTACACCGCTCAATGTATGCAGTTATATGAAACCAAACAAATATTCCGTTATTTTTTACAGTGAATTTTACATAACATTTCGCTCGTTTCTGCATGTAAAATAAATTTATATTAGCTTTGCATTGCTTTCAAAATAAATGTACGTAGGACATAAATACTATCGGCTAGGAAAAAAGAAACATTTATACACTTACGTATTAATTACTTATGTATACCTGGAATAAAGCATCGATGGAATAAAACATCGTACAACTGAAGTATCGACTCACCGTGTTCGATATAATAAAAATCGAATCATCAACTTTCGAAATCAAAAACCCATCGTAACGCACACAAGTTTTATTCAACCTTAACCGTTTTGAAGAACGTCTCCAAAACCAACGTACATACCGATTTTCTTAAAGACATTCCTCTATGCGGAGATACTTGCATTCACCTTTAAATTCTCCATTCCAATATCTCTATTATAATTCACCCTTCTCCGAGAATTTCACGATAATATAACTTTGGCAAATTCTTTTCCAACATTGATACCATTTTTTTCGTGCATATTCAGATGATCAAACACATTCTTACTGCGAATTTTTCTTCAATAACATCTGGGCCAGTAGTCCCTATTACGAGCTGATTTAGCAAATATCCCAGACTACGAAGGGCGACCTATTTAGATTGATCGATCTATAATGTGACATTGAGCCAAATAGAATTTAGATAATATAGATAGGCTATCAGAAGAAATGTCATATAAAAACTGTGATCCTGATCCTTTGCCTCAGTGACGCCATCTGGCATAATAGTTTTACCGTCACCAACCACTAAGAAAATTATTTAATTTATCTAAATAAGTACTCGGTAAATTATAAAAATAACCTCATAAATTACTGTCTTCAATCGACTCAGCCTATCGCAGTCTACTGCTGGACATAGGCCTCGCTCAGGCTGCGCCACAATACCCTTTAAAAATTCAAAAGTAAAAAATCATTTTATCCTATTTTTCTTATCCTCCGCCATCCAGTCTGTCCCAGCTACCTTTATAAGGTCGTCGGTACATAAAGCTGGGGGTAGAGACCGGCAGCTTCAGCAAACGTAGTGTGCTACGCTTGCCGATACGCGGTCTCCACTCCAGGGCTCGTCTGCATCTGCCAGGATTGCGGGAAAGTCCGAAAGGGATACCGGGACCTTGGCAATAAGCAACTGAAGGAACACGGGTAGGTTTTAGTCAGTAGACGTCTGACACGCCCTTCCGCTCCGCCCAGAGCGGGAGAACGGGGGTCATTGAATGATTTCCCACCCACAAAAAAAAAAGGACTCGTCTGCTCCACCGGCTATCGTTAACTTTTTTAACTTCATTTTAGTGCCTTTTACCATTTGTCAAAACAGGACTCTCAGTGCCTGGCACTAAGTCATTCCATAAGGCTAGTCTAGACCTTCCTATAATATAGCTGTCTCACTTTTTATTGGCCCATAAATTGTGCGTCTGGAACCCTTCACCTTTGCGTAACATATACCTTCAAGCACAATCTGAAGGTTATCGCCATTTTTTTTATTAGCTAGCGATTGGTTGTCTGCTTAACAACGGAAATAACGCAATGAATGTTGTTGAACTGTCAAAATGAAAGCCATTGCTACTCTAAATGTGTTAGGCAATAAAATTAATCCACTGGCCTTTAAAAGATTTGACCACGAAGTTTGTTTACAATCTCTATTCAGAGGACTATAAAAACCTATGTTTGTAATGTGTGGGTTTAATAAACATCAACAATTATTTATTTATTTTCACTCTTGAGGTTGATCAAACTTGATTTGGGCATGTTTTATAAGTCTGACTCCACCAAATGGTGTTGATACGAAGACCTGGCCCAAATATAATTCGTAGCAGTATGAATTTCAGGTGTGATTGGACTGTCATATTGCGATTACCAAAGTCCCCTACCTACCTACCTACCTCACAACAAACAACTGATGAAATGTAGGCGCAATTAACACTGCTTAACCTTTCGGGGAATACAGGCGTGATGTTATGTTAAACATTTTTATTTCAATGATTTTAAAAATGACATTTGCCCTCAAACAAAAAAAAAACATACACCAAAACAGTGGGCAGGCGAGAGCACATGAATTTTCACTTAATGTTTTTACAAAGTAACTTAATACTTTCACAAACATTCACTCCATTTAGTAATAGAGTGAATGCCCGCCTGCTCATAGTAGATCAGATGGATATTTTATAGCTTCCAACCCTCTTATATCAAGAGGCGTGAACCAGCGGACAGGAGCATAAAATTTTTATATTCGGACCAAAATTAAATAAAAATATTTCAGCGACATTTACATAAGCAAATTGACCAGTCTGGAGTGTATTATGGTAAGGTCATCATCATCATTTCAGCCAAAAGTCCACTGCTGCACATAGGCCTAACCCCAAACCTCCCTCTACTATGGTACTTATTAGTACTTCAAAATTTTTGTGATAACTATGCGAGTGCGCTGCAACGCAGTAACGCATAGCACCGATTTATCATTCACAACACCAGTGCCAGAAAATTTAATGGCGATGTACGGAGGCTGAAAATGATGATGGCGGCCGATAACGATGATGGCGGCTGAAAATGATGATGGCAGCTGAAACTGATGATGGCGGCTGAAACTGATGATGGCGGCTGAAACTGATGATGGCGGTTGAAACTGATGATGGCAGCTGAAAATGATGCTGGCGGCTGAAAATGATGCTGGCGGCTTTTTTCGTTAGTTAGTTTTAAAGATGGTCTGGCAATTTTAGTACTTTAGGCGGCCTACCCTTTAAATGTCCTTTCTTTGGTATTTCTCGTCGAGCCGTTTTTTTTTTTTTGTCGCTAGCTCCACTATTGTGACAAATGCTTGCACTGACTGGACACTTCCACTGAAATCTGTGTGGTTGTTTCCTCAAAAGACCATTTGGAACCCTAATCTACATGGTCCTCATATGGCCTGACCAAGATTATGTTTGAACTGTAAAAGAGACTGCGACCTCTGAATTTGTTTCGGCCTTTCTTCTCAGAGTAGTCAGATAGGGAACGCCGATCTCATCTAGCTTATTTTTACTATTTTATAATATGACGTGTAAAAGTGATTCTAATATCCTATTTAAAGAATAAACAATTTCATTTCATTTCATTTCAGTTTACTTGGGATTTAAACAGAAAGTCTTCCTTCATACCTATTAATGTAGCTATGTTAATTTCACTCATTTGAACTTAACCTTGAAGTTTTAACCTAGAAACCGTTTCAAGAAATCATACTAGTGAAAATCCTAGTTTACATAATACATAAAACAAAGTCCTGCGCTGCGTCTGTCTGTCGTCCTGTTCGCGATAAACTCAAAAACTACTTCACCGATTTTCATGCTGTTTGCACCAACATCCACGCGGGCGAAGCCGCGGGTATCAGCTAGTATTACGTATTTTGAAGATTTCCTTCCAGAACAAATAATAAGTTAAATATGCGATGTTATGAAAAACAACAATTTCTAGTGCTCCAGGTATTCCTTTACTAAGAAAACTTTTAAATTCTCTCTACAAACAAAACTTTATTAAATCTACTCCAACGCATTGTGCGAAGAAGGAATTTCTAGAATACCGTGTAAACAAACCCGCAGGAAAACCGAGTGCAAAATAAATCTAATTTTGCCTAAAATGGAAGATGGCGGTCCAGTTGTAAAAAAAAAACGTTTTTAATTAAACCTTTGTAGGGAGGACAGTCTGCAAAATAAAAGCAAAAGGCGCACGTACGAAGCCACGTAAAAAGTTTTTAGATCAAAAACCGCAGTGGAAAAAGGAAATATTCTGTGGTCATAACGGATAATCTGTGGTGGAGTTTCTTGCCCTTTATTATCCATACAAATATATTATATAGTCCTCCAGACCGTATTTCGGCCACGGTGGCCTATCTCAACGGAGATTAGCCTTCGGCGTGGGAGATATTATAGTTCACAAGTGAATGTGCAGACATAGTTGTCGGTCTCTTCACTCACTCATAGTCAGATGGGACGGCAATCTGATACGACCGGAGAAAGATCAAGCGCAGGACCAAAGGCTTAACGTGCTTTCCGTGTCACGGGGGTATCACACCGCCAAATTCCAAACTCCGGGCTGTAACTAAGAAATTCGTAATGGAAAAACCCAATAACCATTGTATAACCATTGTAAAACCCAATGACTATTGTAATGATAATGTTGGTTGTATAATGAATTTGATTATTTTGTATATATTTTGATTATTTATTATTATTTATTGAACATGGAGCGACTGCCTATCTGACCTCCACGATCCAGTTACTGGTTACAACACTGTGTATCTCATGATCATCCTTCTGATGTCCTTACCCTAATGTATTGACGGTTGTCACACCATGACTGTGTCTTCCATATTTTTCTAATAGTCGTCATCTTGGTCATATCATCTTTATTTATTTATTTAATACTTTAAGCAGACCAATGTACAGACGCGGATTTAATGCCATAGGCATTTCCTACGAGTCAACATTTGGGTGATGCAGAGGCCAAACAGTGGTAGGTGCAATATCGAATATTTTAAAACATAAATATTTATTTTAAACTATCGGCCGCTCGGGCCGATCCATCAGGTTAAGCTACGCTTGCCGGGGTTGGTCCGTGGATGGGTGACCATTTTCACATATCGAGACTCCTCCGTGCCTCGGAAAGCACGTTAAGCCGTTGGTCCCGGCTGTCATTTGTGGATCTTTGACAGTCGTTACGAGTCGTCAGAAGCACGAAAGTCTGACAACTAGTCTAACCAAGGGGTATCGTATTACCCAGTTACTGGGTTGTGGAGGTCAGATAGGCAGTCGCTCCATGTAAAATACTGGTATTCAGCTGCATCCGGTTAGACTGGAAGCCGACCCCAACATAGTTGGGAAAAGGCTAGGCAGATGATGATTTATTTTAAACTATATATAAAATATAATATAGGTACCTAAAACAATGCCACCACGCACAATGGTCCACCTTAGGTACTAAGTGCGGAAACCAAACCCGTAACATAGAACATAATATACCTAAACATATATAACTAGAAGAACGAATAAATACACGAATGTACTAAAACAAATTAGAAAAACAATGGGAAAACATTACCGCGCGTTGTGATGATACTGCCACCTTCATACAAACGTGCTCACGAAGTTCTCACAATGCAATCCAACCATCGATCGTTTATTTGGTCTTCCCTAACTCTTATAGCATACGTCCTCCTAATATTTTCATAATTTCTCTGCATCACATTCATACCATGACAACTGATTTCCATATAACCTTTCAGTCACTGGAGTCACTTACAGACCCCCTCTTCTAAACTCATTTCTTATTAATCTATGGGAGTGATTTCTGAGCACTGTTTAGACTGAACCCTCTTTGTCCGTTTACATTGCTGTTCAATAAAACAGGGATAAGTCAGTGCGCCGTAAACTCATTTAATCACAGCTTCTGTTATCACTTTGGGAGTATATTAAGTACCAACTGGTGTTTATTTACCTACTGTTGAGTATTATGCTTCCTTCTTGGGAAACAGTTCGTGAGATTTTCTGCTGTCAAGAATTTCTGATTTGTTGGAATCTTTGTTTATGAGATGTTGCAGTTTCTAGGCTGACGATAAGGAAAAGAAAATGCGAATATTTTGTTGTGAACGATTTTAGGCCATTCTAAAGCCGTTCAGAACCAAAAATATTCGCGTCCAAGCAGTTATTATTTTTGTTTGTAAAAATGCTTTGTAAAGATGCAAAACTGTAGGCAAATGTGTCTGTGATTTTGTTTGTTTTATTTTTATGGTTTACTAACATAGTTCTTAAGTACTTACTAACACAAATAAGGATCATTCTGTAAATGATAGTCTGAAATAAAGTTTTATAATATATTGTATACTAGCTGATGCCCGCGGCATCGCCCGCGTGGATGTCGGTTATTATACTTCCTCGACAACAACTCTATCCATTGGTGAAAACAGCATGAAAATCGGTGCAGTAGTTTTTGAGTTTATCGCGAACAGGACGACACACAGACGCGGCAGAGGACTTTGTTTTATAATATGTAAGGATATATTAATTCAAACAATAACATCGACCTTCGTAAATGGAATTCGATCTTACGATATCGTATTTTCTTACAATTTCAAATCACAATATCAGAAGACAAGTAGTCTTCTAGAAAAGCAATATAAGTATTGCTTGTTGTCTGCGCTATTTCCAAAACGAGCAAGCATTCTGAGAACAATGTGGAATAAATTGCAGTTTGAGTAAAGAAAGGAAAGGCAATGTTTCTTATAATTTATACTCGAGATAGCTACTGCATTCAAAGGAAATGGCTTGAAGATAGCAACATACTGTCTCAAATAAGAATTAGATTAATAAAATAAATCAAATCATACATGTTCATTTTAATTATTTTTCTTCTGCAAATGATCTGTCGGTAATGTAAACAATTCTGAATGAATTACTTAAGTCAATAATCTTCACTTCGACATAATTATCCTGCCCGAAATATAATATATAATAATATATCGTAAAAAAGGTGAGACCAGAGCAGCAAACGTTTGCTTGATAAAGAACCGGTTTACAAAATACCGGTTAAATACCAAGTTTTTCTAAAGAACGCGAACGCTTAGAGAAAACCTAAGTTAACCGAATTATTTGACGAGCGGTATGTCGGTAAAAGCATTGCAACTTGTGACTACTTGTGAGGATGCCACTCTAACCGGTAAATAAAAAAAAACCCTTTATGTAATACAAACCGAAACCGAATGTAAAGGTTTTTGCGTCAAGTACCGGTTTGAAAATTTAACCAAACTCAAACTCAAAGCATTTATTTCAAATAAACCAATTACAGGCACTTTTGAATTGTCAAAGGGTCGGTCAGTCAGAAAATATGAAGCTAGTTGCCCATTCTAAAGCGTAGTAGGTTCCTATGGAGAAGAACGGGCAAGAAACTCCACGGACACTCTTTTAAATCAGAATATTGTTACAATATGTTGTTTACATCATTCATGTTGGAATCATACATGTGAGTACAATGTAGAAAAACGTGCAGGTTGAATAAGCGTCCGTAAATAAAAGATAAAAAGATACAGAACAATTCAAAAATTAAAATAAATCAAAATAAGCCGTGGCGGCTAATAGATGACCAGTCCCTACTGATGGCGCCCGTTCACGAACATGACGCATGGATCAGCACCATTCAGCTCAACCATTTTGAAGGGAACTTAATGATCCAACCGGTATCCGAGATTTGACCGGATGGCCGGAGAAGTCGAGACCGGCCCAAGCTCAGATGGTTGGATGGCGCGGCGCAAATCAAGATCGAAGAACTGTTGCAGTGAGAAATTGGAGATCAAAAGCTGGAAATAGGTTACAATGGAGAAATATCCCACCCCCAGGCTTACACGATGATGATTAAAGTATTGAAGTGTCATGCTGCTAAAATTGGATGTAGAAATACGAAACGGATTGAAAGTGATTGCCATTTGTCTAGACCCTCGTTTTTATAGAGATCAAATATTGGATCCCCACCTATGAAATTGGCGTTTATTTTCCCAGAGAACCTCGTCACTTCTATGATTTAAAATATTCATCAATTGCTTGGTATTATATCGAATAATGACCATTATAGACCAATTTAAAAAAACCTTATTACTTACAGTTTTCTAAACATAAAAATACCTTAAAAATGACTCCTCATTTTTACCCGATTACGGCGAAAAAAAAGGAGGGTTATGTTTTTGACTGGTATGTATGTATGTATGTATGTTCATCTGTTCCCTCCTATCTTCTAATCCACTCATCACAATTTGACAAATGAGGTATCGTTGGAAGCGTCTTGATCGTCCGCTGGTTATAGGCTATATGACGTCGCCTTAAATAAATAAAATAAAAATGGCGCCCTCTAGAGGACATAAAGTCAGGAACTAAAAAAAAATGTCGTTTAGTCGTACCATGTTGGGTATCAAATGAAAGGGCTTAATGACCACATTTCAAAAATATATATATTATAACCCCAAAATAAGTAAACAAAAATTAAAGTAATAAAAGGTTCCCTATCCATTTGCATAAAATTTTAAGACCTAATATAACTTAGCATAATTTTGTTTGGCATAATTATATTTTCGCATAATATAATTACGCATAACAGCTTACACATAATTTATTTAAGCATAATTTCTCTAACCATAATAATGATTAAGCATAATATTCTAAAGCATAAGTTTATTAAGCATAAAGTTCTATAGCATAACTTTTCTAGGTATAATATCCTAAAACATAAATTTATTTACGCATAATGATATTAAAACGGATCTCTGCCTTTTCGCCGAAAATCGTTTGCCAGATTTTCACTTGGCAACTAAGTTTCGCAGAATTTTATTTTGCCGAATAATCATTTGCAAAATTATCATATAATTTTGTTTTATTTCCCAACCTCACATTTACCAACTGTAGGCTTGGTCTGCTTTTCATAATGACACTTTTTTAAATACCAACTTTCAAGTAGAGTTCAATTAAAATGAGTGAATGTATTGAAGAGTGCTCAGTGAGTGAGTGTTTTTTACTTTATCTTTAATGTGACCTAACCTAACTTAACTGTTTCTTTTTACAAAAGCGATTCGCTTCTAGCACTTCGCCGCGGCACGCTCGCTTCGCTCGCTCGGCTCGTGCGTTGTTTGTCATACTCTAACCTTTTTTTTTTTTTTTTTTTTTAAAGCGGTGAAAAATGCCTAACGCATACCACACCGTCCGGGGAGACGGTGTGGTTATGTGGGGCTTGCACCCACTAAAAACACCGCCGTGAGCCTACTGTCGCCTTAGTGGATGGGCCGCGAGAACTGCTATGCATGACATTCGCGACCCATCCAGCGCAGCCCGCCTCCGGGCACCAAACTCCTTTGGCGATGTCCGGGCTCACCTGGGACACCGCCACCACTCATGAGGGCCGTGCAATGCGACGACGATAGACTCCCCGATCTATCGCCCGCTGGCACCTCCTAGGGCGGCATCAGATCGCCATGGCGCCTCCTCCGCCGCCCTGTTCTCCTGCGACGAATCGCGTCAGCGAGGGAGTCTTCCTCCCTGACGCGCTCCGCCGCCTCCTTCTGCGAGATGACATCCTCGCAGAAGGACGCCACCGCCTCCCATGCCCCCCTGCTGTCGGCCATGGCTTTGGCTACGGCCGGCAAGGACAAGTCCGCCCCGATTGTTGCTGCGAGAGCACGGCGCTGCACCACCCAGGCAGGACAATGCTCGAGGGTGTGAAGCGCCGTGTCCTCGCTGCAGCCGCACTGGTGACACACGGGAGTCGCCTCCCGTCTAGCTACCCTGTGCAGGTATTTGCCAAAGCAGCCATGCCCCGACAACACCTGCACCAGACGGAAGGACAACGTCCCGTGTCGCCTCCGTATCCACTCTTCCAGGATCGGCTGGATGGCCCCCACGGTCCAGTGACCAGCACTGGGCATCTCCAGCCTCACCTTCCATTCGCTCAGCATACGGGCTTGAGCTTCCCCACGCCATCTCTTAATTACTTCAGGCGGCGGGCGCCTGCCACTCTCCGCCTGAAGGTCCGCCACACGTCTGTAGACTACGGCGAGCACCTGCGCCTCCAGGTCCCACGGGGGTGTACCCGCGAGGGCGCACGCCGCTTCAGCTGATACTGTGCGGTATCCGCGTATGACCCTGACCGCCATGACTCTCTGTGGCCTCCGCAGTAGAGCCTTGTTCTGGGCAGACAGGGACTCCGCCCACACCGGGGCCCCGTAGAGCGCCATCGAGCGAACCACCCCCGTGTATAGCCGTCGGCAAACCACGTTAGGTCCGTCCAGGTTCGGCAGCAGCCTGCTGAGGGCGGACGCCGTGCCGATCAGCTTTGGCGCAAGTTTAGTAAAGTGCTCGCCGAAGTTCCACCTCCGGTCCAAAACCAGGCCCAAGTATTTCATGCTTGCCCGCACCGCTATCGTTGCACCACCAATAGTGAGGTGTGCGTCAGCCGGTGGCCGGCGTCTGGGCGCATGAAATACCAGGGCCTCCGTCTTTTCAAGCGCCACCCTGAGGCCCAGTGCCCCGATTCGCCCCACGAAGAGGGAAGTGCCTTCGATGGCTGAGCGTGCCGCTTCTTCGTAGCTCCCTCCCCGGGCCGTGACGAGAGTGTCATCAGCGTAACAGATGACGCCCTGCCCGGGGGAGAGCGAACAGCGCAAGGCCCAGTCGTAGCCTATGTTCCACAAGAGCGGACCCAAAACCGACCCCTGGGGAACACCGCACGTGATGGCCCTGCGCACAATTTCGCCGTCGCGTCCCTCGTAGCAGACGAACCGCCCCTGCAAGTAGTCTGCTACCAGTTGCCTCAGGTAGACGGGCACCTGATGGTAGCGGAGTGCCTCCTCGATACAGCTGAACGGCAGAGTGTTGAACGCGTTAGCGATGTCTAAAGATACCGCCAACAACACCCCGCCCTGAGCAACTGCATCCTTCGCTTTGGCCTTGAGGCGCAGGATGGCATCTATTGTTGATCGCCCTGCCCGGAAACCGAACTGGGCGTCCGACAAGTTCGGGCCGACTGCTTCTAAGTGCCGGACGATGCGGGTGGCGAGAATCTTCTCTAGCATCTTCCCCGCCTCGTCCAGCAAAACAATCGGCCTATACGTTGATGGAGACTCCGGGGGCCGCCCTGCCTTCTGCAGCAGCACAAGTTGTCCCTCCTTCCAGGCCTTAGGAAACTGTCTCGACGTCAGACAGGCATCAAACAGCTCCCTAAGCCTATCTTCTAGGGCCGCTTCCAGAGACAGGGCCAGCACCCTTGCGGGCACCCCATCCGGTCCGGGGGCAGTCCTTTTGGACCGCGCCCGCAGAATTGCTGCCCCCATCTCCGCGTCAGATATTGGGGGAGTCTCCACCTCCGTATCTTGGTCTGCCTCCGCTTCGGCCATGGTCGGGGAAGGGTGATCCGCCCGCTCCGGGAACAATGTCTCCACGACCCTGAGGAGGAACTGAGGCTGGAGGGTTTCCGTCAGTGGGGGGCCTTGGGCGCGAAGTTTCTTCCGCGCCGCACGGTACGGACGCCCCCATGGATCACGGTTTAGATCCTCCAGTGCCTCAGCTCTCGACTGCTCCTTCCCTCGACAGATCGCCAACTGCAGAGCCTCCCGAGCATTGCGGTATGACTCGTGCAGTTGGGACTGATGGAGCTCCAGCTCTTCATGGCGGCGGCGTAGCCTGCGAACCTGTGAGTAGGTCCTCCGGGCAATTATACAGGCCGCGCGGAGGTCTGCTATCTCCCGGGACCACCAGTAGACCGCCCGCTTTGGAGGTTGTCTTCGAGAGCGAGGCATGGCTGCATCGCACACAGCCGTCATGGCGTCGCGAAAGCGGTCAGCCTCAACGTCGACTCCCTCTGCTGGAGAGGACAGCCAAGCCTGCACAATGGCGGCTTCCTCTAGGAGGTCCCCGTCAAGCCGCTTCAATGCCCATCGCGGGAACTGCCGAGTATCAGGTCGTGGAGACACTGTTGGGCCCGAGGAAGTGGTGGAGACATCCATACAGATGTACAGGTGATCCGATAGAGTCTCCACACTCTCCAGGACCCGCCAACCCTGAACCCGTGCGGCGACAGCAGGGGTAGCGAACGAGAGGTCCACTATTGACCCTCCATGCTGCCGCACGCACGTGTTAACGGAGCCCCTGTTTAAAAGACAGAGGCCCGCAGCTGTCGCCCATTCCTCAACCGCTTCCCCTCTGACGTCCGTCCGGGGGGAACCCCACGAAGTGGACTTCGCATTGAAGTCCCCCACGACGATGGCTTGGGACGGCATCATTCGCCGAACCGAGGTCCCCAGGCGGTCCAGGAAGTCCTCGAATTCCGCTAGGCTTTTATTTGGGGAGAAATAAACTCCGAAGAGAATTATCTCTCCCCAGGTGGCCGCAACAAATCCCCGACTCCTCTCCCTGATGGCAAGTGGAGCCGAGGAGCTAATAATAACGACGGAGCCGTCCATGTCACCTACCCAGTCAGGGCGAGCAGGGATGAAATACGGCTCCGCCACTACAGCCACACCAATCGACCGCTCCGCCATGGTTTGAAGAACCAAGTCCTGCGCACCGGCGCAGTGGTTCAGGTTCGCCTGGAGGAGAGAATGACCACGAACTGGGTCCATTATTAGTCCGTAATCATTATCGCCCCCTGCGATGGCTCCTCCAATTGCGCTGCGCCGGAAGCGGTCGACAGCACAGTTGTAGCACCGTCCTTGCGAGAGCGGGCTGGCGGCTTGCAGTCCTTTCTGCCGGTGATGTGGTTGGCAGGACGTCCCGCAGCTGCGCACAGTAAGCAGTGTGGGTCGGCAGAGCACGCGGACGCCAGATGCCTCGGCTCGCCGCAGCGGAAGCAGTGTCCACTGAGGTCAGTGCCAGAGTCGCACTTCCTGCTCGCGTGTCCCAACCCCCAGCACCTGTAGCATCTCATGGGCCGAGCGTCCAGAACCACGACCCTGGCAGAGCTCCAACCCACCAAGAGCCGGCCGGTGTCAGCCAAGGTCTTCGCTACTGCGATGGGGCACTGGGTCCAGACAGAGCTGGCGCCTCCCGGGCCAGGTCGGATTGGACCGACTCGCACCGCATCTGGAGAGCAACCAGTCTTACGCGCGATCGCGTCCTGCACGTCCTGCCCAGACACGGAGTCGTCAAGGCCCGAGATGCGCAGTTCAGCGCACTTCGTCGGCCTTGAGACCTTGACCTCCTCTGCGAAGACCGCTCGCAGTTTCTCAGCGACGCGGTCTGCCCCCACTGTGCCTTTGGCCCCTGGGAATTCCAGCATGCGGGCTCCGGTTAAGGCCTGTCGAAACCTGACATCTGTTATGCCAAGCTCCTCCAGGTTCACGGCTTGCCTGGCCTTAGTGAGGACGGCCGCGTACGTGACGCCCCTCTTCACTGCCTCAGGCTGCAGTGTGAGCACTACCGCAGCAGACCGGGGCGCACGAAGCCCTCGCTTTCTTTTCTTGGACTTCTTGGGCCCGGCAGGCTGGTCTCTCCGTGTGGTGGAGGCCGCTGGAGCTTTATTTGCCGCCGAGTAAGGAGAACCATCGTTCTTCTTCTTCTTCTTTCCTTTTTTCTTCCTCCTGACGGTCTGCCAGCCCTCGCGAGTAGCCGCGGATGGGTGCACAGCGGAGGCCCGCACAGTGGCTGTTGGAACGGATCCACTTGGAGGGGAGCCCCCCCTCGTCTCCGGCACTCGAGACGGCACCTGAGGAGCCACGGAAAGCCGCTTCGGACCCTTGACAGTGCCGCCGGCGCAGTCAGCCGCAGAAGTCCTGCGGTCCGCTGCCAGTGGCGGTCGATTGCTCCTCGCCGGCAGGAGGCGGTCCTCGATGCCAGCAAACCGAGCGTCCATTATTTTCCCGATCTGGGAAACTATGGCATGCACCTGCATCTCGCTCATGGCTTCCCGTGCCCCCTGTGACCCCTGCGGGAGTGACCTCTCCGGAGCAGAGGAGCTCCCGGAGTTTGCGGAGACCAACTGTCGCGGATCTTCCGGTCGCACCCGGAGAGACACAACTTCCTCCCGGAGAGCCAACATCTCTTGACGGAGTGCTTCGACCTCCGTCCGCAGTCGGTCGTTCAGCAGCTGGAGTCTTCGGGTCTCCTCGCTGGAGCTCCTGCTGGCGAGCCCCTCTATGGCCAATTTGACTCGCTCGGCTGCCTCTCTAATTGCCCGCTGGCTCGTGCCCTTCAAGTTTTTGGACTTTCGAGTGGTATCTAAAACTACCTCGATGTCCAGAAGGGCCCTTTGCTCCAATTGGTCTGCTGAGGTGGATGAACTCTGTCCCACTGGAGGAACCTCAGCGCTGACACGTGCCTCAACCCCCTCATCCACATTCGCGCTAACGGCCAATTGGCACGCTGGCGACACGCTCCGGCAGTCCGATTCACTCTCTTCAGAGAGCGAGCCACGTTGAGTGCCTGATCGGAGGAAACGACCTCTACCGTCTCGCGCGGGTCTCCGACCTCTTGATGTCGCCGCCTTGGAAGGTACCTTCCGAGGTGGCAACATCTCCTCGCTTTCGTTGGGTCGCTTGAGAGGTCCCGGCAATGCAGTCGGATACCCTTGGCTGCCCACCTCAGCCCTAGCACTGTCGCTTGACGACACGCCGGACACCATATTATGCGATGAGTTGTCGGACACCGACAACTCATTCACCCTCTCCAGAACAACACACGGTTCCGCTGGAGCCACTGCTCCCATCCTCATTGACGCTGCGCCATATAATGACACTGCGTCCGCCTTCTCCTTCTCCACATCTTTTGATTTTGTATACTTTATTTTATCCATTTTTAATCCCACGAGTAGATATAGGTCAGAATGTCCACCTGGCAGAGCCTAGATACCAGGTAAGCCTACATACTGCAGAGTGCGGCAGGTGCTCTACAGGGGCTAAGCGCTAGCGACTGGTCCCCCACCAGCCACTCATCCTCTCGCCGCGCTTCAAAACTTAGGATTAGGTGGTTTTTTATCTTAGAGGTAGCCTTCCTCTGGGCCAGGCAATTAAGCCAAGCCCCCGACGGCGGCATTAAACATGCCTCCGTTCGCTGTCCGGCCAACCCGACTCAGCGAACCCGCCGAAAGTTCTCTCGTTGAAGACAACTCCTCAACGAGAGAAACACGCGCCGCCTTGGTGCGCCTGCACCGCAGCGGCATGGTCACGTCAACTGTCGATCGACTATCGTCGATCGATCAGGAGCGACCCCGTCCCGGTGTCTCTCTTAGTCTGGTCTCTCACTTGGGCCTTTCCGGCATGAGTAACTCTACCGGCAGAGCCCCAAGATCATTGAGACGCGCAAGCCCCACCACGACGACAACGTGGAGACACCCTCGGTGGGGGTCATACTCTAACCTAACCTAACCTATCGTTACCTAAGATTGAAATGTTTGACAAATGATAAATGTCCCAAACGTTTTGTGTCATTATAATAATCAGCTTAACAATAATTCTACCAAATGAAACGTTGTCATACAAAAATTTGCTAATCGTTAGTTGTCAAAGTGAAACATCGGCGAAACGTTGGTTGGCAAGTGATAATCTGCCAAACAATTTTCGGCGAAAAGGCAGGATACTATATTAATTGTATGCCTAAATATTATTATGCTAATAGCCATTAGGCTTACTAACGTTATGCTAATAGTCATTAGGCCTACTAACGTTATGCGAATCAAATTTATGCCAAAACAAATTAGTCTTTAAGATGATTATGCCAACATAAAATGTATGCCTAAAAAAATTATGCCGAAGTATTATTATGCCAAAACAAATTGTGCCAAAATCGTTATGCCGAAGTATATTAGGACAAAGAACATTATGCGAAAAGAAGGGATCCCGTAATAAAAACTAAAACCCAACTACGACTAAAAAGGTATAAACAAGACACCACAGACAGACAAATTAAAAATCCGGAGTCACACGTAATCTGTTCGATTTATGCCCTAACACGTGTGACTCCGGATTTTTATTTGTCTGTCTGCGGTGTTTTGTTTATACCTTTTTAGTCGTAGTTGGGTTTTAGTTTTTATTACTTTAATTTTTGTTAGCAGAAATTACGACAATTTTACTTACCAAGCCAAAACTCTTTTTGCCGCATAATCTAAGTGGCATATTACGTTATTTTAGTTTAAACATAAAAGTTTTAAAACAACACAAAATATTAGTATGAAAAATGCAACTTCTTTAAAATTCCCCATACAAAACACCTAATAATTAGTGAATGTTGTTTTTCATTTAAAAATACGTTACTGCTTCCTCCTACGTCTCCACTCATCATTTCTTATTCATCTTTTGTCAGTCACCACTCAATGTTGGCCATCATCATCATCCATCACCTTATCTCATTACTTATCTTTCAAAACAGAGTCCGATTTTTTCATGGATAATTTGTAATCTAGCTTTATTACCATTCAAGTCTTAACATTATCCAATCTATTACGGATACGTCAATTAACCTTGCAAACAACATTGGCACAATCTGCGGTAACTATTTAGCTGAGACTAGGTACAATTAAATAGTAAACAAGATTGGTTAAACGTCAGCTTTATCAGGCGAACATGATTGGCTAATGCAAGTTTTACAATTATATTTTTTTATTTATCAATAATTTCATCTGCAACTGATCACTACCACTCATCATCCATCTCTTATCACTCTCTTTGTAACCAAGTCTTTGTAATAACTTAATTGAAAGGAGTCTCTCTTCCTCTCACAGAGAGGAGGTCTGTGTCCCAGCAATGGGGACATTATAAGCTGACTATGTAAAAGAGTCTTCATGAAGTTTCTTACACATTCTTCTTCTATAACTAGCTTTTGCTTTCTGCCTGACCGACTCCTTGACATTTCAAAAGTACAAAATAACAGATTTAGAGGCATCCTAACTAATATTATAAATGCGAAATTGAGTTTGTTTGTTACGCTTTCACGCTAAAACAGCTGAACGGATTTGAATGAAATTTGGCATATGGGAAGACTATGACCAGGAATAGGACATAGGATATTTTTTATCCCGATATTCCCACGGGATCGAGACTTACGCAGGTGAAACCGCGGGGCGCAGCTAATACTTAGTAATTATCCTTACTAATTAAAATTGAAAATGCGAAAGTAACTCTGTCTGTCTGTCTGTCTGCGCGCGCTTTCACGCCATGAACCGATTTTTTTTTTTTTTTTAAACACAGATTGTCTAGAGCCTAAGAAAGGACATAGGCTACTTTTTATCGACATACCACGCGGGCGAAGCCGCGGGCGGAAGCTAGTATTATAAAAATATAATTCATAACTATCACTGATGATGCATCGAAGATTATTCTGTATAGTAGCATAATTATTATCATTCTCAATATGCACAACCCGAACAGTTCACAATGTTGGCACAATCTGCGGCTGCCATTTAGCTGAGACTACAACAATAAACACAACTGATTAAACGTCAGCTTTGAACATGTTTATGTGTTACAATTGTTTTTATTGCACCGCTCAACCCGTTTTATTGTTGAGTTTATCACGGAGACTAGGGTTAGCCAAGAGTATAGCTGTGATTATGATCCTACTAATTTTATAAACGCGAAAGTTTGTGAGGATGGATGGATGTTAGTTACTCTTTCACGCAAAAACGACTAAACGGATTTGGATGAAATTTGGCACACAGATAGTTTATAACCTGGATTAACCATAAGATACTTTTTATCCCGATATTCTCACGGGATCGAGACTAATGCGAGTGAAATCGCGGGGCGCTGCTTGTAATAATATGTTTGTATATGCGATTGTTCAAGAGCGAATCAGATGATACTTTTATACCTAGTATAAGTCATCGCCCACGACGCTATTCAAAAGTAACGCGTTTCTATTCTCTATACTACTCGTGGCCTGAGTAAGAGCGAGACGGAGTGGGGTGCTGGCGGCTCCAAGCCTCGAATAGTTTAGGTAATTGCTTTTTACGGTGAAAATAATGGTAATTTATAAAAAATTAAAACTTAAGACCTGCTTTATAGTCAGTTCAGTTATTATGCAAAGTTTCATGATCTTATTTGAAGTATTTTTTAATACCAGCGGAGGTATCTTTGGATTATTTTTCTATCGAGAAAATTTTTAGCACCAATCTTCAACTTTAACATAAGTATTATATTTATTTAAAAATGAATGCTGCAATATTTTCTGCATAACGGAGGATCATCCTAAGCAATTTGAGGTTGTATAGGTCCTTAAGTTTAAACTACTGAACATAGAATCGTCCTAAAAGGTCACAGCATAGTAGTACCATAATTGTTTTGGCAGAAGACCTGACATTAATTAAAATAATTCCTAATGACATAGCTATAGTCGTTTAAACCTCGTACCTAATTGCTTTAACTCTTTTAACAACTATTTCTAAATAATTATTTGAAACTTCACTAAGGTTGAAATTATCAAACTCACACATAAACAAAAATAGATCCTGTCGTTTTTTGACCTGCAAGTGACATTCAACTTTAGGGTGGTAAAGCAATTCTGAGGCCAACTTTACATAACAATAATTAGGGAAGCTCAGGTATGTCTAATATGGGCCATTTTCGGGCTGAAAATGATAATACACTATTCCATTTAGGAGTGGAAATTAACTTTTATAACTACAAACGGCGACGAAAATAACAGAATACGATGCTGTAAAAACTTATTATACACTGTAATGTTTACAAGGACATAGGTTGGCACGTGTTGGGATTAAGCTGTAATAAAATGTAATAAGAACACGTATTTGAGTTATTTCCCACTCAGATTTGGGAATTAACAATGTGACAATGCTATTAAGGCCAGATTGTAAATTCCCGAATAAACTGTGACGGTGTCAACTGCCTATTACTTTGAGCAAGAGTATATTTTACACATCGCTTCCACAATAGCATGACAGAAGTTATAACATAACATCACGCCCGTCCCCGAAGGGTTAGGCAGAGTAGTATCTATAGTACACCCACATATTGCCAGTTATAGTAGTTTCAGTCCCGTGTGACAGGGTGCGAGTCTATTGCCATCAACCGGGTTGCTGTGACCCGGTTGACGGCAATAGACTGCTGCTACTGCTACTAAGAAATTCCAGATGGAACAACCCAATAACGGTTAGGTTGGAATTGTGACCTCTTTTTTTTTTTTTTTTGATGGTGGGAAATCATCCAATGACTTCTCCCGCTCTGGGTGGAGCGGAAGGGCGTGTCAGACTTTTACTGACTAAAACCCACCCGTGTTCCTTCAGTTGCCTGTTGCCAAGGTCCCGGTATCCCTTTCGGACTAACCCGCAACCCTGGCAGGGAACTGTGACCCCTACGCCTCAAAAACGACTTGGATATATTTTTGTTAATTTGTTAATTTTGTTAGTTAGTTGGAATACTGGAAGGGTTTCCATAAACGCCGCGCCACCGGTGTCCATTATGGGAGCCGGTGGTGCCGGCTGCCGATGTTTGTAATCTCGTCTGCCGGCAGTAATGTCACTGCCGGTTCCCAATGGCGTTATTTTTGGGAGCCGGCGCCGGCAGAGTAGGCACACACTCTTAAAATATTAATTTAAAAAAAAACAATAAAAATTAAAATTATACGCTTATAAAAAAAATGTCGTAGCATAATAAGAAAACAGTTTTTAAGAAATAATATGTAATTCAGTTTAAGTCTTTTATACATTCGTAAGAAAAACCCAGTAAGTAGGTAGTTTAATATTTCAAGCAAGAAAATAAATTATTACACAGAAATCGTTAGAAGAAACGAAAATCAGGTTTGCGAATGTTTGTTCAATTTCCTAAAACAATGATTGGAAACAATTGATTCCGTTTCTTCCGAAGAAAATGTATTTAGATTGGAAATTCAATTTTGCCTGTCCAGATCTGATTTTTGTTCCAGTATTTATGCTACGACTGTATTACGTCACACACACAATATATCATGCCTGTTTTTACACCCACATTTTGCCAGTTATGTTTAAGTTCCATGTAACAGGGGGCGAGCATAATAGCCATCAACCGGGCAAAAATCCAGACTCCGGGCTGCTACCATATTACGTCACTTCAGTATTTATAAATCCTATATCTTTATTATGGAGTATTTTCGGCTTAGCGAGCATTTTATCGGGATTAAATGAACAATGGCTGAAAATAATATTGAAAAGGCTAAAGATAGAAAGGGTCAGGCCACAAGGAAAGTCCAGCTGTTTGTATTATAAAGGTGAGACCCCAAAAGGATTCCAAGAGTTTGCTGACCTATTGTTACAGAAAATAATTAATTAGGTCGGTGGGTCAATCCACGGATAAAAGGTATTTACTGGTTTGGAATTTTGAATTGTTAATCCTACAATATTGTTCGTTTTTTTCTCATCTCTGCCTAGCCTTTTCCCAACTATGTTGGGGTCGGCTTCCAGTCTAACCGGATGCAGCTGAATACCAGTATTTTACATGGAGCGACTGCCTATCTGACCTCTGTAAGACTGGTTGTCAGACTTTCGGGCTTCTGACAAACCGTAACGACTGTCAAAGATCCACGAATGACAGCCGGGACCAACGGCTTAACGTGCTTTCTGAGGCACGAGGCACAATATTGTTCATTTCTTATTACATTAATTAAACTCTAGTTTATATTTGTGTAATTAATGTTTTAATTTTGGCTCGTGGCTAAGCAATAACGGCCGTACCGGTCGATACATCAAGTTAAGCTTCGCTGAATGGATGACCATCTTTACATTATCGAGACTCCTCCGTATCTCGGAAAGCAACTTAAGCTGTTGGTCCCCGCTATCAGTCGTGCATCTTTGACAGTCGTACCAGGTCGTCAGAAACCCGAATTTATAACAACCAGTCTTACTAAGGGGTATCGAATTACCCAGTTACTGAGTTGTGTAGGTCAGATAGGCAGTTGTTCAATGTAAATTACTGGTATTCAGCTGCATACAGAGACAGACAAATTAAAAATCCAGAGTCACACGTAATCTGTTCGATTTATGCCTTAGCACGTGGGGCTTCGGATTTTTAATTTGTCTGTCTGTGGTGTCTTGTGTATACCTTTTTAGTTGTAGTTGTAGTTACTTTAATTTTTTTATCTATGCTTATGTGCCATTTATTTTTGCGCAGAACTGTAGCCAACATTACCCGCACGACACATTCTCATTTACACCACATTCTCTCCAACGACCCTCTATTACTACAAACTAATCAGATTTTACAACCTACAAGAATTGGTTCGTGCCAAGACTGAGCTCGTCTGGAAAACCACTACAAACTCTTGACCTTTTCACTAAAGCCGTTTGCATAATATCCAGCAGTTTAGTAGATCTTGTATATCGTTAATTTAAATTGTGTGTGACTAGACACTGTGTCTACAGAAGTGACATGACTTGGTCATAGCTTTTGTTCAGTATAGTACAGGGGGCTTAAAACCCTGCCAGGGTTGCGGGAAAGGCCGAAAGGGATACCGGGACCTTGGCAACAGGCAACTGAAGGAACACGGGTGGGTTTTAGTCAGTAAAAGTCTGACACGCCCTTCCGCTCCGCCCAGAGCGGGAGAAGTCATTTAATGATTTCCCAGGCTCAAAAAAAATAAATAAACGGGGCTTAAAACGGTCACTTTAGCAGAATCATATTATGAAAATATTATGAATCATGATAAAATGTCACAAACTGACAATCCATAATAAATGATCTGCTTGTAATTCATAAATTACGAAATAATTCATCTGTTTGACAGTTTTTTAGGGACATTCGTAATGAAAAATAAAAAAAAAATACTGAAAAGAAAGACACCGACTTCCGAAATTAAAGTTATTTTTCACTTTTTAAAATGGTCCTCAAATTATGAATTAGGTACTTGAGGAATTGCATTACATTCTTTGACAGTTATATGAAATAACTATAACACGGCAAATTGACGTAGGGTGTCAATTTGCTTATTAATTATTTTCCTTGACTGTACCTACTGTTATGATGATGATACCTACTCAATATACACAAAAGCTAGCAAATCTGTTAACATTAATATTTTAATTAATGAGCTTACGTTAAAACCCCCCATCAAACAAATTCACTAACAAATCAGCTAATCAGCGCGCATGCTCTACAACCCGCCATGTTGTTACAGCTGTGTGGATTATCGTAAATATAGGACATGGAACGAAGAAGCAACGGAAATTAGAGTCAATGTTGCTTAAAATAAGATTTGAATTAATTAATCTCAGACTAGCTGCGCCCCGCGGTTTCACCCGCGTAAGTCTTTATACCGTGGGAATATCGGAATAAAGTATCCTATGTGTTAGTCCAGGTTATAAACTATCTGTTTGCCAAATTTCATCCAAATCCATTCACTAGTTTTTACGTGAAAGAGTAACAAACATCCATCCATCCATCCATCCATCCATACTTACAAACTTTCGCGTTTATAATATTAGTTAGAAGTTAGATTGGCCAGTAGATAGAGCCGAAGTCAATAGGGCCAGCAGTTGGTTACAAATTATCGACCACACACGTAAAAGCAAACATACTTACTTTCTTCTTTCTTTCTTTTCTTTCTTTCAGTAAATCTATTTTCTTTATGTCCCTCGGCAAACTTCGTGTTTCGTCAGTCGTCGGTTTTCTATCAGTTGCCCTTTGCACTTGGTGCAGATTGGACGCTCTCAATCGACTTGGAAGTATATAGAGCGTCCGATCTAATCTGAAAAACTTAGATCTTCTCTAAGTTTTCGTATACCTACACATTATTGGTTGTCAGCTCATTGATACCAACTTTGTGGACTGAACATTTTTTTCCAGCACGTTTTTCTCAGACCTCATAGTGATACAAAAATAGTAAGTAATTTCAGGCGTTGCTCAGTGGCAGCCCGAAATCTGGATTTGTGCCCGGTTGGCTCGCCCCCTATTACATGGGAGTTAAACATAACTGGCGAAATGTGCCTCTGCCTAACCCTTCGGGAAATGCATTGTTCCAACATCGTAACCGCGATAAAATAATCAGCCGTCCCATCATGTGTGTCGAGTAGGTATTGTAGGGACAGTTGATAAATTCGTGTTTACGATGTTGGGCCCCATGGAAAAAATTGTTCAGTTTGATGGTCCGTTTTTGATGACCACACCTTTTTGATACATGTTGTAGAAGGGTCTACCCTTTATAGCAGAACTTTTTATGTCATAATATTATTTTGCATAACAGCGCATAGCATAAACTTCATTTCGCAGAAAATCGTTTGGCATACACTCATTTATAATACATTAAAAACGCATAATTTTGTAATTCAGAATCATCTTTAGGCATAAATTTCATATCCATAATAATTAAAATGTAGAACCATCATATTGCAGAAAGTTCACTGTCAGAATCGTCTTTTGGCATACATTTCATATCGATAATCATTAAAAGGTAGAACTATCATATCTCAGAAAGTTTACAGTTAGAATTTAGAATCATCTTTTGGCATACTTTTCATATCATTTCTGCGAGCAACTTGAAAGTAGCACTCGCCGGCCGCTGCCGCGGCACCGCTCGCTACGCTCGCTCGGCTCGCGCGCGGTTGGTCACGGTTTTAACCTAACCTAACCTATTTCACTCAGTTCAAAATGAGTGGAGTCGGTTTTGCAGCGATAAGTTTCTCTCACGCCAGAAGCCAGGAGCCAGAAGGATCTCCAATTATGTACTTATCAGATTGGCATTGTAAGTGTATCATATCTCAGAAAGTTTACAGTTAGAATCATCTTTTGGCATACTTTTCATATCATTTCTGCGAGCAACTTGAAAGTAGCGCTCGCCGGCCGCTACCGCGGCACCGCTCGCTACGCTCGCTCGGCTCGCGCGCGGTTGGTCACAATTTTTAACCTAACCTAACCTAACCTATTTCACTCAGTTCAAAATGAGTGGAGTCGGTTTTGCAGCGATAAGTTTCTCTCACGCTCGCTTCACTTGCAATAAATCATTTGGCAAATAAAAATAAACCACAGATAAATCAACAGTAGTTGAATCGTCCGTTAGTTTAACCAACCTTAGGTGAATTAATTGTAGTCGAATAAACCGTAGATATGAATTTTATTCTCCTTTATGGATTTCGTTCATTAGTTATTACAAAAATCGGTGAAACGATCTTTAGATATTTTAAATGGTAGGTCTTTTGACCGTAGTTATCTTGAAAATAGTTAGAATAAACTTAGGTATTTTAATACGTAACCTATAGAAATGGCAATAATTATGCCTAATAAAATTATTCCAAATGAAATTCTGCCATCTTCTTAATATGCCAAGTGAAATTATTCCAAATAATCGTCGCTCTAAATAAACGTTATGTGAAACGAAATTATGCGAAATTAAGCTTTGCCAAAAGTAATTATGCCAAATAAAATTCTGTCATCTTAAAAGTATGCTTTTGTAAATTCGGACATATAAACATTCGGCCAAACAATAATTATATTAAATGATTTTTATGCCATATATATATTCGTTTAAAGAAGATTATGCCAAGTGTGTTATGCCAAATAAATTTCGGAGCATCAAAATTCTGCCAGATAGAGGGAACCCATTGTGGAATAGCTGTAGAGTACTTTACAAATGAAACCATCTTAAGCCACATCCATAATTTCGTGCCTCCATAACATCAAACACTGTATTATGTTTACATACGGACATCGCTCGGGTCTGTTTAGTATTCTTCACAATTTGAGAACAAGATGGCTAGAAACACATTGATCTTGGTTCTTGAAGTAAAATATAGGAGTAAAGTGTTATGAGTATGTTTCAAGGTTTCTATTTGAAGAATTATGAATTGGATTTCTTGTTAATTGACCTTGGAGGAGCTCGTGGCTAAGTAATAACAGCCGCTCGGGTCAATCCATCAGGTTAAGCTACGGTTGCTGGGGTTGGTCCGTGGATGGGTGACCATTTTCACATATCGTGACTCCTCCGTGCCTCGGAAAGCACGTTAAACCGTTGGTCTCGGCTGTCATATGTGGATCTTTGACAGTCGTTACGAGTCGTCAGAAGCACGAAAGTCTGACAACCAGTTTAACCAAGGGGTATCGTATTACCCAGTTGTGGAGGTCAGATAGGCAGTCGCTCCATGTAAAATACTGGTATTCAGCTGCATCCGGTTAGACTGGAAGCCGACCCCAACATAGTTGGGAAAAGGCTAGGCAGATAGATTTTTGACCTTGGAATAAGATCATGTTTGTTGAAGTGAAAACTTCTTTAGGCGCGTTGAGCACTTTTTGGGTGAACAAAAATCATGGAATTCGCGTCATCGTCACGCTTTAAGTGATTTGTTTTTTAACGCCATCTACCGTCTACCGTTTGAATTACGTTGAGGTTACGCATTGTTGCTTAGTTTTCACTTCTATCGGCATTCCCCGAAGACTGCCGCGCTGGTTTTTTTTCTTTTTACTTAGTTTGTATGGAAGTGTTGATAGTGGCAGCGGCCGCTAAGGCGTCTCCGTGCCCTGTGGTTCAGCCAAGTGGTAGTTAAATCCACTTCGTCCGACTTATCTACACCCATGCTATAAATCCTCTATAAAAGTTTCTGAAACAACTTATTGCCAACATTGAAACAACCAGTGTCATAGTAACCATAATATCATCCAAACGGGTGTTGTAATGTTGTACTGAATTTCGTAATGCAACTCATTTAGAAAAAGAAAATTGTCATTCACGAGCGTTTCACTAACAAAGCACCGTAATTTAAAAACAAAACATACATTCGAATTCACGTCGTACCGCGCCATTTTTGTTCGATATTAGTATTACAAAGAAACTTTCAGAGAAGATTCATTTATCATGGGTGTAGATTAAGTCTTCTATGCAACTGTAAATAATAAGGTATTAAAACACTCATTTGATACTATTATCACACTCGGCGTGTTGTAATACCCCTTATTATATAACAGTTGCATAAATAACTATAATAATTGACTTTCACGGGTTTTTATAGGATGAATTCTTTGAAAAGGAAGATACACCTGCACCGTAGGCGATTTTATTTGCGATCCAGAATCTGGAAAAGATTATTTCGAGTTCATCGTCCAACTCACAAACAGACAGCAATATCGTAGCGTAGTAAAAGTAAAAACTGTTTAGAAAAAATCCTAAAAATAGTTCCCAGATCTTTTAGATAGCAATTAAATCTTCTGATTCGAGAAATGAAGGAAAACATACGAAGAGTTGTAACGACTGTTTCACCTTCTAGAGACTCATTAGGGTATTCGGGTCAGGAGAGTCATCTTTTGTAGTCAAATTCTTGAGACATTCATACCAAAAAACCGGCAAAGGTCTCCCGTTTTTCCATCCAAATCTTTCTGTCTTGTGCGATTTCTGAAAAAAAAGAAAGAAAGAAAGAAATATAGGTTTATTTTTCACAGAAATACGTGCATACTAAAAGATAACAGTAATCAGCTATATTAAACAAAATAGATTAACAAATATGAGATCACGAGTATAAATATAAATAATCGGCAGCTGCACGTCATGACTGTGACAAGAAGGCTTCCACTCAGCATGATGCTGCGCTATGGGGACCCACAGCACAGCGCTGGCCATATTGGCCCCGCAAACATGATAAGATCGACACACCACCTTCGCCGCAGTCTACCTCGACGGCGATGTCCTCCTTCAGGTGTCCAGTGAGCCCAGTGCTATCTCTCCAGGTGCATTCATGTGACGGTCAGTCTTATATTCATCCTTCGCTCATCCCAATTAATTTGGGGTCAGCACACCGTCGTATATATATTATATATATTTATTTAGTCCAGATTACATGATCCATAAGTTGTTAGCTGTAAAGGTCTTAACCTAATGTTAGTAAAAAACCACACTATATACAAAATTGTAACGACTGACACCTACGTGTGCAGCCGTATCCAGTGAGCCAGCATGGGGCTGTCCCACCTATCACAAAATACACTCAGGACGCTGTGGGAGCTAGCACGCATTCAACCGAGAATAGAAGCGCACCGTTTCCGTATAATGGCATGAAAACCATCAACCTTGGCCTAGGCCCAACAGCATTCTCCTACGAGGCGGCTTGTGCACTGGCCGGATCCCCGCCCTGGGACCTCGAGGCGAAAGTACTCGCGTCATCGTATCGGTGGCGCGAGGAAGCGAGGGCGCGGGGTGAGCAACCGATGCAGCGACACATAGAGCTGCATCGGTCTCAGCTTCGCGAGGTCCTGGTGGCGGAATGGCGGGAAAGGCTTTCACGCCCTACCGCCGGCCTCGACATCATCGAGGCGGTCCGGCCGGTGCTCGAGCGCTGGCTCGGGAGGAGGCACGGCTCCCTGTCGTTTCGGGTGACGCAGGTGCTCTCGGGGCATGGTTGCTTCGGGAAGTACCTGTTTCGCATAAACAGGGAGCCGGACGCTCGGTGTCACCACTGCGTCGACTGCCGGGAGGACACGGCGCGGCATACGCTGGCAGAGTGTGCCGCTTGGGAGGAGCCGCGCCGTGCCCTCATTTCAGAAGTAGGCAGTGACCTCTCGCTGCCGGCCGTCGTTGAGTCGATGGTCGACAGCGAGGAGTCCTGGGACGCGGTGGTTTCCTACTGCGAGACAGTCGTCTCGCAGAAGGAGGCTGCGGAAAGGGAGAGGGAGATCTCGTCCACTCACCCGGCCCGCAGCAGGCGCACCGGGCGTCGGCGGAGGGCGGATAACGCCCTCTTCCAGCCCCCCTAAATGGGTCCAGGGGCGACGAACTCGGGGACGTTCGTCGCCCCCCATACATCAGGACCCGAGGTGGCGGCGCGTAGTGTTCCACGCGCGCCCCTCTTAGACGTCACGGGGGGAGTCAAACACCTCACTCCCCCCCCTGACCCGAGGAGGCCCGCGATGGCGGGCCGGCACCAGTCGGGGGTTGCGGAAGATTTTTACGTTCCCGCGACCCCCGGCGTAGGTGTGAGTCGGAACACCGGGGTGGTTTTTAGTCAGTAAGAGTCTGACAGACCCCTCCGCCCGCCCCAGGGCGGAGGACATCCATGAGGATTTTCCACCCCGGCAAAAAAAAAAAAAAAAAAAAAAGGCCCAACAGCATCCTGAATACATTGTTATACTGGACGGTCTTAGTCTTCCATACTCCTCCAAACGTACTCAGTGTAATATCGTTCGGCAATAATATGGAAGATTTTTGTTAAAAAAATCTTGGGCCAATAACCAACACGAACGTATCCGTATAAATTGCCACCTTGAGTTGAATGTTTCCATCGAACTAAACAAACTATGCCCGTTATTAGTTGAAGTTCAATTGGTTTTAAAATAACAAACGCGCGTGTTTTTTCCTACGTTATTCCCCCGTTTCCGAGAATGCTTTAACCATACAAACATACGTTTCCGTTTTTTCAGTGTGCATAAAATTGTTGGATATGGTTTGAAAGACAGGTGAATATGTTTAAGCTGTGGCCACACTGAAGCGTAAACCCCACGGGACGCGGAATGCGACTGCGCGCTTCAAAAAAAGGAGGACGCTCTCAGTTCGTCGGAATCTTTTACTTTTTTTATATATACCGATTACTCGAAGACGGTTGAACCAATTTGGAAAATTCAACGAAAACCAACCAAAAATTCGAAGACATGTGATATCTAACAACCCGCACTGGGCACGCGTGGTGGATAACAGACCACTCCCTCTCACAGAGAGGAGGCCTGTGTCCTAGCAGTGGGAACGTTATAGGCTGATTATGCTTTATATTTACAATTTATACTAATTAAAAAAAAAACAAATTTAGATTTTCGTAATGATGTTAATAACGACATGATAAACATGCTTCGCTTACAATAAAAATAAACATAGTCGTCACGTACTTTGAAAATTAAATTAAATAATGTGTTGTCGCAAAATTTTTACTTAAAATATCAAAGTAACCGATTAAAATATTCCAAGCGTCGCGTCGCCTCAATTTGCAGTCGACGACTGAAAGAATTTAATTGCATTTATAACCTCAACATTGTTGAAATATTAAGTGGAAAATATTTTAATGGTAGCCGCAGCAACTTTCCAACTCCGTGGCTTACGTGCCAGATTTTATTGTGGTTGCAGAAGTTTTGTTTTCGGTATTTAATTTTAAAGGCTTTTATAATGTGGTTCATTAAAAATTTTAGTAGTGGAGGTACCTACACGTGAAATAATTAGGACGTGAACGCCACCAAACTTATTTGGCCCTCCAAGAATATTGATGTGTTATAAAAACCCATATTAGGCGCCTTAAACGCAAGGAGGAGCTCGTGGCTAAGGTGGAGCTCGTGGCTAAGTAATAACAGCCGCACGGGTCGATCCATCAGGTTAAGCTACGCTTGCCGGGGTTGGTCCGTGAATGGCTGACCATCTTTACATACCGAGACTCCGTGCCTCGGAAAGCACGTTAAGCCGTTGGTCCCGGCTGTCTTTCGTGGATCTTTGACAGTCATTACGGGTCGTCTGATGCCCGAAAGTCTGACAACCAGTCATACCAAGGGGTATCATATTACCCCGTTACTGGGTTGTGGAGGTCAGATAGGCAGTCGTTCCATGTAAAATATTGGTATTCAGCTGCATCCGGTTAGACTGGAAGCCGACCCCAACATAATTGGGAAAAGGCTAAGCAGATTGAGGCGCGCGCCTATAAGTGTTTCACACGCGTGTAAATATGTACTCAGCTAGGCGCCTGGATTATCTAAATGCGTCGTTAGGTATGTGATTGAAAAGCATGCACATAAATGAGAGGAATGAGAGAAATAACATTTTAATAACAGTTATTAGTAAGTATTTTAATACATAAATCTGTATTCTGTAGGATTGTGTTGTAGAAAAAAAGACAACCGACTTCCAAAAAATATACTATAATAACTTTAATTTCGGAATTCGTGTCTTTGAATCTCTGTATTTTATTTTTTTTGCCACCGATTTCTGAAATTAAAGTTATTTTTCAGGTTGTTGTGTTTTTTTTGGAAGTTGGTTGTTATTTTTTTGTTAAAAAGAATTGAAGCTAACTCAAAAACTACACAAGTAAGAATTTTTCACAATTTACGAAAATATCGATGACGTCTTCCTCTTTGGAAGTCGGTTAATGAATATTTCACTAACCGACTTCTGGCTTCGGTATCTCGAATGATGTGAGGCTCACCCGCGTCAAATGCCTTATCTTTCTATGTAGATTTTTACAAAGAGTAAAGAACCTCTACCAGTGGCTATGTCTACTAAAATAATGCAATAATATATATACTTGAAACAATTGAAAACTCTAAAGGGGTCATTGAACAAATAAAAACATAAAAAACTGCAGCTCAATGTTTACATAACTCGATAAAATACCTGTAGGGAACAGCAGATTTATTTTTTACGATTTCAGTGTTTTATCCCATATTAAAAGTAAGTTTTTCATAAATATAAGTAGTAAAATAACCCCTTCGAAAAAAATCGGTTATTTTCGTAACCGATTTTTTCGTAACCGATTAAGACTAATCCGTTAAATTTCGACAGTTCAACAACATTAATTGCGTTATTTACGTTGTTGAGCAGATTTTTTTTGGAACTTAAGAAGCAATGGGTTAGCAATTTGTTTCAAACCGATTCAGAGTGTGACTGATCGTGTATACAAATACAACTTCATCATCCAAATACAACTTCATCATCCAAATACAACTTCATCATCCAAATACAACTTCATCATCCAAATTCATCATCATCATTCGCCTGCCCATATTTTATATCCTAATTTATTTGAGCTCGGCGCAACATGTCTTTTTCTTAGACCTATCAAAATATCATGACATATTCTCATAGCTATCATAATAAGTTAGTAAGTTCATAAAACGTACCTGATTCAATGGTGTGCGGGTCCGACCTCAAACACCATGTCAATATATTTATGTCAATGGGATCCCATTGTCAGTATAATGGCTCCCTTAATTTGACACCTCCGATGGGCATTGTGTTTCTACTTATCTTCACGCTCTATTTCCTTTATGGGACGAACAGGGACTAATGTGATATTTTGGTAAAAAAAAAGGTAAGAGTCTCTATGACCCCAAATTGTTTAGCATGATCCACTCCGCTCAACTGTTGATTGGCTTTTAGCCCGACAACAATTAAAATTCTATTGTGTCTCGTAAGTGACAGTTGGAGGTCTATATCGAAAATACTGCAGCATTAATTTTGAAATGAATAATTATGGTAAAGTTGAGGATTAATAGTAAGTACTTACTATACGCTAAACCCGCTAGTATTATAGTAGTAGCTAGTATAAAAAATACTCAAAAAAGATCATGAAACTTTGCATATTAACTGAACTAAGTATAAAACAAATGCCATGTTTTTATTTTTTCCCAGTCCAGCAGTGGATGGTGATATTATGCTGAGTTGATTTGATTGATTGAGATAAGTACTACAAATTATTTGTTTCCCTTAATCACTGACATTTAACAATTTGTAAACAATTTGTTAAATCGAAGATAAGGCCAATCCTTTAGACCCCTATTTGTTGCTCACAAAAGGCCATCCATTAAATTAATTACAATATTATTTAACGATAGATCTGACAGCTAAACATTTGTCACTGTTTAGTATTTCGAACCTTGGATATTTAATAATACAGTTGAATTTAATAACAGCGATGAAATAATACAGAGATTGGCAGAAACTCATTTCTGTGCGATCCTGTAAATAAAATACGACCAAAACTGATCAATTGAGAATATCATGATATTTTAGGGGTATGAGGAATGAGCAACAGGGTGTAAAGTTCACTCATCCACCATAAATAAGGGAGGATCCTCCGACCAGACGGGGGTTGTGTCTGGCGGGCAACTGCCCAACGATTGATGTTGGGTTCTTGTATATAATATGTCCACTGCACGGTAAACTTTAATTGCGCGATGCAGGATGTATGTAACGTCTGGATTTTTGTGTGACGTCAGGTCTTTGATGCATAGTTTGCATGTGGCGATGTAGATTCCGCCACAACATCATCAGTTCTCGCGTTATCATCATTAAATTATAATTTCCTTCAGAAAATATTATAATTTAGCTACGCAGTAAATTATTTTTTGAAAACTATGCACCTAAATAGGTACATGGTGTAGACCGACACAAGGCGCACAAATCGAAGTACATTTTCAACATTTAAACGCCTTATACAATGGTTATTGGGTTTTTCCATTACGAATTTCTTAGATACAGCCCGGAGTTTGGGAGTTGGCGGTGTGATACCCCCGTGGCTCGGAAAGCACGTTAAGCCTTTGGTCCTGCGCCTGATCTCTCCGGTCGTGTTGGATTGCCGTCCCGTCGGACTATGAGAGTGAGGGAAGAGAGAGTGTACTGGTATCTGCGCAAACGCTTGTGCACTATAATATTTCTCGCGCCATTGGCTGGTCTCCGCTGAGATTAGTCGCCATGGCCAAAATTTGGTCTGGAAGACTACTTCTTAGCTAGCATATTAAGCAAGGAGATAGTGAGTTATCTCCTGGTGGCCGTTAATTTGAAATTCAATCACCAGAATCTGAAATTTTACGTTAGCTTGCAACTATGACGAGATCATAAACATAATACCGAGCCTGAAATTGGACTTCTGCCTTTAACTTTACTGTCACTATAACCCGACCTCACCGAGTTTGACCTCGTAAATCAACATTTTAGATATTATTCAGTAACATTTTGTTGTGGCAGGACTTCCAAGAAGGTCCTAATTGTAATCCTTTTATGGAAATTCTGAAAATTGCTCTCGTTGTGTGTGATCTACGTACAGTTAACCGCACGTCTATCATAACCATATGACATTGACAGCGCCTATATCGATACCGGAAATATGAAATAACGTAAGGGACATTTTGTCGAAAATGAGTTATATATATCATTGGATTCGGAATTTCTTGCTCTATCGATTGGTATATTTAAAATCTCGATATCTCAAAGAAAATGTCCCTTACATCACATATTTTCCGTAGGCCTAGACCATTTTTCTTCTAGAAACTGGCTGTATATGACATTTTAAATTAATATTTTTGTAAAAACTAATGTAAGTCTCTTTACTCGCAGTTTTTGGTATTTACATTTAAACAAAATCGAGTACATTTTACAACAGGTCACATAAGTTATTCCATAATTTGAGATTATGATTATTATGCCTTATACATTAGTGTTCCCTGGGTAGGTACAAATATCATGTCCCTTACATTAAATTGCGACTCAAATTATCATAATCATATTGACCCTTACGTTAATTTGTCAGCAACGAAAATAACGAAAAAATAATGAACTGTCCTTTACATCACATTGGACTGCGTGGTCCGTACAATTCCTCAAAACTTACCGAAACGAATTTTATTATGCCTCTCTGTCGCACACGTTAAAAGGTAACTTGTCTGAGCTAGATAGCAATATAGATTGTGTGTGTTATTTTTTCGTATTTCACCGGCAATCATGCGCCACGTGCATCGATAATTGTTTACGTGCGTCTAAAAGTAACAATAACGCGGTTCACTCGCTGTCCACGTGATGACTCGCGTGTGAACTCTTTGCATACCACTGAGACAGGCTTCGAGGAATTAATCTTACCCACGCGCTCGTGAATCATTGCCTGGAATCGGTCCTAGTCCACTCCACGTTCCCGAAACCTCTTCGGTACGACCGACGACTCCGCAGCAGGAGCGGGCTCAGGTCCCCGTGCGCCACATAGCCTGAAGGTGATGAGTCGGTGGTCACTGCAGTTGGCGTGCTCGTGCACTCTCCAGTCGGTGACGTCGACCCCTTGCGTGGTAAACGGTACGTCTATGTTGGACTCCCCGTTGGCGGTGGAGAAGGTTGGTGGCTGGCCTGGCGCATTATGGGTCACTAGATCGTGCCCCAACAGGAAGCCCTCTATCTCCTTGCGTCTTCGTGCCACTTCACAGCCACGTCCGAGGAGTTGTCGCGGCACCGAGTGCCAGAGGGGTGAGTGGACATTTACGTCCACGCCAGCAAGCACCCGTTGTCCCCTTAGGTTTCCCAGAACTTTGGTAAGGTGCTCCAAGTGGGTTGATAATGTCCTCTGAGTACTGGATATGCGCACTCACGACGTGCACTGATGAGTCCTTCTAGGCTATGTGGCACACAATGCAGTGCAGTTGTTAGGTGACGCAGCACCGCGCATGTCACGTCCATCTTAGGGAGGAAGATCCCTGCTTTGGGGGCCTTTAGGCAAAACTAGCTGCCCCAGGGTTGCCACAGACCCCTGACGAGTTGTGTACGGCTCCTGCACCAGAACTACATCTAGCCCCCCTTCCATTGCGATAGAGGGGAGCTCCGCCGTGGCCGCCGCTGAGCCCTGTAGGTTGAGCTGCCCCACTTGTAGGTCAGCAGCCATAATAGTTTGTATTGCTTAGTGACCTCTGCTCCGCGTGCGCCCTGTCAGGGCAGTCCCGCGATGCGGTGCGCAGGGTATGGGCACCCTGCCTGCCAAACTTTTTGCAGGTAGCACAAGCTGTAACCGTGGCCAGGCACTCAGTATGTTTGTGCCCGTCCTCCCCGCAGTTGCCGCAGACCATTGATTTAAGATTTAAGAAGGCCATTGATTTTTATAAGCACGCAAGGTGCAGAGTTTTACAATCAGTTTCCTTGTAATACTAATACATGGACAAATAAAACATACACACAGAGATAGGATATATGTATAGTAAGTAATGTTTTTGTTCAACACAATCGTTAAGGCCGTCACCCTACCTCAAATTGCTTAGCATGATCCTCCGTTATGCCGAAAATACTGCAGCATTAATTTTGAAATAAATATATGTTAAAGTTGAGGATTGATAGACACGATTAGGTACATAAAAAAAAATCTATAGAAAAAATTCCAAGATACCTCTAAACCGAACTATAAACCGCTGGTATTCAAAAAATACTTCAAATCAGATCATGAAACTTTGCATAATAACTGAAGTAACTATTAAGCAGGTCTTATGTGTTTTTTTTTAAATTACCATTATTTTCACCGAAAAAGCAATTACCTAAACATTTCAAGGCTTCCGAGTCACTAGCATCACTCTGTCTCGCTCTCACTCAGGTCGCAAGTAGTATGGTGCGAGCGAGATAAAATCTAAGGTAGGTACAAGAGATCATAAGAGATCTTTACTTTGAAAAACTCTTAAATTTTATTTCCTATAATGTCCCTTACATCAATGCTGTTCATTTATATCTCAATTTTTGTTAACGTATGTCACCCGTATTCTTTATTATTTAATGTAAGGGACATGCTATCTTTTAAACTATAGGCTTTATTGAATGTTTGCTATTTTAGCTTAAAAGAATGAAAAAATCTAAGAAACTTTGTCCTAGACACTTTTTACATAAAACATATAGTTAAAAAAATATAGTCAGTTTTGTAAAAAATATATCTTATTTTCGCTCTCCTGAAAACCTTAGGTTTGTCCCTTACGTTATTTCATATTTCCGGTATCGATATGTCGCAGCGGTTGAAGTTTTCGAAGTTCAAGTGTTATCAGTGGGTGGCTGTATAGTCTATTCAAAAAGTATCTGATTTTTACGCAGTCCCTCACTTAAGGACATATTCAGCTGTATTTAGAAGGGTTTAACTTTGTTCCACCACTTTTTCCAACAATTATTATTTGAATAAAATTAAATTGTAATTGAAAAATCAACGACGAAAATTGAGTTTATAAAATTAACCACAATTGTAACATGAAAAACAACTTTACAGTGATTCAAAATTAGAATTTCGGGTTTAAGTATTCAAATATTCAAATTAAAGCACTCTGTTTGTAAGTGGCACTACAAATTGGCGTCCACAGGTAGATACGTTTTCTGATCCATTTATTTACAATTTTGTCAGATACTTTTGGAACTGCACACCATAGATGTTCCATGTTTTGATGTTTCTACTACAGTACGACAAAACTTATACGATGTTTCAATTTTACGAATGTATGACTTTACAACCTTGCGTTTGCGTAAAGATCGTTTGCACCTAAAGCAGTAATAAAGATAGGAGATTTGAAGGCGCACTCAGTTCGGATGGTGATCGGTTTTATGATTTTGCCGATGCTACATCTAAGTTGTGTCGTACGGTACCATGCTGATGATTGTGTGAGAGTAAAGAATTCTTCATGTGCTGAGACTGACAGACACTATGTGGGCTTGATAGTTGTTCCACCCACATAGTTTTCCCTACTGATAACGACACCCACATTCACTAGTAATGGTTCCTGGTACCATACAATGGATCTACATCCAGATAACAGATGCATTCTATGAATTTTATGACCATTGGGAGTCCCTCTCTGGCTCTCAACGTCTGCAGCAACGTTTTCCATTATTGGAACGTTAGATGTTCTTTCTCCCCCCCTTATTCTGGTAAAGAAAGAAAGGTAAATATTTTATTTGATAAACGCAAAGTAAAATACAAGCAGTAATAAAAAGGAGCATTTTAAAACTAAACAATAATAACGACCTGTGCGAGACCAAAAAGACTCCTCATCTCAGCATAATGCTTCGATATTAAAAAAAAAAAAATACTGCAGCGCTGGTACATTTAATTCTGTGAATAAAGCACTCTAGCATTATGTAAAAGTGCACTAATCTAGGATAAGCTTCGAAGCGTTTCAGGATAGAAAGTTTTTAGTCCAAGTACATTGTAAAGAGATTCACAACAAAACTGTTTGTAGTGGAGCTATGGGAGCTAAGTACAACCGAAGCAGCTGTTTACTTTTTTTAACCGACTTCTTTAAAAAGGAGGAGGTTCTCAATTCATCTGTAGGTATGTATTTTTTATTGTATATTTGTTGTGCGATTACTCCGCCAATTATGAATCAATTTTGATGATTCTTTTTTTTTTGTTGGTAGGTCATGCTTCAGAGGTGGTCCCATATATATTTTATTAACACGTTGCGTAGTTTTTGAGTTAGCTTCAATATTACGTATTTTTTAACTAGACGATGTTTTAAGTGACTCCGTCAATATTATTTACATAGCAGGTAGTGGTATTCGAATTTGTGTGGGATAGGTACCACAATTAGAAAGTGAAAAATCAAAACTTTTTACAAAAAAAAACAATACACTTCCAAAAAAACACTAAAAAGTGAAAAATAACTTAAGACAGCGACTTCTGAAATTAAACAGTTTCCGAAATTAGACACTTTTTAGTGTTTTTTTTAGAAGTCGGTTGTTAAAGCCAAAACTCTTAAGGCACACTTTGCGCTCTTTCTAAACAGTGAAAACCGTCATACTTAGGTCGGTGACGCTGAATCGCGTATACTTGGCTTGGGCCCTATTATGAACTTTTATTTCCAGGCAGTTTACGGCGTAAAGAGAACTGCCTTGCAATTTCGTATTATGAATCGTCAAAACCAGCCAGTCAGCGGTCACGTGACACCCTGGCCGCCTTCTGCCCGAATATTGCCTAGCAATACCGTACTACGAACGTTCGTTTGACATTTCTTGACATATTAAAACTGTTAATAAGTAACCTCTCAATCCATTCAATATAAGCTCCTCTGAAGCAGCTTTTATTGAATGGATTGTGAATTGTTTTAGATTTATTTGTTGAAATAACATAAAAAAATATCAGGTGTGACGAATATGTACCGTTTGATTTTCTGGAAACTCTAGAAAGTAGCACTTCTGACTGATAAAAACATAGAAAAAACGATAAAATTGTAAAACTCCCACAACTTTTCCAACAGAACATAAGTTAGGCGCCGACGAGGGCGAAAACTCTCATCCACTGAACTATGTATAATAATTACAACTGCCTTTTAATATCTCGTTTATTTATTTTCATACTTAATTATACATTTTTAAATATTTTGTAAAAGTCATTAAAAACATCATTTGAAAATATAAAAATAGGTCCGCCGGTATCGGGAGCTGGGTCCAAGCTACCGGTGGTTAGGGTTGCAGACTTGCAGAGACAGGAACCTCCTCACAATGCGAGCCTTATCTGCCTTCTGAATCAGGCCCTTGATCCAACTGCCTAACGAGAGCCTCCAGAGCTGCTGGCCGAGGCTTTCGGCCATCAGCCAGGCCATTGGCCGTTCCGACAATCGGCACAATGCAATGATAGCCGAGCTTATATTCCACATGTCAACAACTGCCTCTATTATAATAATATTATCATCTATTATGATGAAAACTGATTTTAAAAACACTTGAAAACCACCACACGGTTGTGTGGTGTAAGTATATTCATCCACCACCATATCCATCCCTAGCCATATTTTTGTTTATACTTCGAATCTAGTAGGTACTTAAAATTAAATAAAAATAATTTCTTTGTTCAACAATGACAACAATAAACATCCATGAAGTTGTCAAATTCCCAGCTGAATTTCACGTTCGGAAACTTAATCTCGCGTTACAATTTGCAAACACACAAAATTATTAAATGAATTAAGTATATAAGTAGCACAATATACATTGCGTTCATATTTTCACCTACTTTTAGTAACTAGAATTATTTTTATTTATTATTTTTCATAAAATACGTGATTTAAATAAAATCGTAACTTACCGATAAATTATGTCATTGTGTTTCTGAATGATACGGCAGAGAATTACAAGCCAGCCATAGACAAACTACCCAGCGTGAAGTCGGTCAGAATTATGAATGTCATAATACGAAATTTAACCATGCAGGGATATAAATTGCCTGGAACTTGCCAGGTTTTTTAAAAGTTCGTAATAGGCCCCGGGCTTGTACACAAAACTGCGTTGCGAATTTGCATCGCGCCGATTCGTAGTTTTGTGAACAAGCCCTCAGTTGCCATCGTTTACTGTAAGTTTTTTTTGCTTAAACCGCTGTTGCACTCAATGCTTCAATTCAAAACTACATTTCCAAACATTTGAAAGAAAGTTAAAATACTTTTTACCAGCTTTTTTCTACTTTTCCATAATTAAAATCATCCGAAACTATGAAAGAGCTCATGAGCTACGAATTCTTTTTTTTTTATTCAGCCCGGCCGTGATTACCAGGCACACAGCCACTATTCAAGTTGGGCTACAAACATTCATTTTATAGTAAAAAAGCTTAAAATATTTTGAATTCGAAGTTGGTGAAGCCGCGTGCAAAAGTAGTTCTTAATAACAACTTTACTTAGAGACAGATTTCCTCATGATGCGATGTTTTCCCTCACATTCCGTGGTGTATAAAAAAATTGTGTTTCAATGTCTGTTTCTCTGTTTAAAATTAAAAGCTTTACAAAGAGTGACTATTTTTGTTAAGCTTTTAATTTAAAATTCTCATTCGACCATTAGATATTCGTCAAATACAATATCAAAATCAAAATATTTTATTTCATATAAACCTACATGGGCACCTATGAAACGTCAGAAGTGTGGTGTTAGGTGCACGGTTCCAATTGGTCGTTTCCTATGGAGAAGAGACAGCAAGAAACTCCACGGTTACTGTTTTAAAAATAATTGGCTTTTACAGTATTATCGAATTACAGTGTTATTATAGATAAGGGAGGACAGTGTAGGCCTTTCAACAAGAATCATGCGGGTACTTAAAAAAAAAAAAAGTCCAAAAAAATCTATAGTCCACAAAGCCTAAAACGTTTTCACATTCACAAGATAGAAAACAATCATAACTTTGTATTTTCATTAAAAATCGTGACCGCTTTTAAATTGTTTTCGCTTTGAATGTGGGTCTTCTACGAAAAACCTTATTTAGCCAAGACCACAGTAGATACAAAATGTCCTAACATAAAGTATTTTTATTATAATAATAACAGTAAACAAAGGGGATGCTTTTAACTTCGCTTTTAAGAGCTATGTCCCCAACATAACAATATAATATTCCTTTTTTCCTCAATTAAGACCAGCTGATGCACTTTTCCGCCATTTTAATTTTTCTTCATATTATGTTGGTAGTAAACTGATGAGCTTACATTATAATAATGTAGTATTATGAACATAGCAGCTGTACTTTGTATTTTTATTTGAATTTGCTGCGTCCGACATAAGTACCTTCTGTCTTAATTTATTTAAAAAGCTTTATATTATATTATTATGGACTTGTCGCAAATAGAACTTTTTATTTTATTCATAACTGTTCACATTTACAGGGTACTGGCCAAATTATTTTTATTGATAAATAATAAAAATAATGACCCACGTCTCGTATACATGACTAGACATCAAGCTATACATTTCCAGTATAAGCTGACCTCGCATTGTACGGGAATCCTATACAATGCGAGATGCATCGAGTTTAAAATGAAAACTTATTGAAACAAACATTTCTCCACCGCACTAGTTGAAAATGACAAGTGGTAGGTACATGTTATAGAGATATTGCGGTGTGACCAAAAAGTCCGCACCCCAGGAAAATCATTCCTGTTAGTCACACTGGTGGTACAACCTGGTGTGACCACGAGCCTGCACCCCAGGAAAATCATTCCTGTTAGTCACACTGGTGTTACAACCTGGTGTGACCACGAGCCCGCACCCCAGGAATATCATTCCTGTTAGTCACACTGGTGTTACAACCCAACCTGGTGTGACCACGAGCCCGCACCCCAGGAAAATCATTCCTGTTAGTTACACTGGTGTTACAACCCAACCTGGTGTGACCACGAGCCCGCACCCCAGGAAAATCATTCCTGTTAGTCACACTGGTGTTACAACCCAACCTGGTGTGACCACGAGCCCGCACCCCAGGAAAATCATTCCTGTTAGTCACACTGGTGTTACAACCTGGTGTGACCACGAGCCCGCACCCATATTTATGTATTTTCAGCACTGAGAAATATTAGAGGCTGAAGCTATACCGAAGGCATTGACCTAGGGTACGGTCTTGTTTATCTCGATACCTACTTATTTTTGTAGATATCGTAAAACTGATACGGTGATATTGACATCCCACAGATAAAATAGATCCTTTTGTGATAAAAGTAGGACTACCTTCAGAATATATTTTTGTTCATAAAGGCTCCTGCAGACTAGCGCGTCTTGTCACGCAACGTGACTTTAACAAAACAATTTCTGAGAAAACTTCACGGTAGAACAATTACCGGTGTCGCGTCGCGCGGGCCTCCACGAACCTTGAGTTATTTTTGGGACTATCCCACCTTTCGCTTTTGTACCACCTGCACCACCGGCGGTTATTGAGAAACGAGTAAAGTTAGCAACTAAAAACGAGTCGGCGAGCAACGAGTGCGCGACGGCGCGACGGCGCGACGCGTCACCGGCACCGGCCCCGGTAGAACAATTTCCGTGAAGTTTTCATAGAAATTGTTCCACCAGATTCATGTCACGCATGTCTGCTGGAGCCTTTAGACTGTATTGCAGAATCGCGACTAGGCTCATATCCTTAAATAAAACTGCTTGTTTTGATTGCACAGCGAACTAAACTTCTTTATTGAACGAACCATGACATAAGAATAAAAATAGTTACAAATAGCAAGTATAGATGGCAGCACAAGTCCTTGTTTTTGAAATAACTTTAACAGTCTTTACTCAGTGTAAGAGTGATATTACACTGACGATTTGCCAGCGTTTTCAGCGAGGCTACTTGTGAACGTGTTCTCAGCGGGTGCGAAGCGAGCTAAGCGCGACTACGCAACGTATACTCCGCGTTTTCACACTATTGTACCCTCATTTGTCTCGCTCCCTCTTGTACACTCACGGCAATCGCTCTGGTTCCGCAAACGCGGCTCGCACGTGACATGCTCGCTACGCGCACACAGCAAGCGCATTGAACAATCACCTCGCTGATAACGCGCTCGCAAATCGCCAGTGTGATAAGGCCCTTATATTACTGTACAACTGCAGGACTAAGGTTTCGAGCTGTTTATTTTTCAGTCAATCAAAGATCATAAGCTTGCAGACATAAAATATCTAACATATCGAACGTACAAACGCTTTGCAAACATTCCATACAAATTCATCACTCCAGCCTGCAAACGATCACTGTCAAACATTGGCAGCTGAATAACCAATAAACGACTCTCGAAAAACAGCAATAATTACTACCTACCCTTGTAAAAACAATTGAGGATCGTAGTATATCGTAGATAGAGTATTGTATAGATTAGCTGTCCGTATAGGTCAAACAAGCTTCTGCTCGCGATTTCGTCCGCGTAAAATTTCATGTCTTCCGGCCAGAGGCCCTAGACAAAGTGACATTCTATCAGCGATAACGATGATGGAAAAGGCAAAAATGTATAGGACTGACATAAGCTATCGAAAAGCTTATGTCGATCCTGTTGAAAGTCGTTGTAGAAATACGAAACGCTTTCGAAGCGATTATCAGTTGTTACAAGTGATAATCGTTACAAGTGAAATGCGCATTCTCGCACTTGTTGCAAGTCAAAGAAACTGTATTTTTTTTTTCTTTTGACGTTACTTTTGATGAAGAAACTGACTGTTAGTCAGTGATAAATAGCATTCCACTGGCGAAAGAATTTTTAAAATCGGTCCAGTCGTTTTTGAGTTTCAAACAAAAATACAAATCATTTCTCTATAGAATTGTGTAGAAAATGAGCACGACATTTAAAAAAAATACTCTATAGCTAGACATAATCCTACAGATCCTTACGACTCCAATCAATCTGCCTACAGCCTTTTCCAGTTCCAGTCTTACCGGATACAGCTGAATGCCAGTATCTTACACGGAGGGACTGCCTATCTGACCTCCACAACCCAGTTACTGGATAATACGATTCATCACATCCGTTGTCAGTCTTTCGGGCTTCACGACTGCCAAAGATCCACGAAAGACAGCCGGGATCAACGGCTTAATGAACCACCGAGCGGTCTCGATATTGTAATGGATGATCACCCATCCACGAACCGACCGCGGCCAGTGTAGCTTAACCTTCGATCGATCCGTGCGGCTGTTAGGCAGGACACCTTCAGAAATAAATGCGTTGGGTTACATACCAAAAATTCACACGACCGTCTTTAATGACGCAATAAAAGGTACATTCAACAAGCAATAACCCTCAAGTGTAATGGCTCAGCACACAATAGCATGCACGGTATTCATTGCTTCATTTGTATACCGGTACCACGACAAAGTAGGAAGTAATACATTAATGGATCACGCTCGGCCATTGTGGACGAAAGGGTGTAAGTTGTGTGTGGCCATTTTTATACTCCGGTCATTAGTGAGTAATAAGTAAGTGAAAATTATGTGAAATACCGGTTGTAGGGAAAATGAGGAAAATTATCTACCGCCAAGTAATATTAAAACTAAAAAAAAATACTTCTTCAGGGCCAGGCGCGTAAAAATAAAAGCAAACATAGTAATAGACTATAGAGAGGTTTTTAATTACCTTTCAATGCTTAGTCAAGCTCCATAACTATACATAAAATTTATAAGAAAATTCCAATAATACAGATTAGGTACTCGTATTGATAAGTCAAATAAACGTAAGTCAAAAGTCAAGATTGTCCTAAATATTGAGATAACCTAAGATAATGATATAATACAACAAATTCTACAAATAAATAATCCTACTCTGAAAAAATAACAAATGGCCAACAGAAAAATACAAACGTACTACTTACACAATAGCAAATTCCTCTCAAACAAAAAAAAAACACAACGGATCTCAGTAAATAAATATAGAATATCCCAGAACGACAAGCAAGATTAATTACACAAATATTTGAAACAACTGAACAGCCTAAAACATGAACGAAACAATATTTTATTTTACTAAAAATCAATCAGCTTTTCACTGTATCAATTACGAAATTAAAAAAAAAAAGTGGGATTGTTTATCAATCATTGACAAAAAATTATTAAACATTCCAAGCAGGCGGAATATTTCTATACATTGGGAACGTACGAGTATTATACTCTGTCACAGATAATTTTCAGGTTGGCTCCGTCGCTTCAGTTTCGTTTCAGCAGCCGTAGCGAACTCACGTTCATTCAGCGCGCCGCCACCTTACGAAACTTTTAGTTTGAAATCCTACTACCTTCCTCGTTTCCAAGTGCTATCTAAATAAACTTTAAAAAAATTCGTGCTATTCTTAACTATAAAAATCAAATTTCGAACAAATTAAAAATTTATAGTTTACTTTTGAATTTTTATTTTAGTTTTGAAAGTTTTTTTTTTCGTGTCTTGCAAAGATAAGTGCAGTGTTTTTTTTAATGGTTGTGGTGACATGTTAATCAGTCAAAATAGGTGAAAAACATGTTTTTGGGCCTGAGCAGCCTCTGTGCGGTGGATTGGAAGTGAACTGGACGTTATGTTATTACCATATCAAGCGCATACTAACTATCCTGATGCCTTTTTATGATGACATAGTAAGTAAATTTTTTGTATTTTTAATTTTAGTAGCTTTTGCTGCATTGACATAGTTTTTTTTTAACCATTTTTGTTTAGTGTAATCTACGTTTTTGGAATATTTTGAGGAATTCTAATTAGATATTAAATGGTATTTAAAAAACGAGCATTGTTATCAAGTTTTTAGGAGTTGATTTTATCAGGGCAAATGTGCAGAGGCAAATTTAAATTATATTTTGCTCATCGTATTTAATGAGACATATTGCTCTCATGTCTTCCTAAAAGTGTTCATTAATTTCCTTTGAGCATTATAATTTTATTAGGTTATAAAAAGCCCGACTGCTGCTCCAAAAATTATGTAGGTATCTTTAAAATAAATACGTACGTATTTAATAATAATTAATGTAGAAAAGCGTTGCTGGTTTTCAATCGATTTTTTTTTTTAAACTTTTCCTTTAGATTCTGTATATATTTAGGTATTAACATGTACGATGTTTTGTCTTTGTTTTGTTGAACTAGATTATTTTTACTATCAAAATATAAAAAAAACACATCGATAGAAATAAAAGCTAAGGTCCTAGGACCAATCTTTGTATTGAGGCAATTTTTGAGCGAGGCGAGGCCTTTATCCAGGTAGGCTGAGAAATATAATAAAAGTTGATTTTTAATAACTTACTGAACAAAGGCTCCAGGGCCTCGAGCCTTTAAGATTACTTTCATCAACTTGGAGTCTAGGCATCAGTCTATTATTTATCTACGCTATTGTGAAGGTCTTTGCTGTTGAATAATTTTATTTATCATCTTAATTTTTTTTGATTCTTTTTTTCATAGAAATCTTGCGCCCTTAACATTGAAATTGGCTTACTATTTTTTAAGTAGGCTTCACAAAAATAGCCTTCTGGACAAAGGCTCCTGGCCTCTCATATGGAATAACTAGGAAATACCACCCACACGCAATATTAATAGCTCACGCACGCAGCCCGAGTTTAGCATACAAATGGCACAACCACACCGTGAATATCAAATATAATTGAATAATAAATTGAATATTATTTATAACACGAAAGTTATTAAATTATATAAATAAATAGGTATTAGGTACATTGATGTCTGTATTTAATTAAATACTTTCTATTTTTAATATAGAAACAAAAAAAGGTGTATGAAAAAAGACTTCGTAAAATTTTGTGGCACCTTGGAAATTAAAATATTTGAATAAGATCTGCGATGTCATTCCTACCACTGCGTATTTTTTTTTTTGTATTTTTTATTACATATTCTTTGTCTTTAGTTTAATGAGTTGTTGATTCCATGAAGTGGCGCCTGGTGGCCCTTTGTATGTTCTTACTTTTTTCATCATTATTATAATATTATATTGTGCAATACTATAAGGGTGTGCAAAATTTCAGCTCTTTCAGCGAAAGGAAAGTGGGTGAAAAATTGATTTCGAGAATTTTTATTCCGGAAGGTTATGTGTTTAATAAATTATAATTTTAATGTTTTAACATGTCGCTACATCTGCATCGCACCCGTGCGAAGCATGGGCGGTTTTTATGTTTGACATAAATATAAATCGTTCAACAAGGACAATTTGTAGAGTAATCGACTTCAACAATCATTGTGGAAATTGGTTTAGTAGTTTAAGCTGTTGTAGAACACAAATTTTACTCATACCTAATGTACACGGCTGTACATCAAGCTATACATTTCCAGTATAAGCTGACCTCGCATTGTACGGAAATCCTTTAAAATGCGAGTTCAGCATAAACTGGAAATGTATAGCTTGATGTGTTGCCAGTGAGATTCATAATAATATCCTTCATTTCTGCCGCTGTCGGATAAAAACAACGTTCCTTGTCCTACGAAACTATACATATGATAGTCTACTAACTCAATTCCTTAATGGTCGAACTGGTTGGACATCCGTTTGACTGACCAAATTGTTTGTTCGTCTGTATATTTGCTTGCGCCTGCGGTTTGGGTAGTTAGACACTGTGTCAATGCAAACAGTCGTTTTGACACTGTCCAACTATTCTGAGGCTGTGTATTGAGGGTGGATTGGATTCATGTCGCAGTAGCATATAGGTATAATATAACATAGAGTGCGCGTTGCACAAATCGTTTAGTGCGCATCGTACACAAGTGAGCTTATAGATTAGTGTTGGGAGGAAATACAATAAGCACTTCAAATGACCCCTTTTTTATACAAATGAATGAATCTCGAACTGACAAGTGAGTGAGTCTGGTGAGGAACGTCGTGTTGTTAAAACTCGTGTCTACTGTTCTTATTTTGTTGCGCGCACTCTATACTATAATTATATCTCTATGCGCAGTAAGTAGTCTTTACTTTTAAAGGATTTAGTGAAGATTCATCATCCGCCTAGGCTTTTACCAATTATGTTAGGGTCGGCTTCCAGTCTAACCGGATGCAGCTGAATACCAGTATTTTACATGGCGCGACTGTCTATCTGACCTCCACAACTCTGAAACTGGGTAGTACGATACCACTTGGTAGACTGGTGAGGAGTCGCGGTGTGTAAAAATGGTCACCCATCCAAGGACCAACCCCAGCAAGCGTAGCTTAACCTGTTGGATCGACCCGTGCGGCTGTTATTAATTAGCCATGAGCTCCAAAGCTATAATGATAAGTAGATAAGTCTAAACCGTGGAGTTTCTTGCCGGCTCTTCTCCATAGGAAATGACCAAATGGAACCGTGCACCTAGCTTCTGACGTTTCATAGGTGCCCATGTAGGTTTATGTGAAATAAAATATTTTGATTTTTTTTAATTATGTCGATGGCTAAGTCTGAAACTTGGCAATTTCCAATGTCACTTTATCATTTTTAGTCACCGCACGGGTCGCAATTTTTTTTTTACCTTAATCTTACCAATGTGTTTTCGGAGTTTATAAGTATGAATAAATTATTGATTGCACGTACGTTATCTTTGTAATACGTCAAATAATTAATTTATTATATTTTTATATGGTTGATAAAACCCAGCTTGCACAGTAAAACAAAATTAATTAAGTGATTGCAATCAGCATTGATTAATTAATCTGTAGACTGCAAGTAGCTAACATTATCAATAATAACAGAATAGGTTACTAAATATTTTTACGTCTATTGTATCGTACCAGTTTGTGTCCTTGATTTAGCTCCCTAATTCAACTAATATCACAATGGTAATAATCAAACCTCTCAACTGAGAACTCCAAGTAAATTCATTGTTAATCAAGTATATGTAGTAAATACTTAGCCCTCCATCTATCTACGTTACTGATCAAGATAAACGTTACAAGTGCCACTTGTCTGAATCCTCTGGGAATAGGGAATATGCATGTGATTCAAATATGGGTCAAATATTTTTTTCTATAAACTATGTTACTTCAGAATTAAGCCTCTATCAATATTTTTGAATAAAATTTCTTTTTGAGCGAGAAATTAATTTTTAAAAAGTCCCAAAAAACTGTGGGTAATTCAAATACTTGAAAAGGCTAAAAGCGGATGTGACGTAACAATCCGGGGTAACAATCAAAATGTCAATGTCAAGTCAATCAACAAGTGTCAAGTCAATGTCAAACGCTCATAGAAAAAGGAGTGTTTGACGTTGACTTGACAGTTGCTTGTCTGTTTTCACGAACTGTGACGTCACCACACCAAGCGCGCCAAATGGAGGGCGTTTAAATAGCCCGGATCGGTTGGATATTTTTAAACATTTTTTTAACTACTTTAAATTGCTTTTTTGCCGTCGAATGTTTTTTAACTATTATTTGACGATGTAAACTATCGAATAAAAATATTAAAAAAATACATGTATATTCCCTATTGGATATGTAGGAGGCACTCACACTTTATACAGAATGTGCCACGTAAGATTAATTTTGCTGTCTCAGTCCAAATAAAAAAACAAGACACAGCGCTGCGAACAATTCAGTCAAGCATGCCAAAACTACACCTCCGCTCCGTGCATACACGCTCACACGCACACATTTACAATGAAACTACACCTCACTAAGCGCACACATGTTTACGAAACCGGCCTCACGTAACTGTTGACTGAGCTCTGTCTTGGTTTTATAATTGGTCTGAGGGTGATGTGTGTTCAGTCAATAATGGAATAACGGGTCGTGGTCTTAACCAGTAACGGTCAGGATGATAATAGAGGGTGTGAATTTCTTATTTATTTATTTAATAAGCAATGCACACCAACGAAATACAAGATTAATAAGAAAAAGGGAAAACCTTTCAATACTGTGTAAATACATCACATATACATATAAATGCACAATATAGCGGCGGTGTACGAACTCCTTCGTAGTTACAGAGTTCTGTGGCGGGCTGTGACAGACGTCGCAATGACAAGGGGCTTGCCATGAGGCCTGACCGGCACGTATGCGTGTAAGAAACGTGAGAAAATACAAAAGTTTACCCTCAATGGAAGCAGTTTCCTTTTATCCGACCCACCCCGACCACAACAACATGTATATTAAAAGTTACAATTTAATTATTTTATTATAATTGTACCTACGTTGTACATATGTTTCTGTTCTTTTCGTGTACAGTCAATCTGATTTAGACTTTTCCCAACAATGATGGGGTCGGCTTCCAGTGTAACCGGATGCAGGTGAATATCATTATTTCACATGGAGTGACTGCTAATCCTGCCTCCATAACCCAGTTACTGGGTCACACAATACCCTTGCTATGATAGGTTGTCAGAATTTAGGGCGACTAACTACACGTAGCGACTGTCAAAGATCTACGAATGACAGCCGAGACCAACGGCTTAACGTACTTTCCGAGGCTCGGAGGAGACTCGATAATGTAATGAATGGTCACCCATCTACGAATCGACCGATCGATAAATAGTTAAATAAATATTAGAAATCTTGATACTTACATAATAAAATTGTATTATAAAATATGGCTTTTCTTATCACCTATTAACGAATAAATAAACCCTGCTTTTTACTGCTGTGTCAGAATTCTCCTGCCTTTAATTTTTAGGGCGGTGGCCCAGCATGTCACCTTCCATTTGTATCTATGTATCAGCTGTTATCTTAGTATTCAGTATTCTTGAATAATAAAGTACATTATTGTCGCGGCTTGCAACTAGCACATTGATGGACGATGGTGAAAATGTGGGCCGAGGCGAAGGCGAGGCACACATAACATGAGCTCATCAATATTGGCTGCGGACAAGGCTTGTATAGTACTTTTATGAAATAATGCGTGGAAATTCAACTGAGTAAATTCGTTATAAATTCCAGAATCAATGACGGATAATTTTTCACACACGCCAATATGTGAATTTGTTTCTTCTTTACTTTAAACAGATCTATTTGCAAGCAAATCGAAATTAAATAAAATCTTTGACAAGTTACCTCCTTGGTTGCCATGTGTTGAAGTAAAAAAGTTCGTTCCATTTTTAAATAACACGACAGATATGACTATTCACAATAACATTGCTGGCCGCATCGTCACTTGTTTTTGACAGGTACAGCAATTTCGATTTATCTCGAAGAAGGTTGTCAAAATAATACTCGAATTTCCAAGCATGCTAAAGGTGTCTCTATGAACTACTCGGCTTATAAAAGGTATATTTGTAAACGCATTAGTAATAATCGTTTTCTAGCCGTGGGTGGCGTTGTTGTGTTCTCTTTGAATGTCAATGTAAAACTAGAAAGTCATGTTAAATTTTTTTTTTCAAGTAATTTCTCGTCTTTTTACTGAAGTACCTATCACCTAATTCCAATAAGTAGTCACTTCCTTTTTGCCATAATTTTATCATGATTTATTAACATATCTATCGTATGTAAAGATAGATACTGCGGTGGGTCAAGATTACAGATTACATCAGAACAAAAATAAACACTTAATTGTCTCAGGTTTAAAGTCTAAAAACCTTGCGTATCTGTCGGTAGATAGCATATGTCAAACAATGTAACGGTTATTGACAGTGGATTAGAAGACAAACATTTTATATACACATCATATTCTTTATTCATCTTACTTTGGCTTGAAAACTATAACTATGATGATACGGAAAACATGCTCAATAATCTAACCTAGTGGATAGACTCAGTGAACACACACTTCTACACACCCACATCCACACACTCAAATTCACACACCCACATCCACACACCCATCACACAAACATCTCATCACACACATGCAACTGTTTAGATCTATTATTATATTGTTCATTTGTTTCTGCCCTTTTCTATTATTTTTATTTTTTTTATTCACATTTTCTTGTAACTTTTCCTTTAATGATTGTTAAAATTAAGCGTAAACTGTACATAGTCTAAGCCTTCTCATGCTGATCCATGTAACTGGTGAAACCTCAACCCCTGTCAAACAGGATGACCTTGTTCAGGGGTCGAGACCACATTGATGTAACGTGTAATGAAGTTTGAAAATAAATTACTATTTACTTTACTTTACTTCTATATTATGTACAGATAGCGAAGACGCGCCCCTCTCCGCGATTAATGTACCTAGTGTAAGGGAGCGGAGAGGAGTGGGGCGCGTCTTCGTGGACGGCACTATCTATTATGAGGAAATAGGGTCGGTCCCTTCTCCATACAAACGCTCTCGCCTGTTTTCTCTCTGGTTTATAATCTTAGAGCAATGATTTTTACAGTAAATATCTATCAATCTTTCAATTCTATGCCCTATGTTTTCCGTTTTTTTGATACATTATCTGTAGAAGCACTAGAACCCACAGAAAATGCTCAAAATTGCCTGTATAGACCGTTGTCATCAGAGGCCTATTGTACAAATTTGACAACAACTAATGAAAAAAAAAAATCATAGGGGATCAGTACATATCCTTCTTATTAAATTTATAAAATATCTTTCAAATTGGTCTAATATTGAAGGAGGAAATAAACGAGAGCCGAACCTCGAATTATGACTTTTTGTATGGAGAAAAGACCGACCCTATTTCCTCTTAAGTACAGTCACGAGCACCAATATACACTTAGCAACTATTAAACGTGATTTTCTCCTACTGTATAGATTGTAATTTTATGTTTTAAGGAACATATTATTTTGGAACCTATATTATTATGAAATGGATATCATCTCAAAGTTGCAATCGTTATTCCACGTGAAATGGTTATTGAATTTCGCTGAGTGAATACATATTTTTGCTCGTGACTATACATTTTTACATACCAACACGGTGCGTAGACCAGAAACAAATCGGTTTAATTTAGATGTAAGAATCATATCCAAGGGCTTAAAATGACCCCAGTTATTAATTCAGGAATATCTTTGGTATGTACTTGCCCTACATCTCCCATTTTATGAGATAACAAGTCTAAATATTATGATTGGATGGGTCGTTCCAAATCTAGTTATTTACAATTTATTGGTTGAATCATTTTAGAGCATTATCTTAATAAGTAATAATACTGTAATGTTCTTGATTTATTTTTATCTTCATTATGGAAACATTACATTTTATCCATCTATATAACCGCTTTAATTTAAATATTGAGGTAGACTATACGATTATTATAATTATGAATATTATAAAAAGGTAATACAGTATGTTAACTACCGAAAGGAGTTCCCGCTAACTCGCAATAGTAAAGCGTCCATAAAAGTAATAAAAAACCAGACATATTTTGAAAAAAAAAATGGTTTTGTTTTAAATTGGTGTTCCAAATTTAGAACACCCTAAAACAGGTAAAACAGGGATTAAATTTTGTACACAAACGAATTTAAGTCGAGTCACTAACCTCTTCAAAATTAAACATACGTTTCAACATTTTACCGTCTGCCCGATCCCCTGTGACCTCCATCATACCTTAGTTTTAATAACATTACTGTAGTGGGTATTCTGATTTGGGTCTGACACTCACATGCCACTTCTGCGACACTTTTGGTGCCAACTGTCCTCACGATAAAAGGTAACAGGAGATAAAAGGATTATACTTTGAAATTATTTTAGTAAAATGGACTGGGTAAAGCTGTGCTTGTCTGAAAAAGTGTTATAAATGTCATTAACCCAGCGTTCACATCGACACACAAGTTGATATAATTGTTTTCATCGAAATGTCACAAACATGTCATCATTGCGGGAAAGTTCGAATGGGAGACCGGGACCCTTGGCAACAGGCAACTGAAGGAACACAGGTGGGTTTTTGTCAGTAAAAGTCTGACACGCCCTCCCGCTCCGCCCAGAGCTGGAGAAGTTTCCGACCCTCAAATAAAATAAAAAACATGTCGTGATCATAACACTTATCATACATAATATAGTGAAGTTGTTTCAAACAAAGCTATGTTACATTTTCGTTATTTGTGCCAGTTTTCTTCAAGTTTTCTGCAACTTGTTTTAGGTTTAAGCGACAAACGAATACAATACAACATGTTTATGTACAAGTTTAGCAAACTTTATTGACCAACCTTAAGGAGGTAACCATTCAACGTTGCCCCTAAGGTGACTATTAGACGATCAGTCTAGTATCAGTGAAAACCAATCGAAATTGTAAAAATAAAATTAGCATTAGGAATATATCTCATAGTTTGTTGTGTAAACTCAATTTTTACTCTTTTATGGTTTATTCTAAAACAAAAATTATGATGTTTTGTACGCCATAAATAGCAAAACATGCAGATCTACCTGTTATTTTAAGACCTCGCACATACTTGTATTATTTGATGTGTACACTCATGTTTTACAATAAATATATTCTATATTCTAGTGCAATCCGGTCAAATTCTTGTCAATTATAGGTACGAGTACGATTAGGCGTCAATTGCCCAAAGGTCACGAATTGAAATGATGACAGATTGATCGTCTAATGGACACCTGGAGGCCGAAGTCTCATTAGCCTATAATAATTTATCGGTCATGCAGCAGTCAACAAAATAAATAGGTCAGGCCAGCCTAGCACGAAAACGCGGAGTAAACGATACAGTAAATCAAGACGATTTTAAAATTTCAAATAAGTCAGATTTTGCACATAATATTTATTTATTTTTGAGACTTTATAAATATTATGCGTGATACTAATTGCGCTTGTCGCGTGGTATAAATTTATACCAAAATGCTATACAACATTATTTTTTGTTTATGCTAAACCCGAAAAGGGGTCATTGTACTCATCATTTTAAACAACTTTTTCTATGGGACCAACCTTGAAATCGTGAAAAAAAAATCATTCCAATTTACATTCCGTTTAGTTCACGCAGCCCGCGTTTGTGACGCGCGAAGTAAAAGTTCTGGTGTTTTTGTCCAGATGAGATCTTTCAGAACTCGTCCTTATGTAACGATTGTTTGTCCTTTCTTTTTTCACTTGGAATAATACTCTACTTACTCGATATCTACAACAGAATTAAAAATTGTCGGCACTCATTCATAATAACTATCAATCCATTGACTCAATAGTGGTAATTAGAATAACCTATTTAAGCCACAGTCTACGTAATATTTACAACAATAATGACGCAGCGTCATAAAATAGAAATAAAATATTTATCTTTATAGTAACTGGATCTATTTATTGCCTTGATAAGTTCGTAGATAAGTGCCATGCTTATTATACAATGGATATAAAGCCGTCATCAAAAGTAGGAAAATTTACCGTCCCAATTCAGTAGGTAGGTGTGCAAATAGGCAAATACCTCTTCCAGCATGCACGATCACGTTTGCTCATCACACGTCGGCCATAATAGGATATTAATGGGAAATGCGGTGGCGTTTATTCCATGCAAACATATTTCTCTGTTTTCTCCCTAAGTAAACAAAACGCAGGTAATAGAGAGAGATAATTGTATGGAACAGAAACATTATAATAATAATAATAAGTATATTTATTTCAGACAAAGTCCATTTCATTACGATTAAAATATACACAATAAACAATAACATAATACTCAAAAACTTTCAATTCATTAAAATCCAATTAAAATACTTACAAATACATGTCAAGAAATATTAAAAACATACATACATAACAAGTCATTCAAACAAATAAATAAAATAAAATAAAATTGAAATACATACAATGTCAACCAAAATGAATACAATAAAAATAAAACACAACACAAAATTATTACATCATACGAGGGGATGCGCTACTATGAAGCTGCATCCACCTCTGCACCAGGGGTAGATCCCACCGCTCGGACAATACCTTCAGGAAGGTGTTCGAGCTGTTTTGTAGACGACTTAGTAGCGAAGCGCTCCGTTTCCTTATGATCGCGAAAAAATCATCAGTACGCGCCTCAGCAAACATACTCGAGGCACTACAACACCGCGGAAACCCTAACAGCATCCTGAAAGCATTGTTATACTGCACGCGCAGTGCGCTGTACGCCCGCTGCGTAAAGTCGGCCCACAGGCTACACGTGTAAAACGACTGACAATATGCCTTAAATAAAGTCACCTTTACTGGTCTAGTACAACGATTATAGCTTGTAGATAAATAACTTACTTATTTTCACCAAAAAAATATATTTTGATTACTTATTAGTAATGTTATTGCGGTTCCTAAGCGCCCCCTTTCGGATCAGACAGGGGTTTTGTTACATGCTGTATTTTGCTTCAGGGTTATTAAATAAATCGTTTATTATCAAAATAAGATATTCTTACATTTCTTTTAAACTAATACAAGTAAATTACTACTAATAATATTTTTACAAAGGAAACATAATTTTAATATTAACTTGTGGACTCCACACTACGTGCCTGTCTCGTGGAGTGCTTGAGAGTTTTAAACAGTTCGCTTCCCGGTCGATACTGAATTGTAAATTAATTTATAAATAGTATTTAGAAAATTTAATGTAAAACAAAATCAAAAACAAGAGATTTCTTAAGTAAAATAAATTCGTAAGCCAGTGATGTTTACTAATTAGACATACATAAAAATACATTCAATAAAAAACCTATGTTAAAATCCCTTAGTAGGTGCTATTATTGATTAAACGAAATACCGACAGCCAGTCAAAGCACTTGACAACACATTAAACTAAATAGGGTTCCTGAAACGGAGGGGTCATGAAAACGTTGAAACAAAGAACATTGCTCACATGGGACTCACCAAAATGAGATTTTATGATCCTATACCGACTGAGAACCTAATTTTATTGTTAGGACAATAACCTCGATTTTGGTGGATCATAAATTAAGTAATCAATGTAGGAGGCTCTCGAAAACAATACTCATAATAGTCATAATTCAAATTTAAATTACATAAAGAACAGATATTTTTTGAAAAGATGATGCTGAACAGCTCGTTGCCCATATTACATGGGACTTATACATAATTGGCGAAAAGTGCATGGGTGTACTATTAGGTAAACCTTTGTCTAACCCTTTGGAGATTACACGCGCGATGATAAGACTTATTTTGATGTTAAACCGAATTGTAACGAATAATGATTGTTGAACTAAATTGAAGTCTTTTAAATCATTTTTACACGCAACATTATTTCAGTATATATTTTGAAGTCTTCAGTAAGTTTATATGCATTTTCTACGATGACGAAAAATTTCTCTAGAAAGTGGGGTATTTTCAAGTCAATGAAGTACTACAAAATATGCTGACTGAAGATTTTTCGATAACAAGATAAAAATGTCAGAGAAGGCAGACGATAATAGATAAGGTTTGATGGGAACCAAACGAGGTAATTCCTGCTGTAAGCCTTTGTTATAAAGTCCATTCTTCTGTGTTTTACCTATTCAGTTTTTATAATAATCATTTTATGGTAGTGTTTCGCATAAATCATAATCCATTCCAATTATAAGCATTGCTTACAAAATAGACCGCGTTATACCGAAATCCCACGATCTGCGATTTTGCGGACGGACACCGACGAGCCTGGACGACGGACCGTAGGAAGGTGTACGTGCCGGGTATGGCAGACATCGGAAGTTCCTCGGTGCGCGGTGCGTGGCGATCTGTGGTCGTCTGCCGTGCGTGTCCGTCTGCAATATAGCCGATCGTCGGATTATACCATTATAATATTATAGTGCACAAAATGTTACTGAATACTATCTAAAATGTTGATTCACGAGGTCAAACTCGGTAAGGTCGGGTTATTGTAACAGTAAAGTTAAAAGCAGAAGGATAATTTCAGGCTTAGTACCTATTATGTTTAAGATCTCGTCATAGTTGCAAGCTAGCGTAAAATTTCAGATTCTGGTTATTGAATTCCAAATTAATGGCAACCAGGAGATAACTCACTGTCTCCTTGCTTGTTATGCTAGCTAAGAAGTAGTCTTCCAGACCGAATTACGGCCATGGCGACCAATCTCAGCGGAGACCATCCTTCAGCGCGGGAAATACTATAGTGCAGGCGTGTGTGCGCAGATACAGGTGCACTCTCTCTTCCCTCACTCTCATAGTCCGATGGGATGCCAATCCGACACGACCGGAGACAGATCAGGCGCAGGCTTAACGTGCTTTTCAAGACACGGGGGTATCACACCGCCAACTTTCAAACTCCGGGCTGTTACTAAGAAATCCCTAATGCAAAAACCCAATAACACTTGCCCGACCCGGGTATCGAACCCTGGACCATGCTCAGCAGTCGTGCTTGCGACCACGAGACCAATGGAGCAGCGCTTCTCGCCATCAAACTTTAAAGTTTGGCGAGTGAAAATGTAAAAAAACAACAAATAATGTACCTGTTCGAGAAAAGAAAAAATGAAAAAAAAAAAAAAATGTTAGACTTTGTCCGTTATTATCCTATAACACCACTGCTGCACATAGGCCTCTCCAATCGCACGTCATTGAACTCGATTCTTAGCAACTCTCATCTAACTGCTACCGGCCACTCTGCGAAGATCGTCGTTTCACCTACCCTGAGGTCCTACCTTACCTTTGCTGATATTTTTCATGTACTTACCTGTAATTTGACTGGCATCATTCCTTTACACAGAAATGCTACTTGACGGCAATATAAATTATTTTTTTTACTCACAAAAGCACTTTGCGATCAAAATATGTCTACCAACATTCATGCCACACATCTTTATGGATGCGGAAAGAATGATAAGGGTGGGCTTTCATCTCTATCCAAATGGCTTCAGAATCTGTCATGGCGGATTACTGAAAAAAAAAAACAAAGGAAAATTTTACGCAGTTTTTCCTTGAGAAGTGAAATATTGAAGTGGGTAGGTTATGATAATAGCCGGCTTCTAATTGTCTCACTGCACAGCAAAGGCAAAGGTGCTTTTGAACATAAAAACGGGATTATAAACTTTTATTTTATTTAATCTTTTGGCTAAAATGAGGATGGTAATGATTTTTGATTCTGACAATTTTGTAGGATTATAAAATTTTGCAACAGATAACACTTTATTATTTAAAATATCCAAAGTCTGAAATATCGAAAAAAATGTCAGCTGTTTCATTCAAAAATGCAATCTTTACCTATTGAAAATGTATGAAACAGATGTTTTTTTTTGTGCTATTTCGATTTGGTTGCATAGTGACATAGTGAGTTGTTTATAATCATGAGTACTTTCACCTCCTAAATGGTTAACAGTGAATTAAAAATCACCGTGTATAAGATACTGTGGTGACGCTTCTGGTAATGATGGGTGACAATACTGATAATTATAGCACGTTTTAAGTTTTGCAACATTAATCTGTTTAACCAGACTAACTTTTTTTTTTTTTTTGATGGTGCGATGTCATCAAATGACTTCTCCTGCTCTGGGCGGAGCGTGTCAGACTTTTACTGACTAAAACCCACCCTATCCTTGGCCTATTGCCAAGGTCCCGGTATCCCTTTCGGACTTTCCAAAACCCTGGCAGTGTTTTTAAAACCTACGTTGTGTTCAAGCAACCGACCTACCTGAGAGATAGGTATTTCTCGACGGTGGCATGTGAAGCCAAGTCAGACGCCCTTGGATGGCTTTAAAACTTTAACACCAGGTTACTACCACTAACCACACGATAAGAAGAAGATCAATGCTACACAAAAGTAACTTGTTACAAACTCAAATCACCTTTGAATAGCCAGAATGATACACAGCACTAGTATTTCAATGACGTACACGGTGTTTCATGACCGTTATTAACTATACTCCATTTAAAATAAGATTAGACATTTAAATAAACCTTTTTAACAGTCCGTTCAACCGATTTTGACTTCTATTGCGTTGGAAGCATGACAAATGGTAGCTGCAGTACTAGTTGGTATTGTGTAGCCTTTTTTGCTTTTAATGTCATCCTTATGCCTAGAAGTCAAAATTGGTTGAACGGACTGTAAAAAGGTTTGTTTAAATGTCTAATCTTATTTCAAATGGAGTTTAGGTATTTAGTGACTAGCTGCAGACGTGTAAAATTGACACTAAATACTTGGAGACAGATGCAGTGTCCCAGAGATACACTAAAACTACGAGAGCGATTAATTAAACTGTCACAATCGCCTATGGAACTGTGCCAATATGTTAAAGTTGATTCATTAAAACTGTTTCGATGTTTCAACTAAAATACGCTGACAAGGATGGAAAAAGCTTGCCTTGCTTAAAAAATTACTGGGTTTTGTTTGCCTTGTTTAAAAAAATACTGTTTTTTTGTTTACCAGGTTATAAAAATTTCTGGTCTTGATTTTTTGGTCGAGTTTTGATATATTTTTTAGAATCTATTTGTGTGGGTTTCTTATTGTTGGATAGCGTTATTCATCTGTTTTTATAGAATTTCTTGTTCCACTTTTATACTTGAAATTCGTACTACGGTATAAGGATCTTTTGGTGCGTGGTAAAAATCGGAACTAATGCTGCCATCTTGTTTTTTTTTTGGTACAAACTTTACAAATGCTTACGAACAACGCACGCACGCATTTATTTAAATTAGGTTGTGAATTAGCACTTTTTGAACGACAACATAATCATAAATCTTTATTTATCTCAACATCATTATTACAGGCACAGGTTAATAAGATGCATAATCTTAAATAGAGAAAGGTGTCTGTGGTAGGAGGTTCCTGAGTTACAGATCACCCGGCTCTCTATAGGGTATGTTAATTTACAAAACAGTAGAGTCAAGATAATGTGGGTATACCAAGTTCGAAAAATTTGAAAAAATTAAAAACTAAATCAAAAAAAAAGAATGCGAACATAAAATTCGAAGAAATTTAAAAAGGACTTTAGATTTAAAGGACTTAAGGTCGAGCAAATAAGATACTGAGAAGAGTGAGCTCACATAATAATATGATGGAACGATAGATACCCAGTTTCTGGGTAATACTCCCCTTACCCCTTACCTAGGTTATTGATACCCCTTGGTAGGATTCAAAATCAAAATATTTTATTTCACATAAACCTACATGGGCACTTATGAAACGTCAGAAGCTAGGTGCACGGTTCCAATTGGTCGTTTCCTATGGAGAAGAGCCGGCAAGAAACTCCATGGTTACTCTTTTAAAAACAATTGGCTTTTACAATACTTTCAAATTACAGTGTTGGTAGGCATGGGAGGACAATGTAGGCCTTTCAACAATTGAAAGATTGATCGTCAGAATTTTGGGCTTCTGATTACCCGTAACAACTGTTAAAGATCCACGTCCATGACAGATGGGACCTACGGCTTAACGTGTTTTCCGAGGCACGGAGAGGTCTTGGTATATAAAGATGGTCACCCATCCACGGACCAAACATGGCAAGCGTAGCTTAACCCGATGCGGCTGTAATTACTTAGCCACAAACCCTGTAGATCTTCAGTCCAGACAATACTTTTCAAATGTCACTGTCAACGAAACGGCAATGTCGCCATCTTTTGGTGTTGATGGTCGGGCGAATCTAACGATTTAAATCTTTGGTCAAAATTAAGACATTGCCTCAAGCCCGCCCTTCATTTTTATTGATTCAATTACAACAATGGCGCGTTAACCACAAATAAATTACAAAAAGGGCAGAAAAAACATAGTTTCGACCTTGAATGTAGACTAAATCAGATTTTATTACAATAGTTACCTAACAATTACGAACACGCAACGCTTGAATTACAGGTTGACATTATATAAGGGCGCCGTTTTGAAAATATCGTGATTAATTTAGTGAAATTCGTGGTCATAAAGATAATTTGGGTTGTAACATAGTAATGAAGTACTCCTGCGAACCGCTTTTTATATTTTTTGTATAGAAACTTAGTTTGTGCTTCGAGATTATAATATTAGATGAAAATATTGTGTTTTAATAGTTGGAGTGCACGAAAGAGGTCTTTTAGTGGTAGTATGAATTTTGATAGGCATTATAATTTTTGGAAGTGGGGTTCTTTTCCCAGGGGGAGTCCCTGAGTGTAAATAGCCCATAGTGTTATTGGCCCGGACATCAAGCAATAGACAAAATTGACAAACTTACTTTGCTTGAATAAGTGGCTTTTGGCTGCTCTGTATGTGTGTATTTTAAGTTTTTTTTTTGTGATGTGCGTTTTGTTCGTGCAGAATAAACAATTGCACTTTCTTCTTTTCTTCTTGTATTGCTGTAATCAATAAAATTTAAACAAAGGTTCCATTTTTGGCACCGTAACCGTTAAACATAGAGATATCATATTACATAGAGTGCGCGTATTGCACAAATCGCTTAGTGCGCATCGTAGACAAGTGAGTTAGTTAGATTAGTACTACCCAAGGAAATACAAGAGGCACTTCAAAAATGTCCCATTCAAAATTATTGAATGTCCCAACACCTCAAAATAACATTTTGTACCGCTTCACTGTGAAATACAAATAAATGAATCTCGAACTGACAACTGAGTGAGCGTGGTGAGGAACGTCGTGTTGTTAAAACCAGTGTCATAGTTTGTTGCGCGCACTCTATATTACTATAATATTCTATATGCCGTTAAACCTTGAGCATCTACTTATCTTCTAATAGTTTTTTTTATGAAAAATCTGCCAAAGCCAACGTCTACCAATACTTCTTTCAACACCAAAAACCATTTTAGTAAACAAACTCAAACCAGACATTAACTAAAAATATCTCCGCTCTCAAAACAGAAAAGAATTCTTCCACAAACTATGTCAACATGTTTAAACATGTAAACGTAAACATTATTGTAAACGTTAATAATTCAAAATTAAAGATAATGGTGTTAGCTGCTTATTACAACGTCATAATGCTGGTTTATATATATTTATATCTATTAACATAATATATATATTTATATCGCAGATAATTAGTCATTTTATGAAGACAATTCGGTAATCTTTGAGCTTAGGTAGTGGATTAAAAATAAATGAATGCACTATGAAAAAAATACTAGCTAGCCGATCGTTTTCATGTTTGGGGTGGGCAGAAGCATTTACCCGACTGACGTACCGACTGCCGAAGATCTACGAATGACAGCCGGGACCAACGGCTTCACGAGGCTCGGAGAGGTCTCGATATTATGTAATGGCTGTTCAGCCATCCATGAACCGACCGCGACAAGTGTAGCTTATCTTTCGATTGACACGTGCAGCTGTTATCATTTAGCCAAGAGGTAATTCCAAAGCTTATGCTTTCGTAAAAGACGTATACGAGAGGACGTATACAAGACATATTACACGAGCTCGTGGCTGAGTAATAACAGCCGCGCGGGTCGATCCATCAGGTTAAGCTACGCTTTGACGGAGTTGGTCCGTAGATCTTTACATACCAAGACTCCTCCGTGTCTCGGAAAGCACGTTAAGCCGTTGCTCCCGGCTGTTATTCGTGGATCTTTGACAGTCGTTACGGGTCGTCAGAAGCCCAAAAGTCTAATAACCAATCTTACCAAGCGGTATCGTATTACCCAGTTACTGGATTGTGCAGGTCAGTTAGCCATGTAAAATACTGGTAGGTATTCAGCTGTATCCGGCTAGACTGGAAGCCGACTCCAAGATAGTTGGTAAAAGGCTTGGCAGATTGTATGTCCTCTACTAATAACTTGTAGACGTAACTTCTAAAATTGTCTGTCTCATTCATAGCTCTCACATTGTTTCAATAATTTCAAGTTTGTCTGTGTCAGACAGATGTCCGCCGCAGATTGTGTTGATATTATGTAACATAATTATTTTGGTGTTTACTTGCTTAATAACGTCAGTCAGTTAGTAAGCATCTATGATTAACATTTTGCATTTAGAAGAGTGAGTTCATTAAAAATAACTGCTCACTTTGTTCATCTACCGACCGACCCCAATATAATGTAGCTGGGAAAAGGCTAGGCAGATTGATTTGCTCATTTATCTAAATACATAATTATGTCATTATAATTTCTAAAGTCGCTTTTCGTATCTCCCTTCAAAAGTACGCAACGGATAATGGGATGATGGGGTTTTAATGCAGTTTTCACCATCATTTAGAGAATTTATTCCAAAATGTTTATGACTACTGCCTATTAAACTTAATAGAAGGAAATCCCGATGTTTTGTCAAGTCGTAATAGCCGTGAGAAGCGGAAGCGGGTCGCTAGTCAATAATAATAAAGATATCTCGCGAGCTTGTGGCAAAGTGTAATAGTCGCACCGGCCAATCCATCAGATTAAGCTACGTTGCCGTGGTTGGTCCATAGATGGGTGACCGACCGTCTTTACAGACTCCTCCATGCCTCGGAAAGCATGTTAAGTCATTGGTTGTCATTCGTGGATCTTTGACAGTCGTTACGGGTCGTCAGAAGACTGTAAGTCTGATAACTAGTCTTACTAAGGAGTATCGTATTACCCAATTACTGGGTTGTGGAGGCCAGATAGGCTGTCGCTCCATGTAAAATAATGGTAGTTAGCTGCATCCGGTTAGCCTGGAAGCCGACCCCAAGATAATTGGGAAAAGGCTAGGCAGATTGAATACAGTTCCTAGAATCAGAAAGTGGTACTTCTAACACGGCTCGTATTGTTAGTAGGTCCCTCTCTCTGGAGCCATGAACGTCGGTAGCTTGGATCCTGATCCCAATTCCAGTGGGCTACAATTTCTTTTTATATTCTAATATTTAAAATCTTAGTTATTTATGCAACTGTAATATAATAAGGGGTATTAAAACACGAATGTGATAATAGTTTCACATGAGTGTTTTAATACCCAATTATTTACAGTTGCATACAAGATTTTATCTACACCCATGATATGAATCTTCCAGAAGTTTCTTTGCAATACCCATATCGAACAAAAATGGCGCGGTACGACGTGTATTCTAATTTTTCGAATTCGAATGTGTTTTGTTTTTAAATTACGGTGCTTTGTTATTAAAAAGCTCGTGAATGACAATGTTCTTTTTTTAAATGAGTTGCATTATGAAATTCAGTACAACATTATAACACCTGTTTGGATGATGTTATGGTTACTATGACACTGGTTGTTTTAATGTTGGCAATAAGCTAACTGTTTCAGAAACTTTTATAGAGGATTTATAGCATGGGTGTAGATAAAATTTATTATAATATTACTAGCTACGAGCTGAAGTAAATCCTACATCTCAAATGACCTCATCTTTTTCCAACAAAACATAATAAATGATCCTCTAAGAGGATCTCTACGCACGAATAGATTTCATTTTCATTGTCCTTTGTACAAGTATAAGTTAAATAAAACCTTAAAAAGCCTTTGTGGAGCACAAAACGGTTTTATATAACTACGCATATGCGAAGAATATAAAAGATGTGTTCTCGATATGTGGGTTAGGAAATTGTGGAGGAATTTACTGTGGTTGGGCGAGATAATCCTGTTTTCTGTAACCTGTAACTGGGTGAAATTAAATTGAAGGCATGTAACGTAGATAAGAGGGACTTGTCGTGAGGAAAGTTTTGAGTAATAAATACTAAGAGTAGGCGAAGATTTGATGGATGGATTGTGTGAAAGATGATAGGGTTACAACTCCCAGTTATTTTCAATTGATCATTTTTATTGGATACTAGCTGCGCCCGCGATTTCCCCGCATAAATCTCGATCAAGGGATAAAAAGTGTTATGTCTCAATCCAGGTCATGGCTTTCACGCTAAAACGGCTGATCAGATTTGGATGAAATGTGGCACGTGGGTAGACCATGACCTGGAATAGGACATAGTATACTTTTTATCCCGATATTCCCATGGGATCGAGACTTACGCGGCTAAAACCGCGGGGTGCAGCTAGTATTTTTTTTTTTATAGCCTATTGTGTGTCCCACTGCTGAGCAAAGGGCTCCCCTTTTTCCTTCCAAAGCTCTCTATTTTGTGCGATTTCTGGCCATGTTGGCCCCGCAAACATTATTAGATCGTAGCAGCTAGTGTATAATATAACAAAGTTAGGATTGCTTTGAAATAGACATGAGATATTGTGTAAACTTAAGCTTAAAAGCAGACCGATTTACTGTCTTGTACACACGGTTACACATCAAGCTATACATTTCCAGTTTATGCTGATCTCGCATTGTATAGGGTTACCGTACAATGCGAGGTCAGCTTATACTGGAAATATATAGCTTGATGTGTAGCCGTGTGTAGGTACTGTCGACATCGACTTCCGAGATTAAAGTTATTATTCATTTTGTGGTGTTTGTTTTTGTTTTTTTAAATCAATAAGTTGCATTTCGTTTAGTTCCTCTATTTAATTCGCCAATTTCAAATTTACCCCACAGTTATAAAACCAAAATTAAACAGACCATGCCAAAAACGGCCACATTAGCAATACCTCTAATTTGACACAAAAGCAATTCATAATTTCTGGAACATTTTACGAATCTCCATAGAAAACTGTCAAATAGATGACTTATTTCGTAAAAAATGAATTGCATGCAGATGAATGTCAGTTAGTGATATTTTTATGAATTGTCAGTTAGTGACATTTTACGATGATTCATAATATTTTCCTATTATGATTCTGCCAAAGTGGAAAAAAACCCACAGAAATAAAACCAGAATCTAGGTAGTTCCAGTTTAAAGCTAGGCATCCAATAAAGTTGGGTTGAGTTGTAAAACAAACCAATAAAGTTAGTAGCAGATCAACAGAAGCCTCTCGTGGCTGAATTACTTATTTATCTGTGGAGATAACGTGGTACGTCGCAAATCCTAAGTCGGGTTACATGAATAAAATAATACGTTAAGGCCCTACCTTACCTCAAATTGCTTAGCATGATCCTCCGTTATGACGATAATACTGCAGCATTAATGTTGAAATAAATATAATGTTAAAGTTGAGGATTGATGCTAGGTCCTATGTTTGACGAAAACACGATTAGGGAACATACAATTTTCTCGAAAGAAAAAAAATCCAAGGTAAACCGAACCGAACTATAAACTGCTGGTATTCCAAAAATAGTTCATATTCGATCATGAAACTTTGCATAATAACTGACCTAGCTATAAAGCAGGTCTTATATTTGTTTAATTACCATTATTTTCACCGTAAAAAGCAATTACCTAAACTGTTCGAGGCTTGGAGCCGCCAGCACCCTACTCCGTCTCGCTCTCACTTAGGCCGCGAGTAGTATGATGCGAGCCAGATAAAATTTGAGATTGGGTAGGCCCTTATGTTTTATTTTTAAACAGATAATATTTACATAAAACAAAACCTAAGCTGAGTCATAAAATATAATAATATGTATAATAATATGAACATGTATATAAAAAAGGGAAAGTCATCTAATCATAAAAGTTATTTTTTCTTTCTTTCTTTCCGCACACACTTCAAATTTTATTTATTTGTTTATAAGATTGTCAGCAATGGACACTTGAGCATACAATTATTTAACTACTTCATAAAATACGTTGTCATTACATAACAAAATATACTTAGGTCATTACGACAATATTTTCACTAAACATTTTTTTACTAAAAAAATTCGAATGTTGTCTAACAAATTATAAAAAATCTAAAAACAAATAGGTAACTAAGTTAGGAAAATTTCTAATTTATTTCGAAAGTCGTTTGTCATCTTTTTTTGTTTTAGAATGTTAATAAGATAGAAACTGTAAAGAAAGCTTTTGTGTAACAAAACTTAGGATAGATAACTTTATGAGAAATCGTCTTTTAACTTCTTTAATTACTTAACTATAACATTGAAATGAGATTGTGTAAAGATAAGAACATAAAATATTATCTGTCAAAAGATAATATTTGTAAGTAATTAATGTATTCTATTATTAATTTTTATTATTCATAATTTCTATGTGTTATTTGTATTCTTTTTATTGTTGATGAAAAAAATTACTCTCGGATTAGCATAAAAAGCTATTTTTAAACATTGAAAATTTCCTAAAAGCCTTCATTTAATTTGACGTTGATTGGACTTATAGATTGACTAGTAGTTTAAAGTTTTGACAAAATCGACTTGACAAGTCGTGGAGATTAACAAATCTTTATTATCAATCGCTCAACTCAGCCTATGGCAGTCCACTGCTGGACATAGGCCTCTCCCAGGCTGCGCCGCAATACCCTGTCCTCCGCCTTCCGCATCCAGCCTGTAACAGCCATTCCATCTAGCTGGGGAGCGTCCCACACTACGCTTACCGATACCAGAGGGCTTAGACAAGTGACAGTAGCTTCCAAAGGGTTTCGTTTTTCTACAACGACTTTCATCAGAATTGACATAAGCTTTTCGATAACTTATGTCAGTCCTATACATTTTTCTTTTTCCATCATCGTTATCGTTGATAGAATGTCACTTTGTCTAGGGCCTCAGAACTCGTCTGCTCCACCGGAAATCATTCCTTCCACAAACATGGCCGGCCCACAGCCGCACACTTTAGTTTACTTACTCTGCAAGCGGTAACTCCGGTTCTTTTCCGGATAATTTCATACCTGATTTTATACTTTAAAGAGACTCCGAGCATAGCCCGCTCCATAGCTTATAGCTTGCTTGGGCGGAGCCCCGCCGTGTCCTCTTGGAGGCGATTGGCGGCGGTGACCTCGCGTCCGGCCCTGGTCCAGGCCATACATACATAATAATATGCATATATACAGATGGCGTGCCTTATTGTTGTGTAACTGGTCAACATCAAAGCAATTGTAGCATCTCAAATAATTTGACAAAAACTGGCAGGTTATCTAAACTTAGCCCCAAGCAATAGCCCGGATCGGATGTTACATAGACAATGTAAATACTAGTACAAATGTAATGAACAAATTGTGGCATACAGCCACATTTGTGTGCTGGGTTGTCGAAGAAAATAAAACGCCGGAGACTTCTTGCTTCTATATTGATGTTATCTTCAAGGTAGTAGGCCGCTGAATGGTAGCGGTTGGGAAAAATGTTCCTACTTTTATACACAATCGAGCCCACGGCTCAGGACCCTTCGGCCAATCACAAAAAAACACAATTTATTCATTGACCAATCAGAGCAAAGCAGGATTTTGATACATTTTGATACATTTTTCTTAAGTACAATGAAACTTTACCGTAACGTAGACCGCGCTACAATTTTTACGTTTTTAAACTATTTTGACTAGTTTTACATATTTGCAAACCATATATTTTAGTATCTATGTACTAAGACCTATCTAAGAAAATTATAAAACATGAAAAAACATAACACAAAAACATAACATTGAACATAAACACTATTTACACTATGCACTATACTATTATTTGTCCCGCACATCACTCCCGCCGTGCGACCGTGTCGCATCAGCTGTCGGTGCGGGCTCGGCGCTCGTAGGCAGAGGCAGGATCACCAGCTTCCTCACTGGCCGACGCAGGATGCCGCCCTTGGTCAGGACGTCCACCGTCCGCACGATGTCATCAGGGCCGGGATACGTTGCGACGACTCTTCCTCGGATCCACACGTTGCGGGGCAGGTTCGGGTCGACGATCTGTACGAGGTCGTTGACACACACTGTTTGACCTCGTCCGTGGGGCTCCCGCCGGTGTTGGAGTTCAGGGAGGTACTCCTTCACCCAGCGGAGCCAGAAGACGTCTGCGAGCCTCTGTGCGGCTCGCCAGCTGGATCTGGAGGCGGCGTCTTGTTCGGTGAACGCGCCTGGTTGTGGCACGCGCCCCGGTCCCCCCAACAGGAAGTGGTTGGGGGTGAGGGCTTCTGGATCTTCTGGGCTGACTGAGACATGAGTCAGCGGACGGCTGTTGACGGTGTACTCTACTTCTGCTAGCAGAGTGGTGAGGATTTCTTCTGTAGGGTGACGTTCGTGTAACGTCGCGGTGAGTGCTGTTTTGACGGAGCGAACCATTCGCTCCCAGGCCCCACCCATGAATGGAGCTCCAGGCGGTATGTAGCGCCAGGAGATGGTTCTCTTGGCTGCTTCTTCTGTTGTTGCTGCGTCGATCGCCTGTCGTAGTTCCTTGTCGGCACCTTTTAGGTTGGTACCATTATCCGACCATATTTCAGTCGGGCAGCCTCGGCGTGCGATCATCCTTCTGACCGCCATCACAGCGGAGCCGGTACTAAGTGAGCCGGCGACTTCCAGGTGTATGGCTCGCGTCGTGAGACATGTGAAGATGGCCACATATCTCTTCTGTCGAGCTCTTCCGACGGTCACTGATAGAGGCCCGAAGTAGTCGACCCCCGTGTAGGTAAAGGGTCGCTTATGATGAGCTAAGCGACACGCTGGCAGGTCTCCAGTACGTGGGTACGGTGGTACTTGCGTCTTCATTCTGCAGAATAGGCATCTTCGTAGCAGTGTGCGTGTTATCGGGCGTAATCTTAGTACCCAATACTGTTGCCGGCACTCGTTGACTGTGGCCTCTACACCGGCGTGATGGAGTTGCCGGTGTATAGCCAGTACCCAGAGCTTGACTGTAGGATGATCACCGTTGATTACCAGTGGATTCTTGAATTCTTCCTTTATATCCTGTATCGCTTGAATGCGGCTTCTGAGTCTGAGTGTGCCGTTTATTGACTCGACACTGAGTTGATGAAGGCGACTTTCTTTGTTGATCGGTTTCCCGTTGTTCAAACTGGCTATCTCTTCTATGAAAGACTCTTCTTGTGACGATCGCATCAGAAGTTGTTCAGCCGTTTTGAGTAACTCGGCTGTGATTGGTAACAATTTCTTTTCTTCTGGCGACGATTTCTTCTTTGAAATGGGCGCTTGTGTTTTCACTGTAGCTTTGTTCTTCTTCCAGGCGGGATCAGCTTCTTTATTCTTCTTTGTTCTTCTGTAGTTGACCTTTTGTTTAGTAGTCTTGCAGAGTTGAATAAACTGTAGAACGCGTGCTGTTGAGTATCGGAGTCGGTCCCAGTTCGAGAACTTCGTTGGGTCAGGCAGACCCTCTGCCAGCTTCACTCTTCTGTCGCTCACGTGATGTGTCTTCTCTTCATCGGATGGCTCTTCTGGTGTAGTTTTCACGGTTTCAGTTGGCCAGAAGTCTTCTGATTGGTACAAGAAGTCCGGCCCTTTGAACCACCGATGATTTCTGTTGAAGTTTGCTGGCACATCTCGTGTGGCGTCGTCTGCCACGTTCAGCTTCGTCGGGACCCAGCGCCAGTCGTTGACCTTGGAACTTTCCTCTATTGCTGCTAATCGATGAGCCACGTACGGCTTGTATGATCGTTGTATGACCGTTTTTATCCATGTAAGGACTGTTTTGCTGTCTGTCCAGAATACTCTTCGGTCAGGTTTCCTCTCGTGCTCTTCGACTACTGCCTCTGAGAGTCTGGTCCCCATGACTGCTGCTTGTAGCTCTAACCTCGGGATCGATGTCAGCTTCAATGGCGCCACCTTCGCTTTGGCCATGATGAGGGATAGGCCGACCTCGCCGTCCGGTGTCACTGCTCTCCAGAAGAGGACCGTAGAATAGGCCGACTCGCTGGCGTCGCTGAAGACGTGAAGCTCTAGTGAGGCGGCGTCGCTGTAGTGAAGATATTGCCGCGGTATCGTTGCTTCACGAAGGCTCTTCAGGTGCTCCATCCATGCTGTCCACTGCTCAGCCAGGTCGTCGTCAATCTTGTCGTCCCATGCTGTTCCTCGGCGCCAGACTTCTTGGAGGAGCTGCTTCGCCCTGATGGTGACAGGCGAGGCGAATCCTAGTGGGTCGAATAGTGTCATTACTATTCTTAGTGCTTCCCGTTTTGTTGGCTGGCTACCTTCTTTGAGTGTTGAAGGTATTCTGGTTAAGTCGAGATTGAAGGTGAGTTCGTCTGAGTCGATCTTCCATACGACTCCTAAGACTCGTTCAGTCTTTTCCTCCGTTCTGTAGAGTTCTCTGTCTTCTGTATGTTTGTCTTCTCCAAGTGATGCTAGGAGCGACGCTGAGTTCGATTTCCACTGTTTTAACTCGAAGCTAGCCTTCATGTGCACTTCTCGCACACTCTTCGTGATATGCTCGGCTTCTTCGAGGCTTCTGAAGCTATCCAAGTAGTCATCGACGTAATGCTTCTGTATGATAGCAGCTGCAGCTTCTGGGTGAGTTGCCTCGTGCTGTTTGGCGTTCAAGTTCTTGACGTAGATGGCCGTCGAAGGCGAACTCGATGCTCCGAAGATTAGTGACTTCATTCTGTACTCTTCTGGAGGCTGGTCATCTCGTCGATCCCCGCGCCATAGGTACCGCAGTGCATCTCTATCTTCTGTTCGTAGCTTGACTTGCATGAACATTTCCTTGATGTCGGCCGTGACTGCGACCATGTGTTGACGAAACCGCATGACGACGCCCGGTAGTGACTGTAGTAGATCAGGACCTTTAAGTAGCATATCGTTGAGTGCCACCCCTCTAGTCTTGGCTGCGGCGTCGTGTACTACTCGAAGCTTCTCTGGTTTCATCGGGTTCACCACGGCAAAATGAGGCAGGTACCAGGTCTTGTCAGCTGTCTTCTGTGTTGGAGCAGGCTCGGCGTACCCCTTTGTGATGAGGGCATCCATCTGTTCGATGTACTTTTTCTTCAATGCGGGTTCACGATCGAGTTTCTTTTCTATATTGAAGAGCCTTTTCAATGAGTTTTCGTAGTTGTCTGGGAACTTGACATCTTCTTTGCGCCAGAGAAGACCAGTCTGGAACCGTGAATCTTCTATCTTCGTGGTGGTTTTTTCCAGGATACGGAGTGCTTGCTCTTCTGGATCAGTCTTCGGTCTCTTGGGGTTGATACAGAGTGTGTCCATCTCGAAGTATTGCTTCACGAGGTTTTCTAGGTCTTCTTCTGGCTCTTCTGTGAGGTGAGACACGAAGTCGATCTTTTGACCGAAGGTTCGCGTCTGGCTTCCGTGGAGTACCCACCCCAGCGGCGTGAGAGATGCCACCGGATGGTTGTTGTCACCTCTTCTTACTTCTGTTGTCAGCAGAAGATGCCAGTTGTCTTGCCCAATCAGCACTCGCGGCTTCGCATTGACGTACGTAAGATGTCCTCGAATGTCAGCTAAGTGTTGACACCCTTCCACTAGTTCTTGTGGTACCCGCTGAGACGAGACTTGTAGGTTCTTCACTGTGCGCGCCTGTATTTGTTCTTCGTGATCGTTGAGCCCCTTCAGCTGGATGGTGACTCTTCTGGATGCTGACTCCGACGCCTTCAACTCGTTGATAGTTTCTATTTTCAGCGGGTCTATGGGTCCCGTTGCCCCGATGCTCGTCGCTATACTGTCGTCGACGAGTGTGACTGTTGACCCGTCGTCCATCAACGCGAAGGTGTTGACAGCTCCCCTTGGCCCCTTCACCTGGATCGGGATGATCTTTAGGTAAGACTGCTTCTTGACTGTCCAAGTTGAGTTGATGACTTCTGTTGCCTCTTCTTTAGCTTCTTCTTTAGCTTCTGTTTTCTCAGACTCTGTCTTCTTTTCGTAGTGTAGCATCTTGTTATGAGAGTACTTGCAGCCGTCGACACCGCATGTCTTGGGTTTGCAGCTGTGTGTCTTGCTTCTGTAGCGAAGACACCTGAAGCAGAGGCGTTTGGACTTGGCCATGTCCCATCTTGCGTTTTCATCCAACTTCTTGAACTGGTCACATTCTGTTGCGTTGGTGTGCCCAGTGTTTTCACATATAAAGCACTTCGGTGATTGCGTCTTCTCAGTCACGTTGTTGACCCTTTGCGTCTTTTTCTGTGGCGCAGCTGTAGCCGGTGCTGCCATCTGTTCAGGCAGTGCGTAAGGTCCGCACAGCTCCGCTTCCCGTTTGAAGAACTTCTCCATCTTGATGAGGCAAGGATCTTCACGTAGCTGCGTGGCTGAGAAGTCGTAGTATCTGTATCGTAAAGTCGGCGTCAGCTTGTCCAGTATTGTCTTCGTAAGTTCGGGGTTGTACATGTAGTTGTAACAACCCAAAGTCTTCAGTGTTGCCACCGCGTTGGAGACCTTGGTGGCGAATATGCAGATATCCCGCGGCGACTCAGTAAGGCGGGGCAGAGCTCGAAGCGTCTCCATTTCCAGCATGGCGATGGACTCCGGTCTTCCAAATCTTGACTCCAAAGTCTTCATTACTTCAGCTGGATGCGCGTTGGTCATTAGCAGACCGTCGACTGCTTCCTTGGCTCTTCCCTTCAAGTTTCTTCTAAGTCGGTTCGTGTTTTCAACTGTGCTGAACATCGCTTCTGATTCGTAGTAGGCGGCACGGAAGGGCAGCCATTCTTGATGAGTTCCACTGAAGATCGGTAACTCGATGAACTTGGGTCGCTGGGCGGCGCTGACGGCTCGAGTAATGGCGTCAGCTAGGAGGGCTAGGTCGGTTTGACCTCCCGCCGGTAACTGACGTGTTTCTTCATGCTTCGCTGACGTTGGTTCTTCTCTGCGGACGACCATTGGTTCTTCAGTGGGGCGGCGAGGTTCGTTGTTCCTTGCTAGTCCCGGCGTGTTTGCTTGATTCTCCAACCAGGTGTCCACTCTTGCATTAACTTCTGACTTCGAGTAGAGTGAGATGTCATCTTCTTCCTCTTCTGAGTCTTCTGTCTCCAACGTAGCTAGGCGTGCTGCGGCTAACTCGACTTGAAGGCGTAATAAATCTTCTTTCGCCCTCGCAAGCTTGAGTTGTTTCGTACGGCTGTGTGTAGATCCCCCCCCTCCACCCTTCTTGCTAGGGGGGCGGGGGTTCTGCGGTTCGGTCGGCTTCGGTTGACCGGCGATAGTCTTCTTGGCTCGCTTCACTGTAGAGGTTTCTGTTTCTTGACGAGCTTCACTGGTGACCATAGCAGCAGGCGGCTTCATCAGCTGTTTTTCCTTCGCACTCGCTTTTATCGTCGTCGTCGTGGACGGAGTTGCAGAGGAAACGGCGGCGCTGGCGGGGTGCGCGGGGGCTGGCGCTGTTGCGGCTGAGTCGGTGGTGGCGGCAGTCGAAGTAGTTGCGGTAGTCACGGTGGATGGCGCGGTCGCCGCGGAGGTGTCTGTCTGTTCCGAAGTCTCCGTGGCAGTCGTCCCTGTAGCAGTCGATTCCGTGCTGGTTTCCGCGCTGGTACCGGTCGCCGAGGTAGTAGTCTCGGATGATGACGGCTTCTGTTCCTCCGACGCCTTACGGCCCCGACCGACGGAGCGCGTAACAGGCATGTTCACAGCTGATTTTCTTGAATTATCTTGAATACGTTCTTCTATTTTCGTAGAAATCTTCCCTAAATTTCTGTAGAACTATTCTTCGAAGTCTTCACGTAATTATTCTTCACGAAATCCGGCTCTCGAAGGACCATTAAATGTGGCATACAGCCACATTTGTGTGCTGGGTTGTCGAAGAAAATAAAACGCCGGAGACTTCTTGCTTCTATATTGATGTTATCTTCAAGGTAGTAGGCCGCTGAATGGTAGCGGTTGGGAAAAATGTTCCTACTTTTATACACAATCGAGCCCACGGCTCAGGACCCTTCGGCCAATCACAAAAAAGCACAATTTATTCATTGACCAATCAGAGCAAAGCAGGATTTTGATACATTTTGATACATTTTTCTTAAGTACAATGAAACTTTACCGTAACGTAGACCGCGCTACAATTTTTACGTTTTTAAACTATTTTGACTAGTTTTACATATTTGCAAACCATATATTTTAGTATCTATGTACTAAGACCTATCTAAGAAAATTATAAAACATGAAAAAACATAACACAAAAACATAACATTGAACATAAACACTATTTACACTATGCACTATACTATTATTTGTCCCGCACACAAATATTAGATCAGGCAAAATTACAGAGATAATAAAAGTGGATTGAAATACGAATTCAACGATTGATATTAGAATAAGATTTGAAATTGGATTACTTAGGGCGCGATCACACGTACACACGGCTCCACAACAAGCTATACATTTCCAGTTTATGCTGATCTCGCATTGTATAGGATTTCCGTACAATGCGAGGTCAGCTTTTAACGGAAATGTATAGCTTGATGTGTAGTCGTGTGTACCACAACCACACCACAACGACAACACGTGGTCGGGCGCAAATTCTTATGAAAATGAATAGTTTATTCACACGGACCACATTTGGTAGTCAAAATGGGCGTTTCCTGACCACATCAAGGCCACGACGCTGCCACAACGAAACCACCAGCAAGATGCACATCACAAATACAACGATCTGTCTATCTGTAAATACTAGCCGCAACGTAACCAAATCGCAACTACTGACGACAACGCAACCACATCGAAATTTGGTGATGACCACACTGCAACTGGAAGAAGCTGCAGCGACACTAATCACACGAAACGATTGCCTGCCCATATTTTGACGCTCCGATGTGGTATGATTGTGGTTAGTGTGATCGGACTCTAAATTGTTTTACTAACTTAGTAGTAAAATCGAATAATTTGTTAGTTTTTAGGGTTCCGTACTTCAAAAGGAAAAACCGGAACCCTTATAGGATCACTTCGTTGTCTGTCTGTCAAGATCCTTTTTATCAGGAAAACGTGGAGGTGTCAAGTTAAAAATGTCTCTTGGAGCTCTATAAAAATAGTAATTGAATTTCCCATCCTGTCAGTGATGAACATAATATTAGAAAAGCCATTGGTTCCTCAAGATTCAAAACCAGAATTAATTAGAATTTGCACCAAATTTTTTGTTATAAAAACAAAAGATAGCGTCACTTATTTTGAGTTGACGTTAACCAAACATTAATATCTGGACCCTGACAGCAGATAAACATGGCTGTGATATTTTTATCAAAATACAAGCTAATTATACCCGTGGCGGTCACGAGCTTGACGACCTCTTAATGTCTCGCCTGGGATAGGCAGAAGTGTTTAGTAAGAAAAAACTTAGTTAGTTATGCTATAATTATGTCCCATCTATATTCAGGGAGAAAGCCTTCGAACCGGTTTAAAAAATACCAGCTTATTTCGGTTTTCGTCCGAACTTTTTGTAAGAACGTGATCGTTTTAAGAACTTAACCTAAATTAACCGGTTTACCACGAGCGGCATGTTGGCATTCTTACTGCTGAATAGAAACTGAACAGCGCGCGACGCGACGTTTCCTTTATTGTACGTCCATATTAACCGGTTTTTATTGCTCTAAAGCGGTTAATCAGAAAAAAAACTTTGTATAATACTGGTTTTAAAAACCGGATTATGCAAACGAAACTGAATGTAAAGTTTTTGCGTCAAGTAGGCACATCATTACGGTTTGATTTAACCGGTATCCAAGCCTTGACATAGACTTGTAATTTGGCATTAAGTCCGCCTCCGTACATTTGCGTGCTTAAAATAATAAATAAATAATTTGACATATTCCTTTCAGGACATGATAGTGTAACTGATTTGCAACAATTAAGCACCCTTTAGAGCATTGGAGAAAATTTATGGAAGTCAAGAAAAACTAATTTTGGCGTATTTTTTATTTCCCCGAATTCTATTATCACTTTTATCGAAAGTCTCAAATTGAATGGCCTTCATTGATATTCCATTGGGTATCTAATACTTTATCGAACAAATACTGTATCGAAATTTTCTTAAACATCAAACAGTAATAATAGTAAAACAGCAACAGTAGTAAATAGCTTACTAGTTGACGAAGAAGTTTACGAAGAAGTTTATTCATCACTTTCAAAAATCATCTACATACATTTTGACACCAGTTAGCTCAAAATTCAAACTTTGACACCAGGTAATTCAAAATATTACCATGGCATTAAACGTGCAAATTACCCGGTTCACTGTATCTTCCTAATTAGTTTCGGCAGTGTACCGCACGCTGTCATTAAGGTCGGGTGTCATCTGTATATTGAGTCAAGCAATACGTGGCTTAATGACAACAAACTTGTATGAAATGCAAAAGAGCCATAATATGTAGGGCGTACAACATTACATGAATTATGTTGTGTTCAAAATGTGCAGAGTAAAAAATTATCTACAATTTTCATTATTTTATGTGATCTCTTAAATTCAAAGAATGTAACTGTAACTTCTAAAATAATGAAAGTTTATTTTTTTCTCCAATTTATTCTGTTTTAATTTCATGTTTTTTGTGTATGTTTATGTCCTTTTGTTTTTATATATTGGTATAGTTAGTTAGTCTTTTTAATTTATAATATTAAATACAATGTTTAATAAAATTAACTAATTAATAATGCATGCCGGACTAACTGTGGGCCCAATAGCGCAGACTGGTGCCCTGAGACAGTGAGACGGGGTCGCGGCAGACCACGTAGGAGATGGCGGGACGAGCTGGATAGGTTCCATCAAAACTGGAAGGAGTGGAGGGAGGCCTGTGCCCAGGAGTGGGACAGCGTAGGCTAGGAAAAAATAAATAAAAAAAAAATAAAAAAAATCGAATCTGTATTAAATAAAGCTCCATTATTATTTATTAGTATTAGTTAGTCCTTTTATTTAATTCAGTACAGGTATTATGAAGTTTACGCAATGTATATATTTTATTATGTTTATGAACAACGTTTTAGAAATATGAAGGAACAGGGTGTAAAGTTCACTCATCCTCTATAGAAAAGGGAGGATCCTCTGACCAGACGGGTGTTGTGTCTGGCGGGCAACTGCCCAACTATTGATGTTGGAATCTTGTATACAACCTGTAACGGAATAAACGCAAGAGCTCATACACCCCAATTAGAATATTAAATTATAAGACTAAAATAATATCTGTAATTTAATTTAATTAAACGACACCTAGTTTTTTTTTACAAAATAGACTTCCTGACTAAACATGAAACATAGGATAGCTATGAGCGTATTACAAATTTGTTTATGCATTTGAATAGGCTTTATTCCTTTGAGATAAGGCTTAAATTTCCTTAAATAAAATATCTTATTACCTTGGTAAGACGCGGTGGTTCTAATTTCAGTTAAAGAAAAGATTTTTTTCATGAAAAATTAACTATATGTGTTAATTTTTCATGAAAAAAATCTTTTCTTATGAAAAGAAATGAAAATAATGATGGAAATCGATTCAGAAGCCGATTCTGAGCAAACTACTTTCAGGTCTTGCGCTTATTCTGTTACATGTTGTATATCTTGATTGAGCGGTAAACTATAATTGCGCGATGCAGGATTTTTGTGTGACGTCAATTATGTTTGTGTGACGTCAGGTCTTTGATGCGTAGTTCGCATGTAGATGCCGCCACGACGTCACCTGCAGGATTTAAGACCTTTCACCTAGAGTTAAGCACCCAGTACCCGCTTGCGCAGTCAGCCCTGCTTCCTATCTCGCTGATTGGCTAATTTTTTTACACCCTTTTCACACGTCGACGCAAGCGTGTCTGCTGAGCATACAAAGTGTTATCGGGAATCGTGGAATCTAAATGTCGCCCCGTTAGATAGGTAACAGCAAAAGGCTCACCATTTCATTATACACTAGCTTCCGCCCGCGACTTCGTCCGCGTAAAATTTCGGCCCCCAACCCACCCATGTCCTAGCATGATTTTAAATAGCCTATCCTCAAGAATTGGGCTATCAAATGATAAAAGATATTTTTTAAATCCGACTGCTATTGTCAGAGATAAGTGCGTTCAAATAAACCAACAAACCAACTTTAAGCCTCGTACACAATGGCGCGACGCGACTCCGGTAATAAATACCGTGAAGTTTTCTTCTAAATTGTTTTGTTAGAGTCACGTCACGCCAGTCTCCACGAGGCTTTACTATTAATATTAGTCTATTAATATATTATTATATAAATAAAAAATTAATAAATAAATAATTATTACTATTTTGTTTTTAATTTATACTTTTAAATGTTATTTTTATCAAAATATTTAATAAAGTAATCATTTAGGACGTAAATGATATAAAAGAAATAATAATTAGGTATAGATTAGTATCAATTCAGAATACGATCCAAATAAAATAATTTCCCAGACATCTACAATTATTTTAATTAATGTGTGTTACGGAGACATTGTTTTTTATTATTGAGAAGATGTCTCGTCATATAAAAAACTAATTAGTGTTATTAGTACTAGCATCTCTTACATTTATTTTCATAATATATCTTGGTACAATAATCTTTGTTTCTTCTTTTAGTTATTTACGAGAAAAGTCCTGGTCGTTCATGTAATTTCTTAATTAATAGTTACTAGTTACTAGTTACTTGCCCGTGGCGTCACCCGCGTGGGAGTCGGAAATGAAATTAAATGAATAATGAAATTGTTTATTCTGTAAACAGGCTATCGGAATCATATTCACACGTAATATGCATTCAACTGGTGAAATATTTTTTTTAACTCGATCCCGTAGTTTTTGAGTTTATTCATTACTAGCTGATGCCCGCGGCTTCGCCCGCGTGCATGTCGGTTATTATAGACCTAAACCTTCCTCAAGGACCCTCTATCCATTGGTGAAAACCACATGAAAATCGGTGCAGTAGTTTTTGAGTTTATCGCGATCAGGACGACAGACAGACGCGGCGGAGGACTTTGTTTTATGTAGGCAGGATAAACAAAAATACAAATATTTACTCATTATAATATTACTGTAGAAATTAAAACAGGAATAATTTAAGTGGAGGTGTGAAATTCATATGTTGCACAAACAATGTGATGTTTTATTTGAGTATAGTGTTTTATTTTTAATCAACACTGACAAGTTAGTTTTAAAATCAAACTCCTAAGTTAAAAATCAGTTTGTTAAAAACATTTTTTCTTTTATTTCAGCCCCAGAACAAGATGGATAATAATTCCTTTGAGGCATGGGTCAGTACACTTTATTTTTAATAATCACGTAATTTAACAAACTACATATCAAATTGCACATAACATTAAAATACAACACGTCATGTAATAAATACACTAACATCTTTTTAATGTGTCAATAAATTAAACCAGTATTTACTTTGGAGACCACCAATCATGCTCCTTGTAATATTGACTTAAATCCACTCCTAACACATTGCTTTATTAGCACTTTATAACCCGCCTTCTTATCAACGGGCGCATTCATATAGAACGTTGGTAGCCGGCGCCGATATACCAATCTGTCATTTTGTCTATTCTTCCGTCGACAAAACCTGTTTTTACGGTTTTCATGCTACGCGTGCTGGTCGCCTGGTTGGTACACGTAGTTTTCATACGTTTTGCTGTTCATCGCGAATCGGCGCCGACTAATCAGTATGAAAAATGCCTGCGCCGACCAGCGTTGACAACTAGCATAATATCGGTGCCAGTTACCAGGTTCTATACGAATTTGGCCTACCTGTTGGCTTACGCATTATTAGGCATTTGTCGAACGAATGTATACGCCAGGTCAACGTGACGTATTTTCCGATAATTATAATTAAGTCTACGCGACGCCGCAGCACATGGTTTAACAGGAGATAAAGTCAACTAATTTACAAACTTTGACAGATTTTCCATACAAAATCTGTCAAAACTGCGGCTTAATAGCATAACACACATACAATGGCAATCAGTCGCAATGACTTTCATTTTAACAGTTCAGACACGTTCATTGCCTTTGTTGAGCAAATTTTTCGAACAATGACGCAATAAATTAGCAATATCCTTCAAAATCATTCAGATTGTGATAGATAGTGTGTTACACAATTAAGGTGCTGGTCATACGGTCAATCTGAAGTTTTTTTTAAAGGGTTTGAAAGTAATGTTAGTTAAGTAGGACCTATAATCAATAGTAAAAGATGATAATGCTACTGGCCGGCAAGAGACGACTAGTAAACAAATCCTTTCAAGCACGCTTACAATACGTAGCGCCACTTATAAATTCTTACTCTATCTACTAGAGTGAGAATATTATCTTCAAGTACCCGTTACGTAAAAGATACGGGACGACCTCTTCATCTTTGTTAATCGTGCTGAAATATTTATTATGCCTCGGTAGAAGCCAACGTCCGAACTGCCATCACTACGTCTAGCCATGTTGCTCAATACCAATCATTCAACTCCATATCACTTCTCAACACCAATGTATCGCTTAAAAAAATAAGTTATTATTAAAATTTTATGGGTTTTAAATTTGTTAAAACTTATTTCAAGTGTTGGTTTTCAGTTTTAAACATTTCACTTCCAGTAATCTCTCACAAGATAACACAAATTGGAAATTAATCATTCCTATAGGCGGATAGTTGGAATTTCGCGAGCCGGATAATATGATTAACTAGACTAAAGGCTCCCACAGACAGGCGCGATATCGCGCCAGCTTGCACGAGCCTTTAGGTTTCCTCTTCCACATTTTTTTTTACCATCACTAGTTTTTTGTTTTTTTTTGTTTTAAATATTTCGATTCTCTATCTAATTGTGTAACGAACGTTTTGAACTTTATGTCATCAATAAAGGAACGTTTTGAAGTATAGTTTGCACGTCAAACTCCACCGTGTGTTTCAGCAGTATTTTCTGTCTCATCAAACTTCCGTGCAAGTTTTTCTTCAGCTGCATTTGACAGCTCAAACCTTCCATATTCTGATATCCATGTGGTAAAATATGGCATCGCTGAACACTTTTCGACAAATTCGACCGCAAAGCTCGCCAGCAATTTTGCTTATTTCGCACATAATCTCCGGGTTCCGCCCTTTCCACTCCAAATACACGAGAGGTCCTTTACGAATCTTCACTTATCTTTTCACGTGACCGACTCTCTGAAGTTTATCTTTTACCCCTTGTCAGTACATAATAACATAATGCTATGAACTTTTTTTGGGACAGTCTGTTTGATTGTAACTTTGAAGTATGGGGTATCAAATGAAAATGAACAACTAGCCTGTGGGCAAATCGACAACTCCAGAAATCGATTCGCATTAACAATTCATTCGATATTGACTTCGTGCGAATCGTCTCAATAAAAAGAAAACAATATCATTTAAAAGTGACGATTCTTCTATTTTCGGGCGAATCACCAATAAGTCACTATAACGACATTTCAGTATAGTAACTACTTCACGTAGTAGATATTTTGATTAAATAATTATTATACCAGTTAACCATTAAAAGGTTATCTATTATTAACGCTTTACCCTCTACGTGGTATGTTCGGGTTGTATCCTTTGTTTATGTATAATTAACAAGAACTTGGAACAGGAAAATTAACGTTATTCCTACGGGAACAACAAGAAATCGATCGTTTGAATCCGAGCAATGTAGGCTTGCTTATTCCTTAATAGGCACTTATTTTTAATAATATAACAAGTACAATTCCGCCCCATATACGACGAAAATAGCTACTGCTGTAGCTACGACGCCCTAAAGGACTAGTTATAACAAGCGCCCGAGGCGCGCGCTCACTACGGTGCGTTTTGGGCGCTCGTAACAAGATTTTCACATTTTGTTGTAACTTTTGAACCCTAAACATGCTCGGTATAATATTACTGATGCAGAGAAAATGACAAGGAAAAACAGTTAAAAAAGAACTTGCGTCGACGCTTGATATAATTAATTATATTGAAATTCGTACAATTTTATTGAGCGGCCAAAACGCAGCGTTCTGAGCGGGCGCCTCAGGCGCTTATTATAACTATTTCCTAAGTCTATTTAAACGATGCAAGTTTCTTGTCTGTGAAAAGTAGCATATGTCCTTCCCCAGGATGCCATCGAATTCGCTAAACTGTTTAGGCTTTAAAAGGTAACATACAGACAGACAGAGTTACTTTCGAATTTATAATATTAGTATGGAAAGTAAAGACTTTCGCAATCCAAAAAAAAAATTGTTAAAAAATATTGGTTACATCATTCATGTTGCAATTATACATGTGAAAACAATGTAGAAAGCACGTTCAAAGCGTCTGCAATTAAAAAATAAAAATGTAAAACAATTCAAAAATTAAAACAAGCCAATAAATACGCCTTTCCACTAAATTTACCATACAAACATTTGAACTATGTATGTAACAAGTAGTGGAGGGGCGTGCAATTTTAAATTAGACGAACTCCAGTTAAAATACTACATAAATCTTCTTGACATTGCTGACGGTAATGCAGTACCTATTATCTCAGAGCCCATCTTTTAGTATTACGGTTGACATAACAACATATGTTCATAATGTCTCATTTTGAGATCCTGAACAACCTATTCTCAGTAATGGCCACTACAGGAAGCACATTATGAGTTCAGTAAACAAAGAAAGATATACTTTATGGGCTATAAACCAGCAGTAATTCAATAACGACACACTTCAGGTGATAACTGAATGATAATGGAGATACGGAAGTATTGGTATGGGTAAAAATATAACTGTCATCATATCCTTTATTTTTCGTGGGTTTTAGTCAGTAAAGTTCTCGCACGAAAGAATTTCCTGCTCGGCCCAGAGCGGGAGCGTGAAAAGCCATATGATGACTACCCACTCTCAAAAAAAAAAGGTCTACTATGCAAAGCTATGAATGAGGTCTTAGCTTCATTATTTACGAGGACTATTAAATACGGGGAAAGACGTAAAAAATTACGGAACTGACGACTATAAATTCTCGCAATCCGAATTTACATTTTGACGCATATTTGCATAAACTGTTACAATTTATCGCTCGTTTCAGCGCCCGTCTTTACTAGAATTTGCAATTACGCCTCATTTAAAGACATTTAACAATAAAAATAAAAATACAGAAGTCTCACTTCTTTAATAGTTGAATACAAGAGAACATAGACAATCTCTTTCAAAGGGTTTACTGTTTCTACAACAACTTTCAAGAAACTTGAAATAAGGTTTTCAGTAGCTTATACTGTCAGTCCTATGCATTTTTGACTTTTTCGTCATTTTTATCGCTGAATTAATAGTATGTCTTAGACCCTCAGGTGTATATATTTCAAAGGCATTATAGGTACTAACGCTATTCTTACTTTCGACAAACTTGTTATATGTACTTACCTTATTAATATTGAAAAGTGGTATTTTAACAGCGCGTAGTCTGCTAATCAAAATCAAAATCAGCCGAGCCTTTCCCCAACTATGTTGAGGTCGGTTTCCAGTCTACCTGGATGCAGCTGAATACCAGTATTCTACATGGAGCGACAGCCGATCTGACCTCCACAACCCAGTAACTGGGTAATACGATACCCTTTGGTAAAACTGGTTGTCAGACTTTCGGGCTTCTGACGACCCGTAACGACTGTCAAAGATCCACGAATGACAGCCGGGACCAACGGCTTAACGTGCTGTCCGAGGCACGGAGGAGTCTCGGTATGTAAGATTGTCACCGATCTACGGACCACCCCGGCAATCGTAGCGTAGCGCGTTGTCTGCTAATATAAGACGTAATTAACCTCTAATAACTGTCTCAATCCATTTCTCGAACAGTAAAACTTAAATTAATCTTTATAGTGTCCACCTGACCTAAATGGAGATTTATTTGTAAAAGTACGAAGTTCTTTGATTAACATGGCGTGTGGCCGCATTAGCTCCTAAGTCGAGCTTGCAGTCGATAACAATGCCCGTTTTTACTAACACGTACGTGACCACACTTGAATTTTCAACCCTCGGCTTAGTGCCGGAAGTTCAAAATCCAACAGCGCGTCTCTCTCTTAAGTGTTACTGAAAATGGGCATACTCGGAGACATCACTTTGATACAAATTCGAACTTCGAACTACAAACGTTCCAGAATGTGCTTTCGAATTTCGGGGCTGCAGAAAAGGTGATTTCATGAAACTGAACTAAATTCAGCGTAGCCTTTTACCAACTATATTAAGGTCGGCTTCCAGTCTAACCGGATAAAGCTGAATACCAGTATTTTACATGGAACGACTGCTTATCTGACCTCCACAATCCAGTAACTGGGTAATACGATACCCCTTGGCACAGACTGATTGTCAGACTTTCGGGGTACATACCTACGACGTGACGTCCCATTAAATTACAGAAGGTTAACAACTAAAAAATAAAGGGTGAGATGTCTTGTTTATACCTCTTTAATTGACGTTTTTGTCGTAGTTAAATTTTTCTAATATCAGGAGAGCGTTATTTACTTAGAAATATTTACCGTTCTAAAAACTTATTGTTGTAAACCCATTCAAATACTGATCCAATCTTCCTTCTATTCAACTTAAAAACATTATGCTCAAAGATATTATTTTCTTATTTCCAAGAAGCAGAACTGCCCGTTTTCACTAACAGTTGGGGACACCTAAATAAAAGCACGCTATTGTATTTTCAACTTTCGGCTGTAATCCGAACGTTGAAAATCCAACAGCTCGATTTTATTCAAGCAAGTAAGTTCTCAAGATGCCAACATTTAGCTTATTTAAGACATCAAAAGACATTATTTTCCTACTTTGTTTATGTTACAAGTGATTTAATTTGTTTTCCATTGTCTAAGCATCTGTGAGATCTACTTAGGAAAGTAGATTACAATGGGCTCTTGGAAATAATAAGATAGGAATGAGTACTTTGGCGAAATTAAACCGAAGAGAGGCTAAATATAGAAAGTGTTTGTCAAACACGTGTTTGATAATTTGTTTTTAGATTTGTAATGTTTATTTTGAGGTGTTTTAATGAGATTTCCTGGTTTTTATGGGTCACGAGGAGGGATGTATGAAGGATTTTGCGTGTCAATGTGATGCGTAAAGTTTTTTTTTTTAATTTGACAGGTTACTACTCCAAATTGAAAAAACAAAGATTTTAAATGTCAAGTAAATTACTATCTGGGATTCAAAAACGAATATAAACTTTACTTATAATATATTCCAATTGAGTATAGAGAAGTTTTTATTTGAAGCTAAAAACTTGTCTATTTCAGGTGAAAGCCCGCGAAGTTTAAAATTAATTTAAAAAAATGTAAGCGTATTGTGCGGGCTTCATTGAAAGCCACCAAATCTTAAGTAATTCTAAGAACTTCTACGGACTAAAACCATCTTTAAAAATTCTAATGTAGTGTTTGCCAAGTTCTCATCTTTATATTCTTAATTCAGAAACCGGGTGTATGTCAAACCGTGAAATAAGAATGTCATCATCTGCCTTACCTACTCTTTTCCCAACTATGTTGGGGTTGGCTTCCAGTCTAACCAAATGCAGCTGAATACAAGTAATTTACATAGAGCGACTGCCTATCTGACCTCTACAACCCAGTAACTGGGAAAAAAGAATGTGTGATGTTTTTGCTGACCGTAACATAGCATCAGGCTTTGTTTCTCTGAAGGGTTAGGCAGAGCTGTACCTATAATGCAGCTAGTGCACCCTTTCGCCAGTTATGTCCCATGTAATAGGGGGCGAACCTATTGCCATCAACCGGGCACAAATCCAGACTCCGGGTTGCTACTGAGAAATTCTAGATGGAAAAACCCGATAACACGTTACCCGACCTGGGCATCGAAACCAAAACTTCATACTCAGCACGCTTGCGACCACTACTAACACCATTGAGCCAGTTTCCTGACCATATTTTTACGACAAGAAATTGTCGAAACTATGTTTGAAATGCCTTTAATACTTACGGGTTTTCGACAACACGACAATTATTTGTCCAAGCTTTACCGAAAAAAATATTCTAGTCTCGAATCGAAAGCTCATACCGTAGTTTGCATCAAATATTTAAAACCTATTCACCAGGGGTTGGAAACTGCCGAGCGATAATAAAAAGAGATAGAGTTGTTAACTTTTATGCTACAGACATAACCTGTCGGGTTAAACCACCGTTAAAGTCGAACTGAACTCGAGTTAACGTACGTGGGTAGGTAGGTACTTTATGTGGATGTTCAGCTTAGAATTCTCATTATGAAGTAAGTGAATTTGTTTTAAAATTGACTACTGGGGCTAAACTTGAAGTATTAATGCCATCATTATTGCACTGCGAAAAAAGGATGGTGCTAGCAGCCTTGTATAGCTCCGTCTCTCACTAACACTGGGAAAATGGTGGCATTAATACGTCGCAGACGGGCCCCTGGGCGATGAAGTAAGCAACGACCAGTTTCCAAACATGATTTTCTATAGAATCATAAGCAGGTGCAGTTGCCGGCGTCACAGTCAAAAAAGTGAAAAATAACTTGAATTTCGGAAGTAGAAAAGAAAAAAATCTACGACTGAACAGAGGGCCTAGACAAGTGACAATCGCTTCGAAAGCGTTTCGTATTTCTACAATAACTTTCAACAGGAATGACATACGCTTTTGGATAGCTTATGTCAGTCCTATACATTTTTGCATTTTCCATCATCGTTATTGCTGATAGAATGTCACTTTGTTTAGGGCCTCTGTGTCCCAAAATACAAGCGATAGCTTAGTTTGGGAACCAGTTTCTCCAACTCCTGCGATTATTGTACCACTTATCTACAACTAATAACATTGTGAATGATTTTTCTGTACCAATAAAAAAAAGAATCTGATGTCGGTGGCAAAAAAAAAAAAAAATGTCATCTGAACGTAGTACCTCCTCCTTTTTTGAAGTCAGTAATAAAATAATTATTTTTTACCCGACTACGGCGAAAAAAAAAGGAGGGTTATGATTTTGACCGGTATGTATGTATGTATGTATGTATGTTCATCTGTTCCCTCCTATCTTCCAAACCACTTATCACAATTTGACAAATGAGGTATCGTTAGAAGCGTCGCGATTGGCCGCTGGTTATAGGCTGTGTGAAGTCACATTAAATTAAAAATGGCGCCCTCTAGACGACATAAAGTGAGGAACTTAAAAAAATAAATAGTTTAATCGTACCATGTTGGGTATCAAATGAAAGGGCTTAATGAGCACATTTCAAAAATATATATATTATAACCACAAAAGAATTAAAAAAAAAATCAAGTACTTAATAAAAACTAAAACCCGTGTGACTTCGGATTTTAATTTGTCTGTCTATGGTGTCTTGTTTATACCTTTTAAGTCGTAGTTGGGTTTTAGTTTTTATTGATTTTATTTTTTAATTTTACTAACATAGCTATAAGTATCTACCTACTAACATAATATTTACTTGTACCAACTATTTGTGTGCTTGGTCTGAAATAAACAATTTCATTTCAAAAACGAAAATTGAAAACCAAAACTTCCGAAATTAAAGTTATTTTTCACTTTTTTGTGTTTTTGTGGAAGTCGGATGTTTTTTTTTTGTAATTAATAAGTAGGTACTACTTATTTGAGCTAGCAGTGCTCTAGTCTTAGGCCACATAAGGCCACGTTAAGTGATTGATTTTAAGTCAAATTAAAGAATAAAAAACCCTTAAGGGCGCACCCTCCCTAAATTGCTAAGCATGATCCTCCGTTATGCCGAAAATACTGTAGTTAAAGTTGAGGATTGATGCTAGGTCCTATGTTTAAGTCCTAATCCAAAGTTACCTTTAAACAGAACTATAAACCACTGGTATTTTAAAAATACTTTAAATTAAATCATGAAACTTTGCATAATAACTGAACTATCTATAAAGCAGGTCTAATGTTTTTTATTTTTTAATTACCATTATTTTCACCGTAAAAAAGCAATTACCTAAACTTATCGACGCTTTCGAGCCGTTCGCGTTCTCACTCAGGTCGCGAGTAGTATTGTGCGAGCGGGATAAAATCCGAGGTAGGGTGCGCCCTTAAAGATACTCATTGGGAAACTCTCACCCAATATAATATCTCCCAAAAAAACTCGCAATATCAGACTATTATCAAACCTGCTTCCTGTCTAAGAATTCCCGGAACCAACTTCTCTATTGGCATATTATTTACTCGCACCATTAGGCATCCAAATAGAATCTACCAACAGAAGCGGAATATTGCCAACTTACTTACGAAAAAAGATTACCCATTACCCAGTTACCTCTTATATTTGCTGACGACATTCACGGAGCGTTTTTCGCGCAAATATGTATATTGAATATTTTATAAGATATGCTGACATTGAGCCAACGAGTCATTTATTTGAAAAGGTGATAACGTATTCAAGCGTAAGTAGGTTTATGAATAACATTGGCTGTAGGGATATATCGTTCTGTTACGATTTAAGGCTCGTGCAAACTGGCGCGATATCGCGCCTGTTTGTGGGTACCTTTACGTGTGTTTAGCGTTAAGAGCCTGTACAACCTGAAATTGCTTATATCGAAAATACTGTAGAATTCATTTTGAAATAAATATAATTGATGTTAAATCAATAGATAAGTCCAGTCTTAAAAGTATGTAATCGCAGAACCTTCTTTATCTTTCATAATAATTGTCACTACCCGTCATTGCCATAAATCATGTAAGCCAAGCTTGTATGAGATAGTCATCCATCTCCTATCAGCTTAAAAATATCCATAGCCGTTCTTTCAATTTTGTTATTACCATTAATAGAAAGACGTAATTACCACAGCCCTAAAAACCAAAGAGAATAATTACACCGTAGGTACTACAATATGGAAGGATTTTTGATATATATTATGTACAATTACGAAATTATGTATGTAAAAAGTATAAGGATTATGTGAAACGAGTTTCACCAACGCGATGCTAGCGTGTAATGTGTAAATACATAACGCAGGCACTGAATTTTTTATTCAAGATTTGAACTGAAATATACGCTGCCTTTTATCTTATGTTTTCATTGAATTTGAATAAAGAAACACTCCGTATGAAGTGAATAAGGTACGCATTTGAAATACTGAAAAAATAGTCCCGGCTGTCATTAGTGAGACGCCCGAAAGTTAAGTAAACGGTCTTACCAAGGGGTATCGTGTTATCCAGTAACTGGGTTGTGGAGGTCAGATGGACAGTCGCTCCATATAAAATATTGGTATTTAGGTGCAGTTTAGACTGGAAGCCTACCCCAACATAGTTGGGAAAAGGCTAGGCAGATGATGTATCTAAATTGACATGTAAAAATTATGCATATTAAATTGGGTCAATGTTTTCAAAAGCTAGATAACAACGGCTTGGAAGTCTCAAGTTGTTAGAAAGCTGTCTAAATGCCTTTTAATTACATCTGTGATCGACTTTAAACTTGAGACTGGCATTAAAATGGCGCTGACGCTTCTATAGAGGGCTTCGATGTACATAGTTGCGTAGTCATAAATGCTATAATGGAGAGATTGAATATGCTCTGTGATAAATCTTGTAAAGATTTAAATGTTTTGTTGAAAGTAAAATAATAATTACATCAGACAATCATATCGATTTGTATGTACGCAAGTTAGCAAATAAATGGAAATAGAAAAATATCATCTGCCTAGCCTTTTCCCAACTATGTTGGGGTCGGCTTCCAGTCTAACCGGATGAAGCTGAATACCAGTATTTTACATGGAGCGACTGCCTATCTGACCTCCACAACCCAGTAACTGAGTAACACGATACCCCTTGGTAAGACTGGTTGTCAGACTTTCGGGCTTCTGACGACCCGTAACGACTGTCAAAGATCCACAAATGACAGCCGGGACCAACGGCTTAACGTGCTTTCCAAGGCACGGAGGACTCTCAATATGTAAAGATGGTCACCCATCCACGGACCAACCCCGGCAAACGTAGCTTAACCTGATGTATCGACCCGTGCGGCTGTTATTACTTAGCCACGAGCTCCTCTGGAAATGGAAATAGAAAAATAGTCGTAATTATATTTTTTTTCCATTTCTGATCCAAAAAATATCACTATTGACGTGTACCGAATAAAATTGTCATTTACCTGTCAAACACCCATGATAATCGAGAGTGAAAATTTTATCGGAGAATATTTTTTTTTTTTTTTACACTTGAAGCAATAATGAATAATTATGTTGCGCAACTAGTTTCGTAATGTCAGTAATAATTTATGTAAATAAACTAAGAAAATGGTACTAACCACATTTGCCAAACTCTTTGGGGAATACATGCATATTGTTTTGTTTTTAGATTTTTCATGGTCCCATCGATACATAGAAAATATTGTAAAATCGCATGCGAAAATGAGAAAAATAAAAAAAAGCTTATTTATTTATTTATTAGAGCACGGAGACGCCGAGACAGTATATTGAACAACACTTTTTATTCAAATCAAGCGTGTCAGGAAACGTCACCAAATACCTACTATTGAATCTGACGGGCAATGTCAATTCTAAAGGTGGAATCCGACGGTGCGCCATATCACGGACGGACACAGACAAGCCCGGACGGCAGACGACCACAGATCGCCACGCACCGCGCACCGAGGCGCTTCCGACGGTGCGTGATATTGCGGACGCACGCACGCGGACAAGCCTACGCACACCAATGCTCTTCCAACGGTACGTGTCTGTCTGTGTAAGCTTTGAAATTAGAAGTCATTTTGTCACTCCAAAATGCATAGCGAAAGAAAACGTATCGCTGCAGCTATATAGATATATATATACAGTATGTTAACTAACAAAGGGCGTTCCCGTTAACCTGCAATAGTATAGCGTGTATACAAGCTAAAAAAAATATCACAAATCAAAAAAAAAAAAAAAAAATTGTGTCGTGAAATGTTCACAAAACGATTAAATTTAAACGTAAAAGAAACACTCTGTACACACGGCTACACATCAAGCTATACATTTCCAGTATAAGCTGACCTCGCATTGTACGGAAATCCTTTAAAATGCGAGCTCAGCATAAACTGGAAATGTATAGCTTTATGTGTAGCCGTGTGTACACGACACGCACACTTGTATTTCAACGTAGAAAAATAAGTGTGACAAGTGGGCGTGTAGAGAGCGTTTATTTTCCGTAACAATTTAATATTTTTTGTGAATATTTTACTATACAAAAACAAAAAAAAACATTTTTTTTTTATGGTAATATTTTTGTTTGCATGTATAGGCGCTATACTATTGCAGGTTAACGGGAACGCCATTTGTTAGTTAACATACTGTAGATATATTTAGAGATATAGATATAGATTTAAAAAATCATAAACAAGCTCGGTCGTCCACTCCATTATTCACACTAGCCGAACAAGAAAACTTCACTAGTTCACTGTACGCGCTTTCAGCGAAATAAATGTTGCAATAACGATATGTTTCGTTTTGAATGATTTAGTTCCCAGAATATTTTTTTAATTTAGTTGACGTTATCTATCTGTGTGACTGAAACTGCCCACAGATGTAGCCCTCATGTAACAGTAATAAAAACTTATCACAAAAAAAAAAAAATCTGCTTCCATAAAAACACTAAAAGTGAAAAATAACTTTAATTTCGGAAATCGGTATCTTTGCTTTTCAATTTTCGTTTGTTGCCTGTAAAGTAACCTCCTCCTTTTTGAATAAGTCTGTTAAAAATAGAGATTTAAGCCGCATGAAGCGAGTGGGATACATGTATGCCAACGGGGCATTTGATTAATTTGACAATATTACTGTATGGAAATATGAAATATCGCTAACTAGTGAACTAAAATACGAGACTCAACCCCCCATACCCCCCGAAACGCCTCACGTAATTACGTGAGGCGTTTCGGGGGGTATGGACTAAAGGATTGATTATTGACCGACTAAAGGATTGATTATTACGTTCATTAATTAATGAACGTAATAATCAATCCTTTAGTCGGTCTCGGATTCAGGTCTCGGCAGACGTCTCACTCACCGAGGAGCGAGCGAGACACCAAAGTGAACAAAAGTCAACGACCAATTCACCGACCTAACAGTTCTTTCGGCTCGCTTCGGAATACTTCGGATCACATCGGACGAGCGAATCCAACAATAAGCTCGTCTCCGACACAATACGTCATTATAAACTTATCATACGACATACGTCACTGTAAAGGCTCTTACATACTGGCACGACTTTTTAACCGACGAAAAAAAAGGAGGTTCTCAAGTCGACCCGTATATACATTTTTTTTTTTAATTATGACCACGGATAACTGTTCCCATTTCAAATAGAAAACTAAAATCCACCCCCTTTTTTATGTTGGGTTATCATCAATTGACATTTCCCGCTCTGGGTGGAGCGGGAGGGCGTGTCAGACTTTTACTGACTAGGTAAAACCCACCCGTGTTTCTACAGTTGCCTATTGCCAAGGTCCCGGTATCCCTTTCGGACTTTTCCACAACCCTGGCAGGCATCGGTCCTAACGGAACCCGTCAAGTGTGCTGACATCTCTTTGAGGCGTGTTTGGAACACGACACGACGTCGACCCCGGCCTGGTCCTTATCGGACGGCGAGCTACCTATTGCTCGCCGTCCGCAAGCCCGCGCCTACGGTGGCCGGGAATCCACCTGGGATTCCCGACGCCCAGGGTGTCTCCTGCGGCAGCGGTTAGCGGCGTGAGGGCGCTTACCTTGCGTCTCCTTGACGCGTTCCGCCTCCTCCTCCGCGAGCATTACTGCTTCGCAGAACGAGGTGACGGCTTCCCATGCCCTCTCTCTCCGTACCATGGCCTGGACCAGGGCCGGAAGCGAGAGGTCATTGCCACCAATCGCCTCCAAGAGCGGTGCTCCGCCCAAGCAGGGCAGACCTCCACCGTATGCTCCAACGTGTTATATGCTCCACCGTGTAAAAAAAATCCACCCCGTAGAAAAAATGGGGTTGATCGATTTTTCACCTACTGAATTTTCAACTGTGAACCGTTTCTGTTGAAATTTCGCACACATACATAATTCTGATGTCACAAACAGACCTGGAGTTGATCTGATGATGGAGACGGAAGACAGTCGCGAGAGCTCCTCAGCAGTTTCATCGTGTTTGAGCTTAATTAGGTAGGTAGTAGATTTGAGCCACATTAATAAATGGTAACTCAAAAGCGAAAAATAAAAAATAAACCTCTTAGTAAAAGCCCTCCTAAACTAATTGAAGTAACAAATTTTGAGGCGGCGCCGAACACACATTGAACGAAGATTCATCAAGCTACCATTATACCTACGCTGTAATTAACAAGTACCTACGTAATTAATTTGTTTGGAATCGAACCCGGGACCTCTGGGTCTGAGATGTCTTACCACTAGAACACAGAGGGGATATTTAACAGTTTGTGTAAAAATCCAAAAATGCCCATGTCAAAAAATTTGCTTACTTACGAATCTATTTATGTGTTGTTTTTTTTAGAAGTTGGTTGTTTTTTTTTTTGCTTTTTTTCTCTTTTTAGTTGTAGTACCTACCCCACACAAATTCGAATACCTTTACCTGAAAATGTAAATAACAGTGACTGGAACTTATTATAACATCATGCATCAACATAGGCTAAGTGGCAAAATCCGTACTATTGAAGCTAGCTCAAAAACTAGCCAAGCAAACTTAATAAAATTTATATTGGACCACCTCTGAAGTACACCTATGACCTACTAAACAAAAAAAGAATCATCAAATCAATTCATAATTGGCGGAGTAATGGCGTAAAAAACATACAAAAAAAAATACATAATAGTCGAATTAAAAAGCTACCATTGGTAAAGAAAACGATTCGTTTTTGTTTTACAGGAACCGAGCATACCTCGCGGCCGCACCGCACGGCGCGGCGCACCTTTGAAGTTTACCGACTCGCCGCGGATCGGCCGGACCGCGGCGCACGTGTCTGCGCTACCACGCACGATACGATTCCCATGGTCCGGGCTGATCCGCGTGCGTCCGCGGCCAGTCGATAATTTCAAGGGGAATGTACACACGGCTACACATCAAGCTATACATTTCCAGTATAAGCTGACCTCGCATTGTACGGAAATCCTATACAATGCGAGATCAGCGTAAACTGGAAATGTATAGCTTGATGTGTAGCCGTGTGTACCCAATCTCGAACGCACGGCGACAGACGTGTCTGCAATACCGCGCACGTACCCCTTCCCACGGTGCGTCGTGCGGGCTCGTCCGTGTCCGTCCGCGATATGGCGCACCGTCGGATTCCACTATAAGGCTTGAATTCCTCCTACGCTGACGTCGCGTACGAGTAGCAACGTGGTATGCGCCTCGGACGTCAGCGTTCCAGTATGGTGCTATAAAAAACACAATGTATAATACGTACCGCGCGACAGACGTACGCGACCGACATCAGCTGAGGAATTCGAGTCTAACTATGTCCGGCGACAGCTAGTTTACGCTTATGTGCGCCCAATTCGGGTACAAATATTATTCGTAAAAGGTGTCACTAGACGCTGCCGCCGGTGACGTGGAGATTTCTTGCTCCGTGCCAGAGACCAAGAAATTCTGGACTATTAAATAAATCCCCGATGAGACTTTGATGGGCCGGATTGAGACAAAAATATTCCAATTTTATAGATGCACTGATTACTTCATACGAAGATAGATAGAAGGCCGGAGTAATCAAATTCAGAATAGAAATAATAAATAACAAAGTTGATGAGCTTTTGAAGAAAAACAATGACTAGACACTTATGTTAGTTATAAATGAAGTCACCCACATTGCTTCTGTGGGTGTAAGCGTAGGTTTGATAGAATGCATTTATTAGATTGCAAAAGGTGCGCTTCCATGGTGCGCAGGGTTTGGAGCAGCTCCAACAGTATCTTCAGCATGATTTTGAGTCGCCTAGACTGTGTTTTCGTGCGTCACTGTTGTGCCATCTCACATGGGTTGCCACAACGGTGATCCAATACTATTTTAATGTTGTTTTTCTGGTTTTGTGAAGTGTCAGTTCTTACTAACATAGTTTTTTTTTTTTTTTTTTTTAAAAAACGTTGCCCCACACTAGGAATTTCTTCCTGTATCGCGGGTGCGTTTACAAACATAGAAACTCACATACACTAACACCACTAGTTGTAAGTCTTAATAACCATTATTGAATCATGATACTTGTTTAAAGATAATTAAATTCTATTCTAAAATGTATTAGATAAGAATAAGAAGAATAAGAATAAATTTATTTTCAAAAGTTTATACATTATTGGATTGAACTCCTAGACCTCACACTAGGATACCCTGTGTTGTGAGATCTAGGCTCCTTCGTTCCGTTAACAATTTTATTTATGGTGGTACATTTTTAAAGTTTAAAATAGATATAAAAAGAGTGTATGCATGGTGCTGTGCTTTGTGTTAATTGTAATGTTGTTGTAAGAGAGTGTTTGAATGTTATTCGTATGTGAGTGTGTACGTGTGTTTGTGTGTTGTCAATGTGTATACTGTGGGTTTTACTTAAGCTAAGAAAATTTCTGTCCTGTCATAGTCAAGTGTAAGAAGCCAGTTTGTTACCGCCACTCTGCATTTTTTTTGAGTTAGTTTTAGTATTTTGTGTAGACTATTGAGTTTCTCGTATATGTGTGGTCCCATATACCCGTAAGACCTTCTGCCGATTGTTTTATGGCATCGGATTTTAACCCAATTTATTCTTCGACTTGAAATGACACAAGTGATCAAGGCAGTTTTATGAAATCGTAGGGTGACAGACAGTATATAAAGTTGTCTAACCCTAAGAACTCCCACTTCATTATAGAGTTTATTCGTGGGGTATAGGTAAGGTCGTCTATACGCAACTTTTAGTAGAGCACGCTGAGCTCGTTCTACTTTAATTAGTGAGGTCTTGCCTGCACCGCCCCAAGCTACTATGCAGTAATTAAGAACAGATTGACAGAGTGAAAAGTAAATCATCTTCAGGACAGAATCATCAGCAATCTTGCCTAGTTGCTTAAATATACGCAGCATTGTTCTAATCCTGCCCTTTAAAGCGCTCAGGTGTGCGGACCACGTCAATCTGTTATCTACAATAACCCCTAGATATTTAATAGAGAAGATATGGGATATGAGAAATAGAGAGATATAGGAGTAAGAAATTGCTTATCTTTCAGGATATGATTAAACCGTAAATCGAGCCCGTGAGGACAATAAACGTGTTTTGTGGAACTCGAAATTCAAACTCAAACCATTTATTTCAATAAAACCAATACCAGGCACTTTTGAATCGTCAAGGGGTCGGTCAGTCACAAAGATGAAGCTAGTTGTTCATTCAAAAGCGTAGCGTTACTATGGAGAAGAACGGGCAAAAAACTCCACGGACACTCCTTTAAACTTGATGTGAATATACGTATAATAAAAGAATTAAGGCTCGTGCAAACAGGCGCGTAATTGCGATCACGACAGGCAGCACTACCCTTGTCGCGCCCGCGATATCGCGCCTGGTTGCAGCGTTTAAGTCCCGGTCTTCTTTCATTTTATCTTTCCTACAGCTTAGGTTTGCTTTTTTTATTGTTATTGGATGCGGTATAGAGCACACAAGTGAGTTTCATTGAGAATACCATCGTTATCCAGTTAACAAAAAAAGAAATACTCGAAATGATAAATAAAAAAACAAGAAAAAAGAACGATATAGAACCAAAACACGTTAAAATAAAACGTACGTGACACAAATTTGTTTGGTCCACTATTAAGTTTATTTCGTAACTGCCACTCAATCAAGCCTTTACAGCTGAAAATCACGAAAAGCGCAAACATCCTCAATCACACCGATTTAGTATAGTCGTTTGAATTAAATCGCAGTCATAAATTGACTAAGCTATACCGACTGTAGTTTTAGACACGGCGCACAATATGCGACGTGCGACTGGACGCAACGACAGGCTGCGGATGAACATTTTCATATTTTTTTTCAAAGCTCCGCACACTTGTTGTCGAGTTGCAGTCGTAACGACAGGCACGCTCTCGCTACTTGCCACACCGTCTAGACGCACGGTGCCCGCGCTCACCCTTTGACAGTCGAATGGGATAGGTCAGCGTCTTGTCGTTGAGCTGTCTTAGTCGCGGCAGTCGCAAGTCGCATAGTGTGCGAGGTGGTTTTGGCAACATAGGTAGTTTATGTATACACAAAACTCCATGCCTTTTATGGCATGCAGAAATTACAGAAAGCCATGTGATACATCTTTAAATACTTTGTTTGGATTTGGAATGTTCTAATAAATTCATTTCATAAAACAAACAAAAAAGAGAAGACAGATAAGAGAGCGGCGGTGATGGGATGTTGTAAATCGGGCAAACTGGAGTAGATTAATTTAACAGCATCAGTTCAGTGTTCTTTTATCGAACTTTCATTGCAGCTATGTTCTATTTATTTGCTAAGTCCAACTCAGAAATAAAAAATAAAAAACTTTTTTTTATATCTTGATTCATAATGATGTTAGTAATTATACTTAAAAGCTATGTTAGTAACAAATTTAATACAAAATTTCAATTCATATTTATATCTGCGTCTCACGTGACGCACCGGCGCCATACTGGCGCAATATGGCATGACGTAATCCTTTTTCATAAGATGGTATTGAAACCATCAGTAGGCGTATATAACGCAATGCATCAGGAATATTTGCTAAAGCGTATGCAAATATTCCTGATGCTATATAGAAGCCCCAAAAACATTCTGAAGGCATTATTATTTAGTCCCATATTCATTCAATTTGAATAACACCATTCTAAGTTATAGGCTTGATAACCATAAGCTCGACCTCTATTCTATGGGTCCATAGCCAACAGCGGGTGCAATTTACACCCCTTCCCAAATCCGTTGGGAATCACAAGCTTTACTGCTATAAAATAGGGACAGAACTATTTTACGAGCTTTTCGTCTGCAACTAATAAATTCAAAGTTCCGAATGTTCTTTTAACGTTACGGTACGGTGTGATAGACGGATTTATGTGTCAGTACAGTCGTACACACTGGTTTTTATGTACGTTGTTTTCATATTTTGTTGGCGTGTAATCGGTGAAGGTAGTACAAAGTGTTTAACCGCTGGAAGGCCAGGTTGCATTAGAGACAATCGATGTACGAAAAACTATTCTGTACCTAACATACGGCTGACTATTCTTTAGGTACTTTTACTCGTATATAATATAATATATATATACATATACAGTATGTTTGTTAACTAAAAAAGGGCGTTCCCGTTAACCTGCAATAGTATAGCGTCTATACATGCAAAAAAAATATTACGTTAAAAAAAAAGGTTTTTTTATTTTTGTATTGAAATGTTCACAAACAGATTAAATTTAAACGTAAAAGAAACACTCTGTACATGCACACTTGTATTTCGACGTAGAAAAACAAGTGTGACAAGTGGAACGCCCTTTGTTAACATACTGTATATCCGTATCCTTACATATTATAAAACAAAATCCTCCACCGCGTCTGTCTGTGGTTCGCGATAAACTCAAAAACGACTGCACCGATTTTTATGCTGGTATCACCAATGGATAGAGTGGTTCTCGAGGAAGGTTTAAGTATATAATAACCGACATCCACGTGGACGAAGCCGCGAGCATAAGCTAGTGTATTATATATTAGATTAGCCTGCCCAAAAGGTGATTTCTCTTGAAAGATCTCTATTAACAAAATTATATTATGTATTACCTAACAACAAACTAATAGACACATCTCAAACTACAATATTATTTAAAAAATCTACAGTTTTTGCCCGTAAAATATTATCTTATAATTTTTAAAACAAGCTTCGGAATTTTGTACTTCACGTGACTTTACAAAAAATCTAAGCATAATATTTTGATACAAAACAGATGCCCTCTGTTTTAGTAAAACATGTCTTAATTTATTATTAATTGCTGTGTTATTATTTAAAGCTTGATAATAGACTTGTCTAAAAACTATTTGTTGAATAAACCAAGTGTTGAAAGCTGACATAATATTTTTGAGGTTATGTTTACGTTTTGATTCGAATTTTGACGTGAATTAGAAGATCACGAGCCTCGAGGATTTTAGTTTGATGATAAAATAATAAATAATAAGTCTGATGGCAATAATCTGTGGTTAATAATATTTTTTCTCCATTACTAACCACTATCCTTACATAATTATTATAAAACAAAGTCCTCCGCCGCGTCTGTCTGTCGTCCTACTGCACCGATTTTCATGCTGTTTTTACCAATGGATAGAGAGTAAGGTTTTAGAATATAATAACCGACATCCACGCGGGCATCAGCTAGTTTAATATATTTTAAGAGGTGTGGTATATTGATCAAATGCTGTTGCACAAGGACAACCAGCCTATAACGTTCCCACTGCTGGGACACAGGCCTCCTCTCGGTGAGAGAGAGTGGGCCTTAATTCACCACGCGGGCCCAGTGCGGATAAAATATGTAGATGTCACATGTCTTCGAATTTTTGGTTCTAGGACATCCCGGTTTCCTCACAATGTTTTCCTTCACCATTTTGAGAGCAGTGGTGTTGAAATCATTTACACAAAGAAAAGCACCTGTCTAGGTTCGAACCTACAACCTACAAGTCGTAAGTCGCGGCCGCTAACACTGGACCACAAATGCTGTTGGTTGTTCTTTTATTCTGCTGGGGAGTTTGTTGCGCCACTTCTGCTTCCCAGCTAAAGCACTACAAAGTGGTGAAGGGTGGGCGTTTTTGGGGGACTGTCTTATGTAATTTTGATGTTCGAAAAGTGCTGATTCTCAGCATCATCATCATCATCAGCCTATAGCAGTCCACTGCTGGACATAGGCCTCTCCAATTGCACGCCATTCAGCTCGATTCTCGGCAGCTCTCATCCAGTTGCTACCAGCCACCTTGCGAAGATCGGCGCTCCACCTAGCCTGAGGGCGTCCTACCTTACGTTTTCCGATTCGCGGTCTCCACTCAAGAACACGTCTACGCCAGCGGTCATCGGTTCTACGGCTAATATGGCCGGCCCATTGCCACTTAAGCTTGCTTATTCTGTGAGCTATGTCGACAACTTTGGTTCTCCGCCGGATTACCTCATTCCCATTCCTCATTCCTCATTCTCAGCATAGTTTGAATAAATGACTTATAATTTTGATTTTATTGAAAATTTCAAAGTTAACTGTCGGACCAAAACTCAATAATCATTCACAGAACACAGTTAACGAAGTATGCGTATAACCTATTTTTTACTACAATAAACACCATCCTATATTTATAACTACAGATCTATTTTCGCCCTTATTACATCACAACATCCCGAAAAAAACCGTTGATCCCGGTTCTCGGGCGGGTCCCGATTAAAACCGGTATCTCTCTCGCATCGGCTGAGGGTCGAATAGAACGGATTATCAGAACGGGCGGAACCCGTGTTTGTTACAAATAACATCACACTTGCGATCTTTTGGGTAAAGCCTTTGGCACATTAAATGCGTGACTGTAGCTATGTTGGTATGTTTGTTTGGGATGGTTGAAGAGATTGTAAATGGAAGATTGCTCGTACGATGGGCTTTCATTGTTGAGTCAAGTGTGTGTGGAAATCTTGAGTTTTGAAGTGTGCTTGAGTCTTCTTTAGGCGCACATTTTTGTAAACGAAACTGAAACGGCACGCTTGGGTTGGTGACGCTGAATCGGGTATACTCGGCTCCAGTCGGTTGGTGACGCTGTCTCGGCTCCATTTGTAAGTTTTCACTTCTATCTTGGAGGAATTCGTCAAATCGCCCTACATGCCTACGGCCCATTTAGGACGTTCTTTTGACCTTCTGCAAGTCGTCTTAGATGGGCCGTAGGCATATAGGACGAATTGACGAATTACCCCTATCTTGTAGTCATATTTTTACGCGGCAGAAAGTTCGTCGTGCTAAAATGCTAGGTACACACGCAGCAACTTAAGTCACCAGCGAATCGCACACAGGTTTTAACATCGGTAGCGAGAAATCGGCTGACAAAATCTGTGTGTGGATGTTTCGGCGATTTCAAAATCGAAACCGCTTCTTGCGTAGGTACTAAGCATAACACCTCAAACCTGCAATCACAATTTGGAATCAAAGATGTAGTATAAATAAAATTGGTCAAGATATAATAATTTTTAATAATAATAATTTGTTTATTTATAAGAAGGGACACGATTACAATAAATACAATAATAGTTTAAAATAGAGCACCAGTTGCATATTTGCCTGAACTAGGTTGAACCTGTGCTTCAGGCTAGAAAGTGCATAGATACTTATTTTAATAAATTAACAATGAGTACAAAATTAAAAACTAAAGCAAAACTTAGGTACAGAGGCACGTTAGCGGTTCTATTTGCAGACAACAAGTAGATCTTCCGTTTGATCGTTTGTATAGCCCTACCTATACCTCCAAAACGGATAGTTTTACCTACCAATCGATATCTTCCGAATCGGACATTATTTTTGTCCGATTCTAAATATATCGATTCGTTGCAAAAACAATTTAATAAAATAAAAGTAAAAATCTTTTTAAAAACAAGCTTTTAATGAACTAAAAAGTACTAAATAAAACTTACGTGAATATAGAACTATAATACTTTCTTAAAAGCTTGAGGCTTATCTTTAAGTTTAAGAAGGACATTTACGCCTCAAGCTTTTAAGGAAATATTATAGTACTATATTCACGTAAGTTTTATTTAGTACTTTTTAGTTCATTAAAAGCTTGTTTTTAAAAAGATTTTTACTTTTATTTTATTTTGTACTTTTTAGCATTTTCAGAATTTGTTTGAATATCTATTCCATCACCTTCACAAATCGAACCCAACACTACGGGGCTATGTTGTAAGGTCGAATAGTCTCTATGGCCGCCTTCTGGCTTCGTCATCAGACCCTGAACACCACCTAGTCTCAAAGCACTTGTCAATACATAACAAATGAGTCCAACCAAACACAAAGGTGCTATCTTGTTTGATTGAGGTTTTCCCTTGGCCACCTTCCGGCTCCATCATCAGGGCCTGTACACACCTTGTGTCAAAGCACTTGTTAATACATGACCTATGAGTCCAAACACGATGGTGCTATCTTGTTTGATTGAGGAGTTCCTATGGCCAACTTGCGGCTCCATCATCAGACCAGCTCAATGATATCAAATTTTCAAAATGTCTCGGTAGTTGCATAAGTATGCCATGTTTCAGCTCAATCGGGTTCCAGGAAATGCTTGAAAAATGGAGTACAATATTAGTAACCGGAAAGACATACGAACAAAGCAAGCTAATATAAAGCTTGTAAAAATGGAATATCAACATACTGCCATACCTACCTATATCATAAATTATGTTTCTACATTTAGGTATATGTGTTATTTTATGTTGTACATAATAAAGAGTACTGCCCCGTTAGTCTCGTGGTCGCAAGCGCGACTGCAGAGCGTGGGGTCCTGGGTTCGATTCCCGGGTCGGGCAAAGTGTTATTGGATTTTTCCATTAGGAATTAAGTAGTAACATTGAGAGAGTTTGGAAGTTGGCGGTGTGATACCCCTGTGCCTCGGAAAGCACGTTAAGCCGTTGGTCCTACGCCTGATCTCTCTCCGGTCGTGTCGGATTACCGTCCCATCGGACTATGAGAGTGAGGGAAGAGAGAGTGCACTTGTGTCTGCGCAAACACTTGTGCACTATAATACCTCCCGCGCCGAAGGCTAGTCTCCGTTGAGATTGGCCGCCGTGGCCGAAAATACGGTCTGGAGGACTATTATAAAGAGTATCTCCTGTATTCTATTTTATCTACAGTCTGTCATCTGCAAAACCATGAAGTATGCAAAGATTTATCTACGACAAACGGTTCTCGTAGAAGGCTCAAGTGTTTTGGAGCCGAAAGTATTTACCTTTACCTTTTTTGAATAAAGAAAACATTATCAGTTGAAATTGAATTTACTTCGAAAAGGGTTAAAGGATTCGGAGACTGGAATATAAATGGATTTAAGAACTAGGTTTTCTAAACATTTATTTAGGTCTGAATCTACAGTCAACTACTCCGACAAATTGCTTTGAAATATAAAAATATCACACGTCGCATTGTAACGTAAACGGATTTCCAATTCAATTTGTCGTGAGTTGAAAAAATTACGTAAAATTTCTTCTATTCAATTCTAGTTCATAGGTAAATACCACTACCTGCTATGTAAATAACAGTGACTTAAAACATCTTCGACATAATATACTAAGTGGGAAAAATGGAAAAATATATAATATTGAAGCTAAGTTAATAAAATTTATATTATGGGATCTAAAGCACCTGCCAAACAAAAAAAGAATAATCAAAATCAATTCATAATTGGCGGAGTAATCGGGAAACAAACACAAAAAAAAAAAATAGACGAATTAAGAACCTCCTTCTTTTTGAAAAAGTCGGTTAAAAACTATACCTACCTTATTTACCGTGAAACTTTGATTAATATTAAACAGATTATTTAAAATTCTTGTTATTTTAAAAGCCAGGCATAATGAAATTCTTTGAAAAGAAGCATGAAAATAGTCTTATGATTTTGTTGAAGTTCAGAATAATCGCAGACAACAATAATAATGTATGATGAAGAAATTTCTGTGAAAATAATGATCCGATCGCATGAATCGTTATAATATTCTCTGAAGGGGCAAAAAATACAAATAACATTTCCTCAGAAAAATATATAAACCATTCTATTATTACAAATTCGAAAGGAACTCTGTCTGTCTGTATGTAACCTTTTCACCCTTAAACCACTAAACGGATTTCGACATTTGGCAAAGAGATCCAGCAGACGTAGCATGAGCACCGTTTCGTCGACGGAAGAGTAGACAAAAATGAAGTTTCCTGTAGACAGTAGACAGTACGAGACGGCAGCAGAGTAGAAAGAGTCAACTGCACTTTTTACGAAATTCACTCTTTTACATAATTCGAATCAGAATTCATTGTTTTGTCATAGGATTTATCGGTTGTCAGTGTGATTTTGACAGTAAAGATAGAAAACTTTCTTCCGAAAGTCTTCTGTCTTTTCTTCGTAGAGATAGAAAGCGCCATGCTACGCCTGCTGCTGGGGAGGGACGTAGGGTAATTTTTATCGACATACAATGTGGGCGAAGCCGCGGGTGGAAGCTAGTATTATAATAATTCATTCACACAGAACTCTGTGTGAATTTAAAATATTATGCAATTTAATCAATATTTACATTAAAAAAATTATAGATAGGTAAATACTTGCTTCAAGACCGCAGTCTTATTTTATATCCATCTATACAATATCTATTAGTTATCTACATTTATTATAAATTAAGGTCGCTTTTCATGTCAGTCTGTGTGCCCGCGTTGTTGCGGATTTTTATGCAGTTTTCACCATCATTTGGGGCGAATTTAACCAATCTTTTATACCGAGTATAAGTCTTATCCTGCGAATAAATTTTGTATTTTTGACAGTTTTTCCATACAAAAACTGAAAAACTGTCAGACGTCAATTTTATTCCATGGATAAAATATATCTGACTTTGATCAAATCAGCCCTTAGAGAGTTTATTTGATTCCGGAATATTTATGTGTTTTGTACATTAATATTAAAAAAAAAAAATCTCGAGCTTTTGTCAAGTCGTAAAAACCGTGTGAAACAGGGGCCGGCCGCTAGTTACATTAGAAAAACATCGTGGCGTCCCATAATGAGGGAAGACATTTTCCCCACGAACCATTAAGATCGTCGATACCAACCTTTATTTACGATAATAGAAAATAAAAAGAACTTTAAGTGACAGGATACATGTGTCGTCTTTGAAGCAAAACGGAAACTTATGTGGGTCACAGTAATGATCAATTTCCTTTGACTGACAGGTTAGGGCAACTTTTAAAAGTGTGGCGATAGTCAATATTGCTACAGGAATGGTATTTTTCTCCCCTTTTCGGTGCTATTTTTAGCCGACTACGGCGAAGCAAAAAGGAGGGTTATGATTTTGACTGGTATGTATGTGTAAATCGGTTCCCTCATAAAACTTCTAATCATAATTTGACAAATGATTGTATCGTTGGAAGTCAGCTGGTTATAGGTTTGTGACGTCACAATAAACATGAACTAAAAAAGAAAATGTGTGGCCATATAGGGTATCTCATGAAAGGGCTTAAAAAAAACAAAAAATAAATAAATAAATACCTATAATAGTTATAAAACTAAACCCTAACTACGACAAAATAGTCAATTAAAAAGATATAAACAAGACATCAGACAAATTAAAAATCCGGAGTCACACGTAATCTGTTTGATTTATGCCCTAACACGTGTGACTCTGGATTTTATTTTTTTCTGTCTGTGATGTCTTGTTTATATCTGTTTAGTTGATTATATTTTGTCATAGTTGGGTTTAAGTTTTTAGGTAGCCAAAATACATAATGGAATAGAAAGAAAGACATGGTAAATAAAATGTTGTGAGTACACATCAAGCTAAACATTTCCCGTACAAGCTGGCCTCGCATTGTACGGAAATCCTAATCCAATGCGAGTTCAGCATAAACTGGAATGTATAGCTTAATGTATAGCGGTGGGCATATCTCGATTTTTCAAATATTATGGTGGCGTTTAAGAAAAACATTGTGCGGAAGCATTTAGATCTGAATTTTTCACCAGACATGAAATGGGCGAGGATGGTTATCAATGACCGTGACAACGTTGGTAGATAGTAAGTCTCTGGTCGAGCCCTTTCACAAAAATATCTAGTTACATATTATTACTCCTAAAACATGATGCATGTTCATTGCTAACACCTATAAAATATTACTTTATCTAAAATACGTAATATGTTTCGACTTGTAAATTATTTGGTATCGATATTGCGATGCGCGATAAGATACGGGATTTGAATGACACTTCCATTGAAGAATTGATAATAACAATCTCTGCCATTAGCACCAATAATACTGGCAACGTTTGGCACGGACTAAACAAACAATTTAGAAGTACATTTTTAACCTAATTACATTATGCCTTTATTTACATAAGGGGTAGGTATAGGTCAAAAGTACCACCCGGGTGAATTTTGGTGAAGTTTAATCTCATCTATGCAATAGGGACTAAGTAGTATTTTTCAATCTGTCGAGTCTTTTCTCAACTATGTTGGGTTCACCTTATTTTACATGGAACGACTGCCTATCTTACCTCCACAACCCAGTTACTAGGTAACATGATACCCCTTGGTAAGGCTGGTTGTCAGACTTTCGGGCTTCTGATGACCCGTAACAACTGTTAAAGATCTAAAAATGACAGCCGGTTTAACGTGCTTTCTGAGGTACGGAGGGCTCTTCTTGGCGTGTAAAGTTGGTCACCCATCCACGGAAAACTGCGGCAAACGTAGCTTAACCTGGTCGATCGACCCGTGCGGATGATATTACTTAGCCAGAAGCCCTTGACTGACAAAAATGACCTGGACCTGAAATGACTTTATCTCTATCAGTGATTATCGGATTCTTTTTCTTAGCAAAAATATCGAGTGTTGTTTGTTGTTTTAATTATTCATTATAAAACGCAGAATGTCCGTGTCTGACCGTTATTCGCAATTTGTTTATTAAAATATATTTATTATTAAAAAAAAACTCAAAGCATTTATTTAAATTAAACCGTTTACTTTTGAATTGTCAAAGAATCGGTCAGTTAGTCAAAAAGTTGGAAGTTACCCATTCCAAATCGTAGATCTCTATGGAGAAACGAGTAAAAAACTCCAAGGACACTCTTTTCAAAATGGATAATTATAGATATTACAAAATCCTGGTTAAAGTATTCTTGGTGCTTCTATATGTGAGAACAATGTCAAACGAAAAATAATCAAAAACAATTCAAAATATAAGATTAAAAATAAGCCCTGGCAGATGAGAGATGACCAGTCTCAACTGACAGCACCCGTTCACGAACATGACACGTGGATCAGCACCATCCAGCTCAACCATTTTGTAGGGAACCGTTATTATATACGTCAGATGTTTGTTGGTCCTAGGGCCATTTACGACGATGTACTTTGTTTGCCCCAAAACTCAGCCACGCGAATACCGTTCGCTGACGCAGCCATTAGGTCCTCACGTGTGCAGGTGACAGGACATGGGGGGCAAGATTGGAGGTGAGCTATTGTTATCGGATTTATAGTAAACGTAATTCCCAGTATACAACAAAAAAAAACATTATCTGATGTTATTTACACACATTGAAAGTATTACTAATGCTAAGATTTCCTGTATCTTGAGATTTCACATTTCATCAGTTATGTTTAAGTCCCATGTAATAGGGGGCGAGCCTACTGCCATCAACCGGGCACAATTCCAGACTCCGGGCTGCTGCTGAGAAATTCCAGATGGAAAACCCAATAACACTTTGCCCGACCCGGGAATCGAACCCGGGACCACATGCTCAGCAATAGCAGTTGTGACCACGAGACCAACGAGGCAGTTTTTCTTCTCTTCCTTAAAAGTATTTCATATTCATGAGTAGTGTACATATTCTGATGTTTGAGTATTAATGAGGATGACATATGGGAAGGATGGATGGATGGATTAAATGGATAGAAACAGGGTGACTACATTATGAGCTACTACCTCAGCTCAAATTCACTTTTTATCTCGCTCGCACCATACTACTCGCAGACTGAGTGACAGCGAGATGGAGTCGGGTGCTGGTGGCTCGAAGGCTTGAATAGTTTAGGTAATTACTTTTTACGGTAAAAATAATGGTTATTAAAAATAAAATAAAACATAAGACCTGCTTTATAGTGCAGTTATTAAGCAAAGTTTCATGATCTAATTTGAAATATTTTTTTAATACCGCTGCAGCGGTTTAAAGTTCGATTTAGAGGTAACATTGGATTTTTTTCTATAGAGAAAATTCTATGTAATCGTGTTTTCGTCATACCTAGCATCAATCCTCAACTTTAATATATTATACTAGCGGTCGCCCGCGGCTCCGCCCGCGTGGATGTCGGTTACCGCTGCAAAAAGCCTACCCAGGAAAGACACGGTCAGCAAAATGATTCCCAGGTCAATTCACAGACACCGACAGTAACATCGACGACGCAGTCATTATCCGCAGGCTGCACAGATTGTCTTTCTGTGTATGTTAAAGTTGTTAATGATGAAAATATTTAAATGTAATTAATACTATTTACTAAGTTTTCACATCTGCCGGCAGTCCCGGAGCGCAACCCGTTGTTTTAGGATAGATAACTAAAGCGATTATTGTAGAGCTTCTCTATAAACAACATTTGACGTTAAATTATTTTCAGGTAACAAAATATACTGATGGTCGGGAGCCCCGACCCGTGATAGGGCAACGTAAATTTGCCCATGCGTAAAACATTCTTTTCGTAAATCAATTCCTACTAATTTGAATGTTTGGCCCTGGGAGAAAAGAACTGTTGTTTAGCTCTGAGAAGAACTTTTGCGTAGGTGTAGTTTTAAGAACGAAATCTAAAAAAAATCGCACGAAAATTATTAGACTTCGCGCACGACCGCTGCGTAGGGAGCATACCTTACTCATAGATCTAAACTCCCCTCCCGCACGCGCACCCCCGCCTTGGTGACGCCCACTTCGCAACGGGCTGTGCAGCAGAAATCGTAATATTTTAATTTCGCCATAACTTCAAAACCAAACGTCCAATTTTAATCATTCAAAGACCAAATATTATCTACATAAACTGTACTTAGTGATGAAATAATTTATTTTGATAAGGATTAATAGCATGAGTAAAATAAACGCGTTTAAATGTAGTCCAAAAAAAATTCAAGATTTTTAAATAAAAAACAGTTGTTGTGCCTCACTCGACATAGATAGGTATAGTGCGTCGCGGACTTTTTTGAAGGTATTTATAAGATCTACAATTAATTAGAACATTTTATGGTTCTGTCTTTTATAGTTTAGGCAGCGTACGCAAAATAAGTAACTTTTCTGGTTGATTTTTTCCACCTTGTGTCCGAAAAACCCAAATATCTTACGGAACCCTATTTTTTTTCAAAATAAAATATAGCCTATGTTACTCGTGGATAATGTAGCTTTCGAATGGTGAAAGAATTTTTAAAATCGGTCCAGTAGTTTTTGAGCCTATTCATTACAACCAAACAAACAAAGTTTTCCTCTTTATAATATTAGTGTAGATAAGGATTAATAGCATGAGTAAAATAAACGCGTTTAAATGTAGTCCAAAAAAAATTCAAGATTTTTAAATAAAAAACAGTTGTTGTGCCTCACTCGACATAGATAGGTATAGTGCGTCGCGGACTTTTTTGAAGGTATTTATAAGATCTACAATTAATTAGAACATTTTATGGTTCTGTCTTTTATAGTTTAGGCAGCGTACGCAAAATAAGTAACTTTTCTGGTTGATTTTTTCCACCTTGTGTCCGAAAAACCCAAATATCTTACGGAACCCTATTTTTTTTCAAAATAAAATATAGCCTATGTTACTCGTGGATAATGTAGCTTTCGAATGGTGAAAGAATTTTTAAAATCGGTCCAGTAGTTTTTGAGCCTATTCATTACAACCAAACAAACAAAGTTTTCCTCTTTATAATATTAGTGTAGATGTAGATTTATTTCAAAATTAATGCTGCAGTATTTTCGTCATAACGGAGGATCATGCTAAGCAATTTGAGGTTGTGTAGGCTCTAAACTGTGATGGCGCTTGGGACAAGGGCAGGACGATGAGAACTCTGGAGGCCTAGACAAGAAGTGACAATCGCTTCGAAAGCGTTTCGTATTTATACAACGACTTTCAACAGGATTGACATAAGCTTTTCGATAGCTGATGTCAGTCCCATATATTTTTGCCTTTTCCCTCATCGTTATCACTGATAGAATGTCACTTTGTCTAGGGCCTCTGGTCACTTGAAAGATTTTCAATCAAATTCAAATTGCCTGTATTATTACAGAAACTTATCAAGAACCAAACAAATATTTACCAAACGCTTAATTTTACCGCCCACCTAATATTTTCCCTTCACACTTCAAAAAATATTCTGTATACTTCAAATTTTTTGAATGAAGTGGTCTGAATAGGACTCGTAACGGGTAGGCTCTTATTTGGAGGGTCCACTGACCCAGTTCGGGAGGTAACTATAGTACCTTCTTGTGGTATATTGTACAAGTTTCTCTTGTGGTCATCGGAGGGTACAGAAAAGTGTTTACCCCACACAAATTCGAACCTGCTATGTAAATAACAGTGACGGAATAACTACTCAAAATCTACGCAAGCAAATTATTTATTTATTTATTAATTAATTAATAAAAGTATGGAACCACCTCTGAAGTATGACCTACCAAACAAAAAATAATCTTCAAAATCAATTCATGGCGGAGTAATCGCGTAACAAACACAAAAAAACCTACAGACGAATTGAGAATTTCTTTCTTTTTGAAGTCTGGTAAAAAAAAGAGGGGAAGGGCCATCAAAAAATTCGTCCGCACATAATATACCGTATATAGTTACGAAATATTCTGAGTACCCATATTGCTTAGTAGGTTGGATATTATGTTGTTTAATTAATAGAACGTCCAAATCCAGGTTAAGGTCCAGGTCCAGGTCCAGGTTAAAAGGAAGCAATGATATCTACTGATAACGCAGACCTCACAGAGTGTCAGCTGTTCTAGAACTGACACAAATTAAGATTCATCATCTGCCTAGCCTTTTCCCAACCATGTTGGGGTCGGCTTCCAGTCTAACCGGATGCAGCTGAATACCAGTATTTTACATGGAGCGACTGCCTATCTGACCTCCACAACCCAGTAACTGGGTAATACGATACCCCTTGGTAAGACTGGTAACACAAACATACCCCACAGGCCTTGGTGACTGGTAACTGGTGTGGTGGTGACACAAATTAAGATTGCAATCGTTTTTTATCCGTCAAACGTTTTTCTCGTCAATATTAAGATAGTTAATTGATTCAGGCGTGACTTTGCGGAAATCCATTATAAAATAAAATAGACTTAGATATATTTAGTAACCTATTCCGCTTAACTATTCTTCAAGAGTCATAAAAAACTCTGTAAGAAATCGACACGTATTTCACCTCTCAACAAGGCATCATCAGGATGACGATTAACCAGTCTGACGTATGACGCATGACGTGTTGCCACACCGAGCGCTGGACGCAGAGACAATCAATCAATCAAATCGTCAATTTTGATTTGCTGCAATTTCGTACATTTACGAACAGGAATCTCACTTGCACGAACACTTTACCACGGTAAAGATATAAAAAAAAAGGTAAAGGTAAGCCTTTTTTCCGAAGGCAATTCGAAACTGGGACCGTTAGCACTAAGCCACTGAGCTGACCTTATACTGATGTAAAGGAGCATGAGATGTATTCCTGTGGAAATGGCCCCAACTTAGTGTAGACTGAGGACTGCATTTCAACTGCACTCCGACTGCAAATTTGCTTATTTGACTGCAGTTATTACGACTCTGTTTGGTTTAATTGACTTCGCGTGCTTTCTGCGATGCAGTCTGATGGCAGCTTTAGTGTCTATACAGTGAACTGTATTTGAACTGCAGCTGCAAAATTGCAGTTTCGATGCGTTAAATTGCTATTGACAAATGCATCTAAACTCCCAACTGACTGTCCAGTCCGCTTGCAGTTGGATTACACAATCATCTAAGGCAGTGTACATGCAGTCAACTGCGTAAAATCTGCATCCAAACTGCAATTTTACAGCTGGTTTACAGTATAATGCAGTCCGTCTGTTCCATCTCCTGCGAGTCTTACGTGTCTTTTTACTTTGTGCAATTTGTTTCATTTGCACACTGTTTATGAAGCATTTTTTTGTATCCTGAACTGTTGCCAAATAAATGTTATTCTATTTTTCTTTCTCCGTTTAAAGATTCGAAAGAAAACTAGGACCTCCTTTAACCAAAAATTTCAAAGACAATGACCTACCTACCCAACTCTGGGCCTATGCTGGACCCACACCCTCTTACAGAGAGGGTGAGTCCCAGCAGTGGGAACATAATAGGCTCAATATGCACTTATTACTCACAAAATATCTACAAACATTAAACTAATGACAAATATGTATCACAATATTGAACAAACAAAAGAAGGTTTTATTACACTCTTTTTTTCAGTTAGAACAGTTGACCGCCTGCTCTTCAAGTGAGGGTCGATTGACCTATTTCCAAAGTATCTGTGCCTTAAGACTGATGTTGGGAAGATGAGGCCTACATAAGCGGCTAAAATAAAAAGTAAGGGGCTTTAATGGAAGTGAGACAGATGTTTCGACATTTGTTTTGGTTAGCTTGTCTTTTGTTCAAAAGTCCTTATGTATCCGTACTTATGTAACAAAGCAACACGCCTGTAGTCCCCGAAGCATATATCGTGCCCCGAAGGGTTCAGCAGACGTGCACTTGTCGTAAGTACACTCACATTTCGCCAGTTATGTTTCAAGTCCCATATAATAGGGGCCGAGCTTATTGCCATCAACAGAGCCTGTACAATGTGTTTTTTTTGTTTATATCCCATAACTATAGGGAAAAATTGAGACCCTATCAAAGAATTATTCTTCATTCATATTTTTTTTTTGTTTTCATTTTTCATACAAAATAATTCGACAAAGTCACGATTCAATCTGCCTAGCCTTTTCCCAACTATGTTGGGGTCGGCTTCCAGTGTAACCGGATGCAGCTGAATACCAGTATTTTACATGGAGCGACTGCCTATCTGACCTCCACAACCCAGTAACTGGGTAATACGATACCCCTTGGTTAGACTGGTTGTCAGACTTTCGTGCTTCTGACGACTCGTAACGACTGTCAAAGACCCACAAATGACAGCCGGGACCAACGGCTTAACGTGCTTTCCGAGGCACGGAGGAGTCTCGATATGTGAAAATGGTCACCCATCCACGGACCAACCCCGGCAAGCGTAGCTTAACCTGATGGATCGATCCGAGCGGCTGTTATTACTTAGCCACGAGCTCCTCGAGCTCCTCGACAAAGTCACGATTATTAATGTAAAACACCCTTACGTGAAATATGACAACGTCGCATTTTCTTAGCTTTAAATAAGAATGATTGTTTTGAATAAAAATGTTTTGAATAAAAATTAATTACTCTTATTTATCAATGAAACTTAGATACCTATTACACATCGAGAGCCTATTTTGTACGTACGTATATCTTCGAAACTATGCATTTTTGGACCACCTATTCTAGGAGATTTTGTGTGCTTTTTACTTAAATAATATAACCCTTTTTTTTTTTTTGTGGGTGGGTAATCATCCAATGACTTCTCCCGCTCTGGGCGGAGCGGAAGGGCGTGTCAGACTTTTACTGACTAAAACCCACCCGTGTTCCTTCAGTTTCGGACTAACCCGCAACCCTGGCAGGAAATAATATAACCCTAGAGTTATGGGATATCAAAAACAACACGTTGTATACAGACACAATGCGAATTGTTATATGTATAAATAAATAAATACAGACTCTGGGCTGCTACTCAGAAATGAAATACCTGACGTCACACATAAATCATGTCGTCACACAAAATCCAGCATCGCGCAATTAGAGTTTACCGCGCGATCAAAATATATACAAAATTCCAACTTATCATTTTGGGCAGTTGCTCGGCAGACACACCACCAGGGAGAGCAGGATACTTAGGATGAGTGAACGTGACACCCTTTTTTTTTTTTTTTTTGAGGGTGGGAAATCATCCAATGACTTCTCCCGCTCTGGGTGGAGTGGAAGGGCGTGTCAGACTTCTACTGACTAAAACCCACCCGTGTTCCTTCAGTTGCCTGTTGCCAAGGTCCCGGTATTCCTTTCGGACTAACCCGCAACCCTGGCAGGGAACGTTACACCCTGATACCTCTAAAAGTTTGAAACCGCGAATTTTCGAAAAAAAATTGTCCAGAACAAGTTTTGCGTTACCTGGAACGAAAAACGAGATATTTGAAACAAAACCGGTAAAACTTTGTTTTTTCGACGGCGCAACGACCACGCTTGAATGCTTCCATCCTGAAAACTCAATTTTAAACTCCGAACCAGACTATCTACATAGATATAACAAGTAAAACCAGCCTGAAACGCATGGCCAAAAGAGTTGAGCTGACCGACCGGCTGAACCAAAGTTTTTAAATAGAAATTAATTGGCATTCTTATGAGACCCGAAAATCTACTTAATTTAGGAGAGACACTCTAATGGCGCATAATTGAGCAAATCACAACTCTTTAGATGAAATATACATAGTTATAACGTGTAAATGAATTATTTTTCAACGCTATAATTACTTTGGTTTGTTAATAGTGTTATTGTTTTTATTTCTTAATTTTTTTGTAGTTCCAAAAAAAGAAAATTTGAGGTAGGAAAAACTGAGCAAAATGTTGACAACCCTCAAAAGTTTACGGTAATGACAAACAAGTAGTAACATTGTGAAACATATTTCAAGCAAAATTTTTTGGGGGAACTTTTTAAATGAGCGTTAGGAACGATTGGTAACTTCGTTTGGAGTTTAGTCGTCTTTTTCGAAACCCCGCGGGATGTTTGTGTTATCCTTATTACAGGTTGCTTCTGTCGGATTTTATTTATGATACAGCATTGAAAATTTACTGTGGCGCTCGTGACTAAATATTAACAGCCACACGGGTTGATCTTCAAGGTTAAGCAACGCTTGCCGAGGTCGGTCCGTAGATGGGTGACCATCTTTACATACAGAGACCCTTTCGTGTCTCGGAAAGTACGTTAAGCTGTTGGTCCCGCTGTCATTCTGGGATCTTTGACAGTCGTTACGGGTCTTCAAAAGCCCGAAAGTCTGACAACCAGTCTTGCTAAGGGTTATCGTGTTTTCCAGTAACTGGGTTGTGGAGGTAGGCAGCCACACCATGTTCAGCTGCACCCGGTTAGACTGGAAGCGGACCCTAGTATTGAGAAAATGCTAGGCAGAATGATTGTAAGTTGACTAAAAGGATCGTGATTTTTCCGAAGACACATTCTGTTAGGAGGTTCCTACAGTTTAAATTTTCTCGTCATTAAATAATAAAACAACTTAAAAGCCACTAAAGTTACTTCTCGGCCTCGAGTTCTGACTTATTAATAATGCATGGTAGTAATAAATAATAAATAATATATTTTTTATAATTTGGTATGTGCAGTTAGCGCGTAGAGTACAAGGCTTTTTGCTTCTGGCGAAAATCCTTGTGATCTCTGGTTTCGTAAATATATATCGTTTATTTCATTTCTATCCATATAAATTATATTTTTAAATATGAAAATAAAAATAATATAAAACATTTAAAAATATAAATTATAAAATTATTATTATGTAACTTTGTGAACATTTTTGTGGTAGACTCTTGTGCTTTTAATTCTGTTTTTATCTAGCATTAGTATTAAACTGTGATAAAACACCTTTCATAATTAAAGTGACCGCACGTGTATAGCAGTTTTCATTCGTGTTTAGTTTTCTACGCAACACACCGGTTGCAGTCCCAAAGGACTATACCTTATCAAATATACAACATAATGTCATTACATAGAGAGCGTCATTATAGTTATATTATGCAACTGTTATAATAATAATAATTATATACAGTTGCATACAAGATTTTATCTACACCCATGATATGAATCTTCTATAAAAGTTTCTTAGCAATACCAATATCGAACAAAAAGGGCGCGGTACGATGTGAATTCGAATTTTTCGAATTCCAATGTGTTTTGTTTTTAAATTACGGTGCTTTGTTAGTGAAAAGCTCGTGAATGACAATGTTCTTTTTTTTAAATGAGTTGTATTATGAAATTCAGTAGGATGACACTGGATGTTTTAATAAGCTAACTGTTTCAGAAACTTTTAGAGAGGATTTATAGCATGGGTGTAGATAAAATTCTGTAATGTTAAAACTTGGGTCGAAATTGCATAATTGTGTTATTCTAACTACATCTTCTCTCTGTGAAGTTTAATGAAAAGCCAATTAAGTTCATTATAGACCTGAATAATTTTAATCAGTTTTTGCATATAATTTGAATATCAAATATTTTCCACAATTTTATACAATCGAGTTTGATATGACGAGCGCAAGCCAATTAAAACAAATCTGTAAGCCTGTTTCTAAATCGGTATTTGATTATTCAAATATCAAATATTATCTACAATTTTACATCGAGTGTGATTTGACGCCAATTTTAGCACATCTGAAAGGCTGTTTCTGTAGTTGTCAAAACAAATCTTCAAAAAATGAACAGATCGGATCGCAAAATTCGTCCACAGATTTTTATTACAAAATGTTAGGAATTTTTCATTCAACGACAAACGATCAGTCGGGAAAATGCCTCTGATTTTTGCGAGATCTTTTTCTGTTGATAACGTGGGCTAAAGAATGAAATGTCATAACACTGCCTGGTTTCAGGTAAAACCAGACAATGTTATGACATTTCATTCTAAACAATTTTCTAGCGATTTATCTATTGTTAGTCTGCATTATACCTCGGCAAGATTGATTACTTACCATAATACATCTATTTTGGTGTCTAAACAATGTTTCATAAAAAGTGAAAGCAGTGTGTTATGTTGAAGCTAGATAAATCAGATTAGATCATGAGAAATAGTCTGGTATCAACTAAAAGCTAGGAATATCTGTACAAAGTCACGAGCATTATGTAACACGAAAACAAAATTATTTTCTTCCTTTTCGTGTCGGAGCGAGTTATTTATGGCAAAAACACATGTCGTGGAAAGAATATTTGCCAGCGTCTAACTTACTTCCTAAGGTGCGGCGAGCGTAAGTAATAAGTTGTTTAAGTGATTTTTAATGTTGCACAAATAAAACATAAATAATACATTTATATAAGGTGGATCTCTGCCTTTTCGCCGAAAATTGTTTGCCAGATTTTCACTTGGCAACTAACGTTTCGCAGAATTTTATTTGGCCGAATAATCATTTGCCAACTTATCATAATTATAATTTTGTTTTATTTCCCAACCTCACAGTTACCAACTGTACGTTTGGTCTGCTTTTCATAATGACACTTTTTAAAATGCCAACTTTCAAGTAGAGTTCAATTAAAATGAGTGAGTGTATTGAAAGGTGCTCAGTGAGTGAGTGTTTTTTACTTTATCTTTAATGTGACCTAATCTAACTGTTTCTCTTTACAAAAGTGATCCGCTTCTGGCACTTCGCCGGCCGCTGCGCCGGCACGCTCGCTTCGCTCGCTCGGCTCGTGCGTTGTTTGTCATACTCTAACCTAATCAACCTATCGTAACCTAAGATTGAAATGTTTGACAAATGATAAATGTCCCAAACGTTTTGTGTCATTATAATAATCAGTTTAACAATAATTCTACCAAATGAAACGTTGTCATACAAAAATTTGCTAACCGTTAGTTGTCAAAGTGAAACATCGGCGAAACGTTGGTTGGCAAGTGATAATCTGCCAAACAATTTTCGGCGAAAAGGCAGGATACCATATAAGGTGTAACAAGGATCTTTTCATACTCTAAATCTGTTATGGGGTCATTGTGCTAATCATTATGAACAACTTTCACATTAGGAACAACCCTGAAATCGCGGAAAAAAATCAGCTGTTCCCTACATTTTGAAGAGCTATGCGAACATAAAATTAGGGAACAGCTGATTTTTTTACAAGACAAATTAAAATCTGGAGTCACACCTAATCTGTTTAATTTATACCCTAATACGTGTGACTACGGATTTTTTATTTTTCTGTCTGTGATGTCTTGTTTATACCTTTTTAGTAGACTTTTTGTCGTAGGTGGGTTTTAGTTTTATAACTTTTATTTTTATTCACTGACATGTGGTTACTAATAATGACAACTAATAGATAAATATGGAAGAAAAAGACATGTTACACCCCAAATAAATTTTCATACGGGCAAGGCAATGATGATCATGTAATAACTGAGTGTTCATCTCTGACTACAAACCACACCAGTAATTTTCACCAATGTTTCTCCGCCTACAACACAGGAGTAACAAATCTTTTTCCCTTCATAAATGAGAAATCTCAAGCGTCTCCAAGCACACATCACATACGAAGCCCCAAGTACATTCACAACCATACGAAGCCCTGTAATTTCATGCTCTTTATAGTGAGACCTTGGGCCCATTACGGTCTTTTGTCGGGGCGCGGAACTAAATTATTACAAACATGCTTGGAAGTCAAGCGAGTTATACCACAATTGTGAGGTTGACATACCATTTGATGCGTTATATTATACACATCATGACATGATATCACGCATAAATGGCTCCAAAGGGGTACGCAGAGTAATAAAGAGAAAAGTATTGTATATTCACAAATTAGACGCTCTATTACAAAATACAAGGATTTTCGAATTGGCGCCATAGTAACTTCTATTCAGTTTTTAGGAGTATGAGGAACAGGGTGTAAAGTTCTCTTATCCACCATAGAAAAGGGAGGATCCTCCGACCAGACGGGTGTTGTGTCTGGCGGGCAATTGCCCAACGATTGATGTTGGGTTCTCGTATACTCGTATAATATTTATGTCCATTGCACGGTAAACATTAATTGCGCGATGCAGGATTCATGTGACGTAAGTATTTTTGTTTGACGTCAGACGACTTTAACTCCGCTGCCGCGAGAAATCGCGGCACAGTGGACAGAGCTCCGGCAGGATCTCATGGCGGCATGGAGAGTGCGATTATCGCAACCCAGTGCTGGGCACGCCACAATTGCGGTGATAAGTCCCCTCTTTGAGGAGTGGCTGGAGAGGCGCCACGGCGTCCTCACCTTCCGCCTGACGCAGGTCCTCACCGGACATGGCAGCTTCGGGAGGTACCTGTGTAGGATTAGGCGGGAGGAAACGCCCGGGTGTCACCACTGTGCGGATCGTCCGGAGGACACGGTGGAGCATACGGTGGAGGTGTGCCCTGCTTGGGCGGAGCACCGCCGTGTCTTCGTGGAGGCGATTGGCGGCACTAACCTCTCGCGTCCGGCCCTGGTCCAGGCCATGGTACGGAGCGAGAGGGCATGGGAGGCGGTCACTTCCTTCTGCGAAGCAGTGATGCTCGCGAAGGAGGAGGCGGAACGCGTGAGGGAGAGGCAAAGCCTGCGCCCTCACGCCCCTAACCGCCGCCGCTGGAGACACCCTGGGCGTCGGGAATCCCAGGCGGATTCCCGGCCTCCATAGGCGCGGGCTTGCGGACGGCGAGCAATGGGTAGCTCGTCGTCCGATAAGGACCAGGCCCGGGTCGATGACGCGTCGTGTTCCACGCGCGCCTCAAAGAGATGTCAGCACACCTGACAGGGTCCGTTATGACCGATGCCTGTCAGGGTTGCGGAATAGTCCGAAAGGGATACCGGGACCCTGGCAACAGGCAACTGAAGGAACACGGGTGGGTTTTAGTCAGTAAGAGTCTGACACGCCCTTCCGCTCCGCCCAGAGCGGGAGAAGTCATTTGATGGTTTCCTTCCGGAAAAAAAAAATGACTTTGATGCGTAGTTCACATGTGGCGATATAGATTCCGCCACAAGTTGTATTAAAAAGAGTTATCCAATGATGCCCACTCAACGATAGATACACATGGCTATTGGAGCAGGGTACCAAAATAGGCAGCATCCTTTGGCACGCGGGTAGATCATAAAAACGATGATCATCATCTACCTAGCCCAACTATTTTGGGGTCAACTTCCAGTCTTATCGGATGCAACTGATTACAGGTATATTTGAAAACGATGATAATTATCGATATGTTATTACAACCCTTCAGGCTTGAAGAGTCCATATTTTCTAAAAGGCCCATTTCGAAAATGCCCTCTTACTAAAATATCAATTTCCATAAAAGGTTGGTTTCCTGTAAAGTCTACTTCCCAAAAAGATCTCTCCTTTAAGGGTCACTTTGTAAAATGGATTGATTACAATATTCGTACTTTAATTCTCGGCTGCCTTGAGGAGACTGAGATGGCTTTGTAGCTAAGTAATAATAGCCGCACGGGTCGATCGATCGGGTTAAGCTATACATGCCGCTTTTGGCCCGTGGATGGGTGACCAACTTTATATACCAGGCCTCAACTACCTACTTTATATTTCCGTGCCTCGGAGAATACTTTAAAGTCGTTGGTCCCGGCTGACATCTTTGACAGTCGTTACGAGTCGTCAGAAGCCTGAAAGTCTCACAACCAGTCAATCTTATTACTCAGTTACTGGGTTGTGGTGGTGAGATAGGCAGTCGTTTAATGTAAAATACTGGTATTTAGCTGCATTTGGTTACACTGGAAGCCGACCCCAACATAGTTGTGAAAACACTCGGCAGATAAATGCTAATGTTTGTACTTTATGAGCATTCAATTTTTAGTCACTGGCGCCACTTTTAAACTTCCCCTTATATACTCATTTCTTACTTTATCCATTCAATGAGCATTCAATAATAAATCGATATGACAATCAAGTTTCCCTTTTAAGAATAATAAGAGTTTAAGTGTGAAATCATCTTTTTTAGCGGCAAAGTGTGCGTAGGTCTTACACATGGACGTGACTTTTAGTGAATCCTGAGCACTTACTGCTGATGCCACTTAGACCTCTCAAGCTTTATAGGGAGAAGTATCAAGTACTCACTGCTTAGTATAATGGGTGATTCTGGCGTCCTTTTTAAAAGTGATTTCGGCATCCCTTTTAAAAGTTATCTGCACTTATGCTACTCCGAAATTAGGGACATCTCTACAGCCAAAAATTCCATTAGCTGTGAAGTTCGAATCAGTAGAAAGAAAGTATGATTTGATATGCAATTAAGAATTTTTAGTTGTTTTCTTTTCTAACTGTTTTTCAACACATGCCCAAAATAAGTTATGTAATAATTATATTTTAATATATAAATATTTATTACTCCAAACATACAAAATATCCTTACAGGCTAGAGCCAATGCGATATTATAGTACTATACAGCAGCAGCAGCAGTTGTTGTTTTTGTGTTGCAGTTGTTATTGTATGTTGCTGTATGTATTGTTGTTTTTGTTGTATTATTGTTGTTGTAGTTGTTGTTATGTGTATTCGCTAATATAACACATACTAACCTAACCTACGATAACTCTAGCCTAAGGTTAGGATATTATGCACATTGTGGCATCTTACTGCTCTTTGTTGCGATCCTAATTTTAATATAATAATTGCAAAAGTGAGTTTGTTTGTTGTAAAACGGCTAAACAGATTTGGATGAAATTTCATACATTTGTAAACCAGACTAGGACGTACTATAGAATTGATACTTATGCGGGTGAAACCGCGGGGCGCAGCTAGTACTTTTATAAAAAAGACTTCAAGTTGACTTCACTTGAGCTTTCAAAGAGTACTGTTACGCTCCATGTATTTTAACTGTCGAGCGCTATGTATGCACATCATAATGCAAAGTAACAGACCATTTGAAGCAGCAGTCACTGCGCAAATAAAAAATAAAAAAAGAAATAAAAGTTTATTTGCGGCCAACATGACGCTAAGAAAGGACAAATACACGAAAAATAACAAATTGGTGGAAAATATGCGTCACATTCACGCAAAACGGCCATCACTCAGCTTAATGCTGCGAGACAGAGCCCCAGAGCAGACAAAGCTGATTTTCAGTGATAGCCGGCGTTGACGTAATGACGTGAATCGGTGCAGCAAAAAAAAAAAATTAAAAATAACAAAAAAAAAAAAAAAAAAATTTATACGTACGCACGGCTTCACATCAAGCTATACATTTCCAGGTTATGCCGATCTCGCATTGTATTGGATTTCCTTACAATGCGAGGTCAGATTATACTGGAAATGTATAGCTTGATATGTAGCCGTGTGTACAATAAAACTAAATGTTTATAAAAATATAATATTTAAAGTGGCAACATTCCGTTCCGTCAGCGACTCATGCGCCACAGGCTTAGTGCAATCTGTGTGCGCAGCTGTCATAAAAATTATTTTTTTGACGGTTTAACGTAATGACGTTTCAATTTGACAATTAATAGTTTGGTTACTACACTCGCGACAATCTAAGAAGTCCGTTTTGACGTTTCGTTCTCGTACATTATATTAAAACATTAAGCCTTGAGAATCAGTTTTAATCAATGTACCTATGTTGATAAGTCGTCGATTACAAACTCTCTAAGTATGTTCGATCGATATGTCTCGAGAATCAGTTTATAAGAAACCAATTTGTTTTTTTCATCGCTACACCAATCATTTTTATACCTGTCAAAAGGGACTTCTTAGATTTTCGCGAGTCTAGAAATATGTTACACCACTAAAGCATTTTTCAACGGAGCTAAGTTAGCTCTTCAGTGAAGATTGAAGAACTGAAGGTAATTGGATCCAACATTAAAAGGCCGGTGATATCGCCTGATGGAGGTAATGTAAACTATAGTGGTGATGGCGACCCAATTACGGGTTAACACTTGAAACTCGATATTTTTACTCGGTGTAATAGTGACAATTTAGGTTAGCAGTGCTAGCCTAGTGGTGTGACTGTCAGACTGCCAAGTCATAGGTCTCGAGTTCGAATCCAAGGCACACATCTCTGACTTTTCGGTTTCATGTGCATATTGTATAATTATCACTTGCTTTAAAAACTGTGAAGGAGAACATTGTGAGGAAACCGACATGCCTGAGAGATATTTCTCGGCGGCATGTGAAGCCAAGTCTCTCTCTCCAAGCCAAACTCTGACACCAGGTTAGGGGTCAGTGGGTTGTCTTAGGGGCGGAGTTTTAGGAGTTGGAGTATACGCTTAGGGGCACTATGAAAAGCAAAGAAAACAATTTTTTTTTTTTGAAAAAAAAAAATTTGGGACAAAATTTTGGTTGATTTTTTTTTTCGGAAATCTTCAAATTTTATTGCAGTATCGGGTTAACCTTGACCATACAAACCATTAAGACTCCCAGAAGTATGGTCCTACGACGCACCGTTTCCGAGACAGGAGCTTTTGAATATTTTTTCTTTTTTAAAAACGCTCTATATTTCCAAAATGTTAGCTCGGATGAAAATCCTTTCTGGAAAAAATTTGTTGCTCTACATTAAAAAAACCAACGACAGGTGGAAAAAAAAATCATTCAAAAAATTTTCTAAGTGTCGGCCGATCTTTCGAATGACTTTTTTTTCCATATACCATTGGGTTTTTAACATCATCTCATGGTTTTACTACTTTACTTACTAAGATTGACTTGAGCGACATCTTAAGAAAATATGGGCTTTTAATCTAAAATAAGTCTAAAATCTACTGAACTGCATCGTTGGTTTAGTGGTCGCAAGCGCTACTGCTGAGCATGTGGTTCTCGGTTCGATTCCCAGGTTGGACAAGGTGTTATTGGGTTTTTCGATAGAAGAATTTCTCAGCAGCAGCTATTGGAACATCTTATAGAGGACTGATATCATGGGTGTAGATAGTCTTGTGCGCCACTGTACATAATTAGGTGTTAAAATATAACCCACATTCGTGTATTAATACCCCTTATTATACAACAGTTGCATAAATAACGATTATACAACCCAGGAAACTAATAAAGTTTCTTACAATAGGTCTTCTAAAGACAGGTTAGGATTGAGCACAACCAAAGTTAATAAAGCATTTTGTAAGCGGGGTCTCGCTTACAAAATGCTTTATTAACTCTGGTTGTGGATTTCAATAGCTGTGTACTTACATAAACTTGTGGGAATTTTTCATTATCCCCTTTTGTTTATTTTTCGTATTTTTCCCGTTCAGTTTACGGTCTTGTTTTCATAGTGAGTGGCCTTAATTGCCACTGTAAGTTGCTACTGTTTGTGTATTTAGATTTATAGTACTGCTTCTTTGTCCTACTTTAGTCTAAAAATGTTTATTGCATTATGTTTATTACTGTTTGTATTGGCTTTCTTGGGTTTGGTTGTAGTCTTTTAGCTGTTATTCAAGAGCAAATGTTGGCTTATAGACTTTTCATATTCTGAGATATTGTACGTATTATTTCGTTGGTGCAACTAAATGTCATTTACAACAAGCTTTTAAGTATACATGCAAAATTATTAGATGAAACCGCGGGCGCACCTAATATTCCATAAAAGTGAATACATACTTAATGAAATTAAAACAGTTAATTGATTCAAGCGTGACTCTGCGGAAATCCATTATAAAATACCTACAATAGACATAGATATATTTAGTAACCTATTCCGCAGTCAAGCGGAATAGGTTACTAAATCTAATATAATTATATAATTTTATTGATGTAGGTATACCAAATATTGTAAAACATTTTTGAAAAGAGTAACGGTGGAGTTTCTTGCCTATTCTTCTCCATACGGAAACTACCTTTTGGAAGGGGCAACTAGAATCAGTTCTATTTCTATATCTATGTATTTGACGTTCAAAAGTGCCTTTAATGTGCCTACTTGAAATAAATTATTTGACTTTGACTTCGACTTTATATCTACGTCTATAGTATTTTTTTAAATTAAAACAAAAAACCTGCTTCATAGTATCCGAAGCGCGTTACATTAAAGTAGTTTGTGAACCCAAATGAAAAGAAAACAATTTTCTAGCTACATAGGTATTACAAAACGTTCCTCATGTGCACTTCGTTAGAAAACCGTAACGTTTCCATTTCATTGAACTTTTGACAGGGTTGAAGGTATTGAAAACTGCAATAGTGAACTTGAAACTTATTTTAGCAAAACGAATTTGATTTTCTTAGGAGTGCCACACGTATCTGTATCAAGAATATTTGATTCGTCAGTACCTATTAATTGTTGAACAACAAGGCAAAAAAGCGTACACGAAGCAATATCTGCACATTTAACTTTTTTTTTTCTACAGCAAACACACCAAAGTCAAATCAATCAGTCTCATTAGGAAAAGTGCCCAAAAGGCTGGCAAGTTTAAGTCTTTGTTAGTTCTTAAAATTGTAATAATTAAATAAATGTAACATATATCTAAGACAATAGCAAACAAAAGATCATAATCATCATCAGTCTCATTCAAATGTTTTGATTTTTTTTTCCTTCAAGAATTTTTTTTCCTGATAATGAAACAGACAAAACTTGCTTACAAAGTTTGTAAAGCTTTGTAAATTACCTTCTTTGAAACCTTTGTAAAGACATCCGTTTATAAAATTAGTAAACTTTTATTTTTTTTTATTCTTTTGAATCTTTTTCTTTTACTTGCGTCATGTTTTACCACAACTTAACGTATTTTCTTTCATCTTTCTTTCTTTGAATGTTAAGTTCTTGACAAGTCTTTTAAGTTTTGAAATGATTTGTTACTTGGGGTTATCAAAGAGGTAAAAAGAACATAAATTAACTCGTTAAGATGATCCAAAAAAATGGTAAACATCGTCTCAAGAAGATTATTAATTAAGTAAAAAAAAAAAGTTTTTTTTTTGTTTGTTTCCTTTGCCAGATTATTGAGTTAATTTATATTTTTGTCTCAGGTGATTTTATGATGACCACAAAGGTTCTTGTCCAGTTTTTATTTCATCATCTGCCTAGCCATTTCCTAACTATTTTGGGGTCAGCTTCCAGTCGCAATTGCGGCTTTTTTTTTTATTTTTATTTCCCAGTTTCTATGTAATAGCAAGATTTTCTTGGTCCTTATCAATAAGGACTATTATAACACCACGTCGTTTAAGACCATATTTTTTTTATAAATTTTGTATCCTTCGTGTGACCTTTGATATCATCTAGGATACCAATATATATTTTAATAGGATACCCATATATATTTTAATATCGAATATTCAAACATTGCCCAAAAAAAAAGGTTAGAGCAATAAAAAGTTTATTTCCACACCCCATTTTTGTACAATATAAAAAAACCTAAAGCAGAATAATATCGATAAAAAAACACGGCGTTAAAAGTGCCTACGCATGTAAGGGAAAACACGTACGGATTTTAAAATAGCCAGTATAAAATATATGGGGAAAGGTCGGCGTAAAAATAAAACCTCTTTTAATACATTTTATTTAAAAAAAAACAATGCCGCTTTTCGTGTCTGTCTGTGTGAACGTGTTGTTTTTCTAAACTACGTAAAGGATTTTGATTCATAAATATATCATACATTTTCTATAAGTTTATATTTTATTCCGTGCTCACAATGTAATCCTAACTAATATTATAAATGCGAAAGTGGGTTGTTTGTTTGTTACGCTTTCACGCTAAAACGGCTGAACGGATTCGGATGAAATTTGGCACAGAGGTACACCATGACCTGGAATAGGACATAGGATACTTTTTATTCCGATATTCCCACGGGATTGAGACTTATGCGTGTGAAACCGCGGGGCGCAGCAGCTAGTCTCATATAAACCTATAGAAAATGTATGGGGACCAGTAGTGACGCAAAAAAAGCATTTATTTATTAAAAAACACCAACAGCACAATGCATTAAATACTGGTTAAAAAAAATGAGGAAAGGTATTACTGATAATGTATACACAAAATATAGGTGTACATAACATTTGAGAAATTAAATCATTGGAGAGAAGCTATAAAAAAAAATACTATAAGTGGCTCAAGTAAAGTATTTTTTTTAACACAGCTTCATCATGTTAAGTATAACTCAATACAAATTAATTAATGGGATGAACACAAAATAATACACACAATTTAAACACATAATTCAACTATAAGATAAAATTATGAAACCAAATGAAAATCGTCAAGTACTTTCTTCCGAATACCACCCAATGGAGTCATGAAAGTCATGCAATATGTGTGAGGTTTGAATTTAAGTTTTAGTTGAGCAAATTGTAGAGGTTAATACACTGCTTTGCAAAAAAAACGGGCACCTTAACAGTCATTGGCTTTTGTATGGATAATATTAATATTTTTACTATGTCATTAGCATTAATGACTAGTAATTTGTTATAATCAATAAGAATATAGTTTTTTGGCTACACCCCTCTTGCAGCAGCGCTACAATTTTACTAGCTCTTATTGCTTTTTCTGCTATTACAATCGACACAAAGATATCACTTTTAAGTCACAATAAGGCTGGATTATGCGACAAACATAAATTATTCTACTAAAAATAACGAGAAGTTAGTTTTAGTTGCCAGGATAACCTTCTAACCGCAAATCTGCAAAATGTTAGTAAAAGTCACAAACGGAAAACGGGATTATTATTGTTTTTAAACAAAAGTTTCGAATTTGGAATTAACTTTTTTTGATACCCAGACTCTTTATTAAGTACCAGTAACATAGTTTGGCTATTAAAACCTCTTTACAACTAAATGATTACCGATAATGTACAAAAATCAAAACCGCCCGTTTTTTTTGCAAAGGGGTGTATAATGTTCCCTTACAACGCAATCTAGAAAAGTGTACCAAGTTTCCATACGATCGGAATAAAATGTTTAACCATTCGAATCTGTATTGCGGCCTTTGAATTTATTCCCGTTATGTTTGTAACAAAGAATACAAGGCACCTCATTACTTTGTAGCTAGAAACCCTTAGTTATTGAATTTATTTTCGTGTCTAAGAGAAATGTGTTAATTATTTTATGAACCGGTTCTTTTTGAAGTAAAAAGGTTTGCTTAGAACAACTTAATATTACGTTAATAAGTTAAGAAAGAAATAAAGTAAAATATTTCTTTGGAATACGCACAGGAAAAACAAACAGTAATAAAAAGTAAGTACTTAATTGGAAACGGTGGAGTAAATGGTGCAGTTTCTTGCCCATTCTTCTCCATACGAAAACTGCCTTTTGGAAGGGGCACCTAGGATCAGTTCTATTTCTTTGTTTTTGACGTTCAAAAGTGCCTTTAATGTTCCTACTTGAAATAAATTGACTTTGACTTGAGTTTGAATTAAAATAAAAAGAATAATTTAAACTAACAAAAAACTTAAATGACGACCAGTGCGAGGCCAAAAAGGCTCCTATCTCAGCATAATGCTGCGATGTTTAAAAAATAAATACCGCCGCGCTGGTATTCTGAAAGGGCTCGCTGTGAAGTCACCGACGTTGGTTCGTCATCAACTCAATCAAAAAATCAACTCGGCCTATCGCAGTCCACTGGACTGCTGCCTCTCCCAGGCTGCGCCATAACAACCGATCCGCCGCCATCCGCATCCAGTCTGTCCCAGCCACCTTCTTAAGGTCTTCGGTCCATCTAGCTGGGGGCATCCCACACTACGCTTGCTGATACGCGGTCTCCACTCCACACTCTTCTGCTCCACCGGCCATCGGTCCTTCGACAAACATGGCCAGCCCACTGCGACTTCAGTTTGCTTACCCTGCAAGCTATGTCGGTTATTCCGGTTCTTTTCCGGATATCTTCATTTTTTATTTTATTTATTTTATCTTTCAAAGAAACTCCGTGCATATCCCGCCTCGTATCGCGCTGAGCGACCTTAAATTCGTTCGTTCGATCGTGGAAATGTAGCTAACATCAAAATTTTCGAGTTTTATAACGTTCTAAGCTTGCAATTCTGCTCATCCCTTAAACATAAAACGTTTCAGAGATAAACTGCAAAGTAAACATGTAACAAAGACATTATCCTTTTAACTTTCAGCAGTTAACAGTTGCTTAACTGCCTGGACTCGCTCACTGGCACTTAGAAACTCCAATAATTATGGCGTTTTCACTTTAATTTAAACTTTAGTATTACTAAGTTCTTCGGCTTCTGGTTTTCTTTGAGCTACTGACCGTTATCAGTTAGAAATAAGATTTAGTTTGATTCGAAGTTTCTGTTGGTAAATACGTATGTGTAAAGAAAGAAAGAAAATAAATTTATTTGACCCAGGTAAGGCACACAATATTTACAAAAAAAAAATTAAACAAATACAAAGAACATACATACATAAAAATAGTATTGTGCGCCTCACGGCTGCGCCAAACAGGCCCAGTTCAGCATGAATGCCAGACAACTAGTAAGTGTCTGAGTGGCCTGTGCCTTCGATTGGATTTAAACTTCAAATCTCCGCCATCTTTGTTCATCATCATCATCTCAGTCGAAAAAAATCCACTGCTGAACATTGACCTAGTGTCCACAAACCGGCTATGAGCATGCCGAAAACAGTTCTCGTGATCTTCATGAAATCGTAGACCATGGAACTATTTTGGAGTTTAAGAAGTGGAGGTATTAGCTTGGAGCCAAAATTAGAGATTATGCACCTTCAAAGGATCTTTATCTATCAATCAGCCTTTCAGTCATGAAATTCATAGTTTCTAGAAATGTAAATAAATCATTAAAGAAGGCTGTCCTATAATCCCTCATTCACAAACTTATTTTATCTACAGCCATGCTATAAATCCTATATAAAAGTATCTGAAACAGTTAGCTTATAGCAAACATTAAAACATCCAGTGTCATAGTAACCATAATATCATCCAAACGGGTGTTATAATGTTGTACTGTTGTTGTTTTACGCAACTCATTTAAAAAAAAGAACATTGTCATTCACGAGCGTTTCACTAACAAAGTACCGTAATTTAAAAACAAAACACATTCGAATCCGAGAAATTCGAATTCACGTCGTACCGCGCCATTTTTGTTCGATAATGGTATTGCAAAGAAACTTTTATAGAAGATTCATATCATGGGTGTAGATAAAATCTTGTATGCAACTGTATATAATTAGGTTAGCTGCATAAATAATTATTAAAACACTACCAACACAGCCCCTAATCTCTTCCTACAAAAGAATATTACCACTTACATCCGCAAATCTTTCGACACATGCACGTCCCGTCCGTATCATTCGATAGTAAGCCGTCACGTATATGTCCGTATCGGCACGTGCGACGTCGCACAGCTCTTAGAAAGAATAGATCTTCGTAATATGATATTATCTACTTTCTATTGGAAGGTGTTAAGATCTAGGTTATCTCTTTTATACATGTTTATCGTGGATCTTGAATTAAAACTTTGGTTTGAGTTGAGATTAATATAATTTGAAGTCATTCTTTTTTATGGAGATTCATGCCTGATCATGGGGATCATCATTCTAGATAGCCAATAGATCTGAGTTTGTTATTAGACAAGTGAAACTTTTTTCGAAAGATTATGTGAAATACTAGCTGCGCCCCGCGGTTTCACCCGCTTACGTTTACATTCCGTGGGAATATTCGGATAAAAAGTTCGAGGTCATGGTCTACCCATGTGCCAAATTTTATGCAAATCCGTTCAGCCGTTAAGCGTAAAAGCGTAACAGACAAACTGACTTTCGCATTTATAATAATAGTTAGGACCACTAGGACACTACAATTAGCTTAGCAACGGGAAATATTTATTGACCTTGTAATGATGAACCCTTTTTTAAATTAATGAACTTCTAAAAAGTCTTTGCGATTATAATCATGCACACTTTTTTAGTAATTGAGCCTCTTTATAACTATCTGGAGTTTTCTTACAGTTGGTCGCAGAGGGTCCCAGACCAAACTGGTTAGGTTAGGTTGAAACTGCGACTAACCGCTCACGAGCCGAGCGAACGAAGCAAGCGGTGCCGCGGCAGGGGCCGGCAAGTGTTTCATCAAAGTTGGTCGCAGTTACTTGGCTATTACTATCTTTAGTTCTCTAAAATAGGAATTATTTGAGGTTCAGAATTATTATATTAGAGTGTTCAATAATATTTTTAGGAGTTCAAAATGGGTCTTTTGATTAAATACATGCCCTTTGCAACACTAGCAACTTATAAAGATATTTAATAAATAAACTGCAGCAGGAGCGTCCATAATCCCAACTTGATGAATATGCATGATGTATAATAACTGGGCGATATTGGCAAAGTTTCATAAAGAGCTCTCTGTCGCGATATCGAGTCGGGCCGCCATTTTGTTTTATGCCAACCGAACGTTTGGGTGTAGAGATATCGTATTAAATGTAGATTATTTTTAAGACAAATACAAAAAAAGTCTCAACTTTATGTTATGAACAAACACAAAAAACAATACAAAACATTTGTTGTTGTTGTTGTGCTGTGTTTGTTGTTAAAAAATAATTATTTCTTTTCTTTCTTTTAACGGTGAGACTTTGTTTATCATTTTTAGAGTTCCGTTCTCAAAGGTTGTCAAACCTATTTTATTAAGACCACATCATCTGTCTGTCTCGCGGTAAACCGATTTTCAACAGTATTCTGAAATATCTTTTCTTCTAGACGAAAACTGTTGTTGTCAGTTAAAAGTTGTGTACGCAACTACTTTCTATTAGTACAGACGCCAGCACATCAAGCTACTACAATCTGTCAAATTTCTTTAATAGATTTTCAACTTTATCGCTAAAGCATTAAGGTTCAAGGTTGATTGGGAAAATCTGACAGTTTCGGATAACTTGACCTGCTGGCGTCTGTACGTCAGATATTATCTTAATTGAGATTACTATTTTGTAAAGCATTCAAACATTAACAAATTAGGAATCGAGCATGATTTTTTAAACCAATTCTCCATCACTGTCCACAATACCATCATAGCAGTGACGCATCCACAATATTCCACAATAATATAAAATGTAGCATAACAATCATTTTCAACGGATATTTCCACTGTGTCTATATAGTTCAGTCTTGTCCTTAGAGACTTATAGTGACGTCACATTGGGGCAAACATGTGCTTGCTACGTAGGTTCATGTTATGCAAACAAGATATTTTTATCCGTTTGGAGGAGTCGTGGCTAAGTAATAACAGCCGCACGGGTCGATCCATCAGGTTAAGCTACGCTTGCCGGGGTTGGTCTGTGGATGGGTGGGTGACCATCTTTACATACCGAGACTCCTCCGTGCCTCGGAAAGCACGTTAAGCCGTTGGTCCCGGCTGTCATTCGTGAATCTTTGACAGTCGTTATGGCTAATCAGAAACCCGCAAGTCTGACAACCAGTCTTACCAAGGGGTATCGTATTGCCCAGTTACTGGGTTGTGGAGGTCAGATAGGCAGTCGCTCCATGTAGAATACTGGTATTCAGCTGCATCCGGTTACACTGGAAGCCGACCCCAACATACTTGGGAAAAGGCTAGGCAGATTGAGATTTTTATCAGTTTGATGTCCTACGAGTACTATAAGGACGGGGCTCTTTTTATATTCAGTAGGAAGAATCATTGATCATTCTTGCCAACTTTGATTTCAGTAAATGAGGGCGAATCGTTTTTGTGTTCACCAGATGGCATCACTGACGAGCAAGGTCGTGTCAACCCTTTCATATAAAATACTGGTATTCAGCGGCATCCGGTTACACTGGCTATTGCTGGAAACCCTTATATGAAGGAAAAGGCTAGGCAGATTGATTTTTATAGAGACTTTACTAGCACTAGCACCTCTAGCGGCAATTTCCTTTTAGTCTAGTTTTCACTCAATAATTCTTTATCTAAAGGAAACCTAATCTAACCTAAACTTTTCTCCCCCTTCAGCTGCCGGATCGTCAGTGGCGAAACGTTTGGGTCAGTATGATAGCATAAACACCTACCTACAAACAATTACCTGGCATGCTCATTGCTCATAATTTTGCCAACGAGTAGTCATGCACGATGACACATCAAGCTGAACAATTTTACAGTATAATCCGACCTTGGCCTTCCGTGCAATTAGACGTGAGCTGTGTGCACCAGAGGAGCATTTCCCGTATTTTTATGAACATTCGTATTAATCTAATCTCAGTCTCAATCTGTTCTTTTTCTTCTTCTTTGCATGTGGTTAGTGACTAACATGGTGATGGTGACTAATCTATTAAAATTATCTTTATTATTTTATACAACGTGCCGCTACCATGACGACATTAATTTAACACACGTATCCGATTTCGCGTATTCGTTTTAGGAAAATATTTTAATTTCATTAAATGTTATTATTTATTGATTTATTTACAATTTTCTAAATTACCATCCTGCAGCAACCTGTACTTAAAGAAATGTAGCGAAGAGTTCACGTTGCCGGGGTCACGGATCATATGTAGGCGAATAAAAGGAAAGCCGCGCAATTTCCTAGAAATTATGCCGACAAAGGATCTTGACCGATGGAACGTAAGCCAGCTGGTAGGTACCTACATGAATGAATCTTTTACAAAGAGTGATCTCAATTTTGGTTATGTTTTTATTATTTAGTTTGTTTGAAAATTATTTTTTTTCAATTTACGAATTATTTTATTTTATTATAATTTTTATGGTAACTGGCCACTAGCCCTACCCGTGTGTTAAATTAATGTCGCCATTGTAGCGGCACGTTGTATAATTATACTATATTTACCAACACTTTCGACAACTTTTTGAACTGAAATGAAATTGTTTATTCTGTAAATAGGATATTGGAATCACTTTTGCACGTCATATTAAAAAATATTAAAAATAAGCTAGATGAGTTCGGCGTTTCCTATCTGACTACTCTGAGAAGAAAGGCCGAAACAAACTCAGAGGTCGCAGTCTCTTTTAAAGTCCAGACATAATCTTGGTCAGGCCATTATGAGGACCATGTAGAATAGCGTCTGAAATGGTATTTTGAGGAAAGAACCACACAGATTTGAGTGGACCTGTCCAGTCAGTGCAAGCATTTGTCAGTAATGGTGGAGCTCAACTCAGAACTTAAGGAGATCAACGACTCAACGAACAATACCAAATAAAGGATATTTGTGTAGGCCGCATAAAGTACTCAAATTGCCAGACCATCGTTAAAACTAACTGAGAACGAAAAAAAATAAAACATAAATAAAAATCCACTTAGTCCTCACATTCACAATAATTGAAATAATTATAATACTTGACAAAGATATTTTTGAGAAAGAAGAGAGAAATGAGATTGTGAATATGAATGACTTGAATTTAAACGTTTTTAGGTACGAGACAATTCTCGTGCTTTAAAAAGATTCTAATTCAATTCAATGTCTTCTAGTGACCGGTGGTCCAATAATGTGAAAAGGAGCTCTATGTCAGTGGTGTTTAAGTTCAAGTAAAAAATAACAAAAAAAAATGTTAAAACTTTGAAATAGACTTATTACTACTGTACCTACTACTGAAGAAGCAAAGTACCGCTTGGTACAATAAATAAATGGCTGGTACAATACATTTTAACCTCGACTTGTTAAGCTTTCAAACCACAAAATGAATCGGTTTTCTGATAGTCTTAATAGAAATATTGGAAAGTTGGTAATTTTAAAGTTAGTCTGCGTTTTGTCGAAGTATTTTTGGCTCCCTGTGTAGTTAATTGATTCAGGCGTGATTTTGCGGAAATCCATTATAAAATACAATAGACGCTGATATATTTAGTAACCTATTCCGCAAACCAGAACGCGACGTGTTACCACACCGAGCGCTGGACGCGCGTCCAGCGCTCGGTGTGGTAACACGTCGCGTTCTGGTTTGCAATTGGTCAATCGTCATCCTGAAGATGCCTCGTTGAGAGGTGAAACACGTGTCGATTTCTTACAGGGTTTTTATGACTCTTGAAGAAAAGTCAAGCGGAATAGGTTACTAAATATATCAGCGTCTATTGTATTTTTTCTCCCTGTGTAAGCAAAAGAGATTTTGTTCTCTAGGTAAAGACCTGTATGTGCGCTCGCTAACTCTAAATATGTCTATGTCGACAATAAGTTATCTTCTTAGAAGGTTGCATTAAAAAGCCATTTGTTAGGTGCAACTATGAGTTATTATTATCTTCTTTCTTTTTCGTGTGGTTTTTGACTAAGATACCTGTGCATTATAATGTTAACTTCTAAATATTTAACCTAGATTTAATTTAAATGTAATAAATACTTGCTGCGCCATAGGATCATGTACTCATAAGTTTTAGCCTAGCCTGTAACTGAGTATACATTATGGAAATAAATAAAATATAAAGCTGATGACACAGTTTTTATGCCACCCATGGGTCTCCGACTTGGATTCACATGTCGTAGAGAAATTTCTCTCAGGCATATCCTTCACCGTTTTTTAAGCAAGTGATAAATTATGTATATTGTTTTCCCGCACTATGGCACTGAAATGTGGTCGCTCACAATGGGCCTCATTAGAAGGCTGAAAGTCACTCAAAGGGCAATGTCGAGGGCTATACTTGGAGTTTCGCTGCGTGATCAAATCAGGAATAAAGAGATCCGTAGAAGAACCAAGGTAACCGACAAAGCCCGAAGTATTGCCAAACTTAAGTGGCAGGGCACCATGCTCGCAGAACAGATGGCCGATGGGGCCGAAAGGTTCTGGAGTAGCAACCGCGTACCGGAAGACGTAGCGTTCGAAGGCCCCCAAGGTGGACCGATGACCTGGTGAAGGCCGCGGGAATGCACTTGATGCGGGAAGCACAGAACCGGTCGAAGTGGCGGTGCTTGGGGGAGGCCTATGTCCAGCAGTGGACGTCTTTCGGCTGAAATGATGATGATCATGATTATGATTGTTTCCCCGAAGGCTTGGGCAGATGTGTACCTACCTATAGTAAACCCACATTTCACCAGTTATGTTTAAATCCCATGTAATAGGGGCAAGCCTATTGTCATCAACCGAGCACAAATCCAGACTCCGGGCTGCTACTGAGAAATTCCAGATAGAAAAACCCCTGTTCGTTAGTCCCGCTAAAACCGGAGAATGGCTGGATCGATTTGGATATTTTTTTTTTGTTTTGTTTGTTCTTTTCAGGGCAAGGTTTGTACGTAAGTTAGGCGTAGGTAGGGTAGGTGGGTAGGTAGGTAGGTATGTATGTATGTAAGTAGGTGTGGAGGTAGGTAGGTAGGTAGGTAGACAGGTAGGGTAGGTAGGTAGGTAGGGTAGGAAGTTAGGGTAGGTAGGGTAGGTACGGTAGGTATTTAGTGTTACCCATGCGAAGCCAGGTTGGGCAGCTAGAGTTACAATAAATGCAAAAAATCAACCATAAACACAAACTTTTGCTTCATAAAGTTTCAGTATCACAATTTTAAACTCAATAAAGCACTTTAGACGAGACCGTTTGACCTACTTATTGCTTGATCAAAACTGATGTCACAGCAAAATAGAGCCACGAGGGTTTGAGTTCGTGTTTGTTGGTTAGCAAACGAGACATACAGGGTGTAAAAATACCCATCACATAGCCGTCAACTACGCATTTCGTACATCAAATTATGTTACATTGCACAAAAATAATTGCTGGGAAACGAGTTTTAATTTTGGTGTGAAAAAACGCTGATTACGGTCGTGCGCAACGTAAAACACGCAACAACGCAAAACATACCTATTTAAAATTAAGTAACAAAATTTAAAACTTGCTTTCTTTAAAAAACGTCCGAATAAGTTAGAAACCTTTAATATCTCCGTAACCAGAACCTTCTGGTAACGGAGAGAGGAGAGGTATGGTCCAGAACAAAAAAATGATCAAAATGACGGGAATAACAAGTGACTCTCAGGTTCGTTAAGCGTCTTTTTACACTTGTTATATGTTTGAAGATCTGGCAAGTAATAGTGTGAATTTTTCAGTGTCATTATTTAATAATTGTTTTCATGTTATTATTTTGTATATATTTTAATTTGTGTTATAATTGTCTCTTTTATTTTTATAATATTATTTACTGTAATTGGTTGTAACACAACCGTTGTCATCATCTGCCTAGCCTTTTCCCAACTATGTTGGGATCGGCTTCCAGTCTAACCAGATGCAGCTGAATACCAGTATTTTACATGTAGCGACTGCCTATCTGACCTCTACAACCCAGTAACTGGATAATACGATACCCCTTAGCAAGACTGGTTGTCAGACTTTCGGGCTTCTGACGACCCGTAACGACTGTCAAGGATCCACAAATGACAGCCAGGGCCAACGGTTTAACGTGCTTTCCGAGGCACGATGTTACAAAATCGTTGTAATTTAATAAATAAATATTATTATGAATAGCTTTTAATTCGGATTACACTGACTTATGGCTCTCAGTAGCTCTAAAACACAATACGTTCCTTGCCACACCACAACTTTATTATTCTGGTCCTCATTTCCTAGCGAAATAATTGTATTTTCAGTGCAATTACTTAAGGAGAGAACTTGTAAGAAAACATTGTTAATCTCCATTAGAGCCGCCGGTTCTTTAATTAGTCCCATTTCACAGTACTTGTCACTATCATTCTGTGGCTCGTGGCTATTACTTAAGAAGTATTTACTTTTAGGGTTCCGTACTCAAACGATCTGAAAATGGCCCTCTGCAGCTTATATAATAAGCCTATAATGTTTTCACTTTCACTGCACACAGGCCTCCTCTCTGTGAGAGGGAGTGGGCTGTAATCCACCACGCGGGCCCAGTGTGGGTTAGTAGATGTCCTAGAACCAAAAATTTGAAGACATGTTCTTCAAATTTTTGGTTCTAGGACTTATTGGTTTCTTCACGATGTTTTGTTTCATCGTTTTGAGAGCAGTGGTGATGAAAATCTCTCTAATAATACGAGTAAGGGCGAATTTCACCAAACTTTTATACCGAGTATAAGTCTTATCCTGCGAATAAATTTTGAATTTTTGACAGTTTTTCTATACAAAAACTGTCAGACGCCATTGTTATTCCACGGGTAAAAGATATCTGACTTTGGTAAAATCAGCCCTAAGGGTGCTAATGCTACGGACACTGGCAGTCGGGCTAGCCCACAAATTGAAGGTCGCAGTGCGCTATGGAGTCTGTAAAGTATGTTCTTTTATCTTGTAGACTAATTTGAATGTCAAGCTCAAAATTGAACAAAACAACTTGAAATGTCTAATTAGTCTACGAGATTAAAAATTATTTAAAAAACAAAAAACCCGACTGCAAACACTGCGTGATTTTTATAAGGTATTGCAGGCCTTACAAAAAAAAAAAAAAATTATTTTATTTCAAGCTTTTTAGTTTTATTATTATATAATATTTATTTGGAATAAACTCATTACTAGTTTTTATTTGATACCAATACCGTTGTAACTTATTTAAAAAAAATCCTCCCCCTCCTTTTTTTTTTTGTATTTGCAGATGAAATATACGAGTATAAAAAACATAAAGCCTACGTCACTCCCACAATTAAGACGAACTTAACGACACCTCGTATGTTAAAATCCGCCAAGTCGTTTAGGCTACAGAGCGTGCCAAAGAAATAGACATACATACATACATACTCTCAAAAAACATTACCCTCTTTCTGGGGCAGTCGGGTAAAAAAGCAGACTTTAAACGTCGAAAAGTGTCAAAGCAGGAATAATAATATTTTTTTATTCACAGCCATTACTAAAGTCTTTAAATGAATAAAATTTTCCTCTTCATTAACAATCGGCTTTCCAAATATTATAACAATAAACGACTGATTTGGGCTTCGATGTATTTTCAATGGTAAAAATATTTTTGGTGAATGAATGCGGATTTTTTTGGAATCTTGATAATTGTATAAGTATTGTTTGGGGAAAATATGGTAATTTAACAATGGTGCCCACCCTGGAGTAGATTACAGCATACTCTGTTTTTAAGAGAGGAGGCCTGTGTCCCAGCAGTGGGAACATTATAGGCTGATTATGATGTGCTTATGTAACAATGGTTGTGGTAGTAGTTTTCACAGGGTGTAGACAATGCTGTAGGTGTTTATTATTATCATCTGTCACTGCCTCGTTGGTGTAGCGGTGGCAAGCGTTACTGCTGTCCTGTGTTCGATTCCCAGGTTGGGCAAAGTGTTATTGGGTTTTTCCATCAGAAATTTCTCAGTAGGAGCCCGGAGTTTGTATTTGTGCTCGGTTGATGGCAAATAGGCTCGCCCCCTATTACATGCGACTTAAAAATGACTAATGAAATGTGGGTGTTCTATATAATTATAGAGAGACACTTCTGCCTAAACATTCCGGGATTACAGGCGTTATGTTATGTTATTACTGGAATTTTATCTAACAGAAATCCTAACAACACGATTGAATTTCGCATTACCTCTTACTCTTCAGTCCCCCAAACGTGACGTCCTGCTGCTGCTGTGAATGTGTTTAAGTGAATTTGAATGTCACTTTGTAGGGGTCTACAGTGTGGGAGAGCCGTCTGCAAAATTTTATACGGAACGTATCGGTTTTTTCTCGCAAAATTCATAAGGGACTGTCAAAAAACTACCTTAGAGTCCCTTAGAGCTTCTTTTAAGGGAAAAAAGTATGGCAGTAAATATGTAAATAAATAAATAAGTAGGTAACGTAGGAGACTTTATATTACGCAAAATCGTAAGAAATGAATAGCCACTTGAGACCACCCGTTGGGCATTATAAAGTGTGTACTTTTAAAAGGACTTTATTATTTATAAAAAAGAGATTAAACATTTTCTTTTGCGTTTTTTTTGTTTAGATTCTGTAGAATGAATTACGGAATAATCAATTGTATTGACTGAAATTTAAAATTAATTACCAGCTACGTAGTCAAATTAAAATAAAAGATTTTTTTTAAATTATATTTAATTGAAACGGTAATTAACATAGAAACGTAAAAAAGGTACCTACTTATTATTGAAAATTATATCGTTATTTTTTTTTAATTAAAAACTATCATTGAACCTTGAACTTGCAAACTGTCTCGTAAACAGAACACGACATATAAGCATAATTTTTATGTGATACTTAGCTACCTCTTAAAAATCAATGTAAGTAGTGATCGTGTCACATGTATTCGGAAAAACAATGTAAATGATATACCTACAATTAATTAAAGTTAAAATAACAATATAAATGATTAAGAATAGGCATTTTTAAGTACAGGTTTTTCACAGAGATTAAAAAAAAAAAAATCAATGGCGTCGCTTGGTATTTTAAATAAAATCAAAATAAAAATTATACTCTCTGTCCTACACTTTTAATGGTAACATCAAAAATTCCTTCTGCTTTAAGTTTAATATTTAAAGGAGATACGGGAAGACCTAATAAAAAGAACATAAACCAGTATATTGTAAGTCGGTGCTTTATTATCTAGAAAAAAACAGGTATTCCGAAAAGGTACAGTTTCATCCGATCGGAAACAACATAAAATATAGCTATAAACAATAAAAATAAAATATTTACGAGTCTACGAACAGAAAGTAATACTTTTATATTGTACTAGCATATTTACTAGTCTAACTTACGATCCCATTTTAATTTCGCGTCGAGCATTTTAATGTTTTATTTTCCGAAAAATATACAGTATGTTAACTAACAAAGGGCGTTCCCGTTAGCCTGCAATAGTATAGCGTGTATGCTACACTATTGTGTATACACGCTAAAAAAAATATTAGGTACCGTTAAAAACAAAAAAAAGTTTTTTTTATTTTTGTATAGTAAAATATTCACAAAAAATATTAAATTGTTACGGAAAATAAACTCTCTGTACACGCCCACTTGTCACGTTGTTGTTTTTCTACGTTGAAATACAAGTGTGCGTGTACAGAGTGTTTCTTTTACGTTTAAATTTAATCTTTTTGTGAACATTTCAATACATAAATAATTTTTTTTTTTTTTTTTGAGTTGTAATATTTTTTTTAGCATGTATACACGCTATACTATTGCAGGTTAACGGGAACGCCCTTTGTTAGTTAACATACTGTATTTATTAATTTTCTCAAATATTTTCTTCTCTATAGGCATAATATCTTTTGCTACTTTACGCGACTTTTTATGCGTATTTTTAACACAATTAGTATCCAGGATGAAATGGTAGCAGTAATCTGCTATAGTCAATAGTAGATTAATCGGAACTTGGATGACAAGTTATTTGCCATGTCCGAGCGGTGATGTTAAATGAGTGATGCCTTAACTTTCGCTTGTATAATATTAATATTAGTGTGAATATTCTATCCTCTCATCATCATTTCAGCCAAAACACGTCCACAGCTGGACATAGGCCACCCCTAAGCAGCACCACATCGACCGGTTCTGTGCTTCCCGCATCCAACGGATACCAGCGGATTGATTATCGTAGCGGAAAAATGTTAGCACAATTGACAGATCGAACACAAGAGAGTGTTCCATTTACAACTACATATATGACAGATTGCAGTAGTACGTGTCAGTGGTCTCACAATGATCAGTTTTTGACAGATATGTCATAAAAAATCTGTCAAAAACTGATAATTGTGAGACCACTGACACGTTTGTTTATTATTAGACTTGGCCCCCGGTACATACTATCTTCTACATACATAATATTCCATGCATAATCAGTGCACTGATTTGCACACAATCATGTTCCCACTGCTGGGACACACGCTTCCTCTGGTAAAGATCCCTGGGTGGTAATCTACGCGGTATAGTATAGTACGGGTTGGAAAATGTCACTTGTCTTCGAATTTGTGGTTCTAGGACATGCCGGTTTCCACACAATGTTTTCCTTCACCGTTTTTAGAGTTTTTGAATAAATGAATACAAAAGTATGAAAGGGATTATAGAAAAACCACAACACGTATTAGACTTCCCTATGAAGGATCTCTTTCGGGAAGTAAAACACCCTAAACTTCTGTGGCGTTGGGACATCCTGTGACAGCTGTGAGCAACGTGACCACTGAAGAGTTTATTATAAAAGTTGAATATTTTGGGTGCCATCTTTTTGTTTCCACTAAATTGCCGCTCGCGGCTTCCGCCGCCCAGATCGATCGATCAGGTATAACTACGCTTGCCCCGTTCGTTCCGTGAATGGGTGACCATCTATCTTGACATACTGAGACCGCCTCCGCGCCTTGGAAAGCACGTTAAGCCGTTGGTTCCAGCTGTCATTCGTGATCTTAGACAGCATTTGGGTCGTCTGACGCCTGAAAGTCTGACAACCAGTCCTTACCAAGGGGTATAGTATTACCCATTAACTGTGTTGTGGGCTGATAGATAGTAACTCTGTGTAAAATACTTGCATTCAGCTGCATCCGGTTACACTGCAACCCGACATAGTTGGAATAAGTCTCGGCAGATGATGGTTACTGTCCGCTAAATGGACAACATATTTTTTGGTGATAGTTCTTAAAATCAGCCAAATAACGACTATTGAATAACATTATTTTTGAGTAAACAAGGTATTTAACACGTGTATTTTGATTGCGAAAATTACATTGTCCATCAAAGGACATCATCAAAAAGGTATTTTAAATGTTCTTTATAATGATCGTATTGCAACTCCATTCGTTTGAAAAATCCTTTTTGTTAATAGCTTTTTAATCATCCTTTCACATTACAAAATGTATCATTTTCATTGTGATTTTCTGTTTGTTAAGTGTCTCATTTAACTGTACAGTGTCATCTTCGAGCACGTGTAAAGAGAAAATAAATGTTCCTTTTTAAACCTACTATTTATATTCCGGCTGCCGAGAGAATGCCTTCCTGATGCTTGTCAGTTGAGTAGAAAATAATGTGTTTTACGTGTACTTTATTCGCTCCTAATCGTGTCCAACTGAGTCTTTGACAGTTTTCATGATACAGTATGTTCTTAATAATACAGTATCTATCTAAAAAAGAGACACTCTGTACCCGCACACTTGTCACACTTGTCGTTTCATGTTGAAAGACAAGAGTGTGCGTGTACAGAGTGTTTCTTTCAATTTCATATTTTTTGTGAATAATTATTCTACTATGAGTAATAAACTTTTTTTTTATTTTGGTATATTTTTTTATACTCTATACTATTGCGGTTTAACAGGAACGCGCTTCGTTAATTAACATACTGTATAATTTTATAAGATGTTAGAAATGCCTCCATCTTTTTAAAATTGTATCTTTTTTGTATGAGCACCTCATACGTCATGAATACCCAAGTAGTGAAAGGTCCTTTGAAAATTCATGTGTAAATTAGGAGATTCAGTGCTGTTTTTGGACACTACTGATACTTATAGGTATACATAGTTTCTGGCCTCTATACAATATCAAACAATATGTCGGCATACTATAAACCGACAATGTTCCACATAGCCGCCCAAGTGCGCGTGGAGTGGGGCTTTATCATAAAAGTTATGGCGTCGACCATCGCGTCAAATATTGTGCAATAAACTTTATGAGGCGGGCGTTTAATTAATTAATATGTCTGGTTGTTAGCGTTCAAGTAATGGGTGGACAATTCATGGCAAAATGGTGGCGAAATAATATGTTAAATGAATACTTTATGGTGGTCGAAAACTGCTCTATGATACTGCATGCTGCTTCGATCATGTGCCACAGCAATATGATGAGTTATGGCAGATTTTCGCCGAAATTGCGCTATAAAATCTTCTTTTTGTATTGCCCCGTTGGAGCAAAAGCTACTACTGAGCACAAGGCTCTGCTGGGTTCAATTCCCAGGTCGCGCAAAGTGTTATTGTGTTTTTTCTATCAGCATCTTCGTAGTAGCCCGGAGTCTGGATTTGTGCCCAGTTGATTGCAATAGACTCGCCCCCTATTACATGGGACTTAAGGGTTACCTGAAATTGCTTAGCATGATCCTCCGTTATGACGAAAATACAGCAGCATTCATTTCGAAATAAATATTATGTTAAAGTTGAGGATTGATACTAGGTCCTATGTTTGGCGAAAACACGATTTAAAAAAATCCAAAGTTACCTCTAAACTATAAACCGCTGGTATTAAAAAAATACTTCAAATTAGATCATGAAACTTTGCATAATAACTGAACTATCTATAAAGCAGGTCTTATGTTTTTTTATTTTTTTTAAATTACCATCATTTTCACCGTAAAAGCAATTACCTAAACTTTTTGAGGCTTGAGAGCCGCCAGCTCCCCACTCCGTCTCGTTCTCACTGAGGTCTCGAGTAGTATGGTGCGAGTGAGATAAAATCTGAGGTAGGGTACGGCCTTAACTGGTGAAACTGTCCCCTCTGCCTAACACTTCGGGAAAACCAGTCTTGATGTAATATTATATGATACTTCCCATAACTTTTTTTTTTACCTAAAATACGAGCGAATAAAGTCGGTATCGCCGTGTAATGCCCGAAATACACGAGGCTAATTTTTGAAGTTAGCAAGCTAGTAACTCTCGCTTCGTGTATCCAGAACTAGCTTAATTTCTAAGTTAGTAAGCTAGAATCTCAAGCTAGGAGAATTTAAAAGAAAAAGTGGCTTGAAATAGATAAACAAATGGATATACAATCTGTCATTTGGATTTATTTTTATTGTGGTGGACATTTAGATAAATTATTTTTTTCAAAATCAAAGTATTTTATTTCACATAAACCTACATGGGCACGTATAAAAAGTCAGAAGTTAGGTGCTAGGTGGTAGGTATTCAATTTAGTACCTAGTAGTTAGTTGTGATAAATATTGTAAAACTTGTGTTTAATAAAATAAAAAAAAGGAAAAAAAAAATCATTGTGGTTATAAATGATTACTATTATTTATTTATTTGTTCAGACTACAAATGAGGTCCACTGTGTTAGTCCGTTATATAAACTATAGGCTTATTCAAATTCTATTTTTATCAACCAAAACCTTTAGCCCCGTTCCCTGACCCCAGCAAATGAAAAATAATAATAAAACTCCCGCCAATAAAAGTAATTCAATTCAACATAGAACATTAAGACAGTTTGCATACAAATGTAAACGTTTAGCTAGAGAGGATACCGCATAATGAACATAAAAGATACGATGATAAAAAGAAAAACCCTAAAAAGATAGCTTTTCTTTCTTTTCTGGTTTTTAGCGAATTGCTTCAGTGGTTTTGTCTTTATTTATGAAGGAGTTTCTTTGTGATAAAGATCTCTAATAAGGTTTGAACATTTCAAAAGAATCAAATTTGGGTTTCAATTCAATATAAATAAAATCCATTCTAAATTATTTAATTTTACATTTCAATTCGGTTTAACGCTTGATCTAGTATCTCCTTTAATTAAAATAACTTTTGTCAAAATTCTTGGAGGAGGCTAGGCGTTGACGGAGTTGACGTTCATTTGTTAATATTATATACTCCTTTATCATACAATGTACCTATATTTTAATGTTATTTACCTATATTGAATCTCTACTATGTCCAACACCAAAAGGAACAACAGGTCTTCATCGTCATCCTAATCCTAACTAATATGCGAAATATAAATGCGAAAGTGAGTTTGTTTGTTACGCTTTCACGCTAAAACGGCTGAACGGATTTGGATGAAACTTGGCACAGGGGTAGACCATGACCTGGAATAGGACATAGGATACTTTTTATCCCGATATTCCCACGGGATCGAGACTTACGCGGCTAAAACCGCGGGGCGCAGCTTGTTATATAATAAATGCGAAAGTGAGTTTGTTTATTTGTGATACGCTTTCACGCTAAACGGATTTGGATGAAATTTGGCACAGGGATGGACCTTAATCTGGAAAAGGACATAGGTTTTTATTGACATACCCCGCGGGCGAAGCTGTGAGCGGAAGCTAGTGAAGAACATAAGAACATCGTATGTTCCTCATACGATTTTATTTTATTCTTCTATCTAGAGAGCATAAAAGCCGCTTTAAAAATCTTACTCTTTAACACGTTCAGTGCTGGGAGCTCTCCTAGAGGGCTCAATCAAGTCGTATAAGGGATGCCGGGAGCCCTCGCAGACGATCAACTTGCAATATATATTTTGGAATGGCCGAGCTCTATGAAAACTGAATGGAATCGAAAGAGCCGTTTTTTATTAAACAGCTCTTTCAACTCCACTCACTCTTATAAGTCAACAAAGACAAAAAGTTACTTACCTTCATAAATTTCTTTTTCTGCTACTTACAAACTGACAGCTTACCGTAAAAAGGACCGTAACAGTTAAGCCAGTCACGTGCAAAGTTGACCCAAGGATTATCTGACTTTCTCTAGGATAAAAGTTTTTCTTTAGTCCACGCCAGGACCAACTAATTTTCCTTAGGCTCAAACCGAATGTTCCTAATGAAAGAAAGAAAGAAAGAAAGAAAGAAAGAAAGAAAGAAAGAAAGAAAGAAAGAAAGAAAGAAAGAAAGAAAGAAAGAAAGAAAGAAAGAAAGAAAGAAAGAAAATAAATTTATTTGACACAGGTAATGCGCTTTGGAAGGACAAGTGAGGCCTGAGACTACTAGTTTACCCTACCGTAGGTATGTATATACCGTTGGGGTCCGCAATAACCATAATTGGTTCTAGAACCAAAACTTTGAATATAATAATTACTAGGTTTTGCCCGCCGCCTCACTTGGGTGGATGTCGGAAAATATCCCACGGGAACGTACTACCGGGATTAAAATTACCCTATATTTTAATATCTGTATTTGTATGTTTTTAAATATTTTGTTTAAACCAAATTGTGCCAAGTTTCATCCAAATCCGTTCAGCCCTTTTTGTGCCAATCCGGGACATACATCCAAGCAAACATACAAAAATTATAATAAAAATTTACTTTATTTTAGGTATCAAACTCGAACACCTTGTAGCAATTACTTTTTAGGGTTCCGTAGTCACTGACGGGGTCTGTTAGGACCGATGCCTGCCAGGGTTGCAGAATAGTCCGAAAGGGATACCGGGACCCTGGCAACAGGCAACTGAAGGAACATGGGTGGGTTTTAGTCAGTAAGAGTCTGACACGCCCTTCCGCTCCGCCCAGAGCGGGAGAAGTCATTTGATGATTTCCCACCCAGAAAAAAAAAAAAAAAAAAGCTTTCCGTAGTCAACAAGGAACCTTTATAGTTTCTTTTTCACAAATATTTTATGTACAGTTTTGACCACGAATACACACACTGGGCTCACGAGGTGGATTACGGCTAACTTGTAACAGAGAGGACGCCTGAGTCCCAGAAGTGGGAAAATAGCAGACTTCTTACGTAATACTAGCAGTACCTAGTAGCAAATTGACTTTGTCTGCTAGATAAGTGCATTATTTAGAAGCTGAATGTCACCTTGGGTACTCAGCTTCTAAACGTCACTATCATGTGTCTATTATCCTTAATAACTTTATTAAGGTTAACAGACACAAATGATAGTGACATTAAAGATTTATGTTCGAAGCGTGTTTGAAATTTTATAAAAGAATGTATCTTATTCAGCTCTCGAAGCTAACACCTGCGTTCAATAAATAAAAGACCTTGGAGCTATCGTGTCTCGATTTATGGACTTATATTTTGTGGCCAATTGACACTTATTGTAGCCTAGAGCCTTTTCTGAATTTACATCGAATTGCTTTTTACTTGACTTGAATTTCTGATGATCTGGGGGCTTAACCAAAGAGTTTGGATTCAAAATATGATTATTATGTTTTATCTAAAATAATAACTATTGCAGTGATGACAAAGGTTAAAATTGCATAGATTTCCTACCCGTATTGACATAGATTGCTTAATATTTAAAACGTCCTAAGCGCGGCATGCATTGTAAAGGAGGGAAATCTTTGTTATTTTGACGAGGTTTCAAACGATTTATCGTCAAAGTGGATCATAATTCACTTCGCCTGACTGTACATTAACCTAACAGACTTGGAATAACAATCTGAATTATTTAGTTCAGAGTCTGATTCAGTTTTCATTTACTTTCGAGACCTGACTCGATTAGGTACTTACAAATTCTGCCCGTCAATTTCATCTAAATTGATTGATTTAGCGAGCCTCTTCATTCGAGTAGGTAATTAGGAGAATTTATAAATAAATTGCTAGTTCGATTCGGTTCGTAGAAGATGAAACTTTGTTTCGAGAGTAAATCATTGTAAAATCATCGTGGAATTTATATAATTTGATGAATTAGATTATTGTTAGATAGGGATTATTTTGAAATTAATTTACAATTGCCTTCAATAGATAAGCTGCCTTGGTGGTCTATTCAAATTCAAATAATTTATTTCGAGTGGCATAGACTAATAGAATAAGCATTTATTTACAATAAAATTAAATGAAAATCAAACTAAAATTACAATTAAAATAAAGTTAAAACGAAATAAGGGATTTACCCCGCTGGTGTCAGAGTTTTAAAGCCGACTTGGCTTCACTTGCCGTCGAGAAATATCACTCAGGTTTCCTCACGATATTTTCCTTCACCGTTTTTAAAGCAAGTGATAATTATACAATACGCAAAGAATCCGAAAAGTCAGAGGTGCGTGGCTTGGGTTCGAACTCGACACCTAAGACTTGGCAGTCCGACGGTCACATCACTAGGCTATCACTGTCTACAACAATTTGTTGATAAAAACCAGTTACGTTTAAGTCCCATGTAATAGGGGGCGAGCCTATTGCTATCAACCGGGCACAAATCCCCCAATTACACTTTGCCCGACCTGATAATCAAACCCAGGACCTCATGCTCAGTATTAGCTTATGCAACCACTAAAGCAACGTGCCAGACATCCATCACCACGAGTTACATAATTATGTTCTTTAAACGACATGTATTTCTTGAGCCAACATTTATTCACTTAATTATAATAATTGTAAAAGAACTCTCAAAGAATCTCTTCAATGTATGTCCTATCATAAGAAGATACAGACAAATTATTAGTTGTATTAAATAAAAATTGTATTTGTACTAAGTTTTGATAGGTTTGGTTTTGTAAGTATTAAGATTTTATTTTTATTTTTTGCGTTTTTACACCTTTTTACACACCTATTAGGACTAGATTTTTATAATTAAGTATGTGATAATTTAGAAATACTATGCCTTGTTTCGCCTGAAACACGGGATGACCTACTTCAGGCACATAAAACTGTTGGATTTTTCGTAGATTTTAGCAAATCTGTATTTAGTGGTTACCTTTTTACCAGAATAAACTTTTATTATTATTATTATTTGACAAGACTTGTTGTAAACAAGACAGTATTACAACTTGTCTAAGGCAGTAAACGTAGGATAAGATGTAACGTAACATAACATATCACGAACTGTGTTTGTTAATTAATCTTAGCTAATGCACTACTGATCTGCCTCTAGTAAATGAGAAGGCGTTAGATACACTTCACGGTGATGTAGCGATACCTGCAAGCATGACCTTATTACGTGCACCTGAGGAATTGATTGAAATTAATACGGTTGGCGCATTAGCGCGGTATCAGTTCAGTGTAAAGGCGACGCGACGCCGCCGCATTGTTGGCCGTGAAGTTTTCTCAGAAATTGTTTTGTTAAAATTCGCGCCGCGCGGCGAATCGCGCCAGTATGTAGGAGCCTTAATACCGCACGTCTTTGGTAATAACAAAACCAGTATATAAGCTGAGTGCCTAGACAAGTGACAATCGCTTCGAAAGCGTTTCGTATTTCTACAACGACTTTCAACAGAATTGACATAAGCTTTTCGATAGCTTATGTCAGTCCTATACATTTTTGCCTTTTCCATCATCGTTATCGCTGATAGAATGTCACTTTGTCTAGGGCCTCTGATCTCGCATTCTATTAACAATAGGTTCGCCCTCTATTACATCATCATCTGCCTAGCCTTTTCTCAACTATGTTGGGGTCGGCTTACAGTCTAACCGGATGCAGCTGAATACCAGTATTTTACATAGAGCGACTGCCTATCTGACCTCCACAACCCAGTAACTGATTAAACTCGCTGGCTCGCCCTCTATTACATGGAACTTAAACATAACTGGCAAAATGTGGGTGTACCATAGAGGCACACCTCTGCCCAACCCTTCGGGAAAACGAGACGTGATATTATGTTATGTGTTGCAATTCCGACCTTTTTTTTTTCCCTAGCCTACGCTGTCCCTCTCCTGGGCAAAGGCCTCCCTCCACTCCTTCCATCTTTCGCGAGCCCGCGCGTCCTTCTTCCAGTTTTGATGTAACCTATCCAGCTCGTTCCACCATCTCCTACGTGGTCTGCCGCGACCCCGCCTGACTGTTTCAAGGCACCAGTTCTGAGCTATTTGGGCTCAAAGTTAGTCCGGCATGCGGCCGTTGATTTAACGCCTAGTATACTGCGTTCCATTGCTCGTTGGTAGACCTTGAGTTTGGACTGCTGGATGTTAGTCAAAGACCAGAATATTCTATTGAAATTCAGAACTAACCTTGGCCACTTCCCCCCCCCCCCCCGCCCCGGTGTTCTCACACTTGGACCGGGGATCGTGGGAACTGTGCGCCTTCCTCAATTTCCGGGTAGTGCTAGCCCGCCTTTAAGGGCAACTAAGCTAGGCCAACACAAGGTAGTACCACTAACTTGCAGCCTACTGTATCATGCATCAGTATTAAGAGCTCAACAAAACATAATATTATTTAGATCAAATTGCGAGTAAAGCCAATGCTTTACTTTCCATAAAAATCTCTAGTCATAATTTACCTAAATCCTTCCATTTACGGGATCTAACAAATCTCAATTACCAGTTTTTTCCACCTGACGTTCTCATAATTATGAGATCAACCACACTCGGCCATTTTTCATCAGAATCGTTTTACTGGTTGGCACGTAACTCAATGTAACTTAGGTCGTCAGGGGACGCATTAAATATAATGACCGCCATTTTTTTTCTGGAGTCGTCGTGATTATGTTTTTTGTTGCTAGTAAGTCCCAGGTTTGAATGAATAATTTTGATCGTTAGTGGTTGAAGAGTTTTCTTATTGGTGATAATGATGTAAAGAGTTTTTGGCTGCGGTCCATATAATAATTAAATTTTTTGCGAGGTCTTTTTGCCAGCGTTACTTTCAAAAAAGTTTGTTCAAATTGACTGAAGCAGAGAGGTAGATAGATAGAAATACGAGTAGTAGAAGGAATTAATCGATATTGTAAAATATATTTTGACGTTAAAAATGGTATTTGTTTTATTGAGTCGTTTTGAAATAGTATATTTTTTTTTATATTTTTATATTATTTATAAATTACCAATTTAGTTAGACAAGTTTTGAAATTAAGTATATTTATTTTGCTTTGATCTTTAAGGTAACCATCCGATGTTTCTCCAAAAATCATACTTTTTTACAGTCTTAAATCAATTCGAAAACATATTTTTTCGCTAGAGAAGTGCCACGTGATACAGTTAAGAACACACAACACTGGGAAATTCCTAAATAAGAAATAAGGATAAGTACCATGTTTTAGGACACTATTAAATAAAAATAAAAAAGTAAATAATTACTTTTTCATGATAATAATAATTACATGAAATAACATTGCTAAAAAAATGATAAAATAAAAAGCCATAAACAATGAAAATCGAAATCAAACTAAGTACGAAAAGAAGTAATCGAAAAGCGTACTAAGAAAATTTCAAAGCTCACAGTTAAAGCCCACCAGTAGGATCTGACAGGCTAACAGTAAAGAATAAACGGAATATAAATTGAATTCCATTCTTTCCTATTTTATATAAGAAACTGTTCTAGAATCAATAATCGCCTACGCAAAGAAATGTCAGTTCAAAGTATTACGGTTTTTATCCCGCAAGTTGTGGGTGGAGTAAGAAGTTAAATATAAACTGAAGACGTATTACTGGTCGTACTTAAGTGACAAGAAGGTCTTGGCAAGTAATAAACCGCTCTTTGAAACTTAAAAGGAATACTCGATTACTACGGCGCAGAAAGAATTAATTGCTTTTTTTTAATAAGAAATGTGAGACTGGCAGGGGCTTCCTTTATTGAGTTTTATTTTTCTATAATAATATTATGAGGGATACGCCCTGTGTCGTTATAGGTTAGGCAGTCTAGAGAGTGCCGCAAGGGGCATTGTATCACTATCGGTTATAGTGCCTTCAGCTTGCGGCATAATAGTGGCGCTATCTTGACTGCCGTAAAGAGTATGCACGGCATAATAACGCGACCGTTTAAAATGCCGTAAGCATTGCATTGTCACTTGTTATTTTGGTTGAGTGTTTAGGAAAGTTTGCTGACTTTTGATTTGTATTATGTTTAATGTAATAAATTGCAAGAGTCACTACAGTGGTGCCGATTCTGTTGTTCACAAACTAAACTAAATTTAAGTTCAGTGCATCTTTTTCTTTCTATTTTCATTAATAAAAGGACAAAAGATAAATTTTAGTTTAGTACTGTCAAATTAATCAGCGCCTGTCACTACGCCATACAAGTTTAGACGTGATTAAAAACTTGCCTACCAAAATTACGTCAATTTACGTCAGGCGCTGATTAATTTGACATGACTAAACTATAATTTATCTTCTGTCCTTTTCTTATGAAATAGAAAGAAAAATATGCCTGTATTCACGTGATGTTATTTTTGTGAAATGGGTTAGGTGAGGTTAGAACTGTGACCAACCGCGTGCGAGCCGAGGAAGCGTAGCGAGCGGTGCGGTGCCGCGTCAGCGGTCGACAAGCTAAACTTCTAAGTTGCTCGCAATTCAATACTTTTAGTGACTTTTGCACTAACCTCTTTTATTTTATCGTAACTAACTTATTACTACTTCTTTCATTTATCCTAGTTTAGCTTCCTTAACTAACTGATAAAATTTCAAAGGAAATTCTGCCAAACACGGTTAAATTTGCATCTCCTCGAGAATTTGCTCCTATCTTATACATTTATTTAGATTAGAGACACAATGTGTATTCTTATAAAAACTTGCCTTGAAGCAATATTCAGAATAGCTTTGGGATACAAAATGACTCCAAATAATCGCCTTAGGAGTAATTTTGTATCCCATAGCGGTGTCATAGTATTGTTATTGTGGGACGTGTATTCGATCCGCTTATGTGAATAGCTATTCACATAATAATACTTAGGTATCCTTTGTTTGCAAATAACACGGAATACAAATTGAGTATCCATTTATACTAAGCTGCTACCTAGTAAGTAGCGAAATATTGTAAACATAATCATGTTAATGTTTAAGAGGTATTATTGTACGATCTGAAATAGGCAACGATTTAACATTATAATCACAAATCCATTTATAACCTTCTTCTGATGCTTTACTAATTGTGCAAGCTTTGCAAGTTTTTGATTTGTGTTTTTCGACTGAATTACGTAGCCCATTATTTAATTAATTATATTTAAATTAAAGACATAAAATTGTCACATTCTACTAGGAGAATATACTGTGAAGCGTCAGACGACGCAAAGCACGCGGAATGACGTTACAAAGTCTGTTCTACCGTAATTTACACTAGGATTACTAAAATATGTTTATTTTGACGGTATAAAAACTAGTTTAAAATTTTTATTTTCTAATAAATAACATCTTGTTTTCTCTTGTTCCAGGGGCTGGAGCCCAACCAGAACCTCACTCTAAACGCATCAGCAAGATGGCTGATAGAAGCTTCCAGAGGCATTCAGGACCCGAATATTCTTCTCGAAAAGTTTGCACAGAACAAAAAAGTGGATGATCCGACGAGAGCGTTACTCCTTACATTCTATGGCATCCTGGTCGTCATCGGCGGTGTTGGCAATGCACTTGTTGTTATTTCTGTGAGTTTCCATGTTTTCCTGTGTAATTTTGGTTGATTCTTGTCATGCTGTGTTTAATACACTGACTCCTTCTATTTAGAAATGTAATAATCTATAAGCTTATTATTAATAAATTATGAACTACTTCACCGGTAATGGTAATGTAGGTTGGGCTACAGTCAATAATAGTACAAATAAGTACTCAACAAACACTGTAAATCAGACTAAGTAATCTGATTTGCAATTTCATTGATATTTGTGACATATGCTGGATTATTTATGCTTACTCCTGTCCAATGAGTTCTAGCATATTTGGGAATAGGCCAAGCAAGAATCATGTAAATTATAGGATATTTGGCAATAGTTATGATAAATATCATAACTTTGCCGTTTCTACCATTAGGTGCTCAATACTTATCTCCATTACAAAAAGATAGATGGACAAACATAATTCTTCCATTATTCCTATAATTTTCTCGCCAAAGACAAAACGACTGTTTTTGCTGACCCGGAACGCGAGTAACACAAACATTGCATATGCCGATTGGGTTTTCCCAATACAGGACTTATTCTTATTTTTGGCACCAATCTGATCTGGGCAGGGTTGGGTAAACATTTATTTAAATATTGATCCGGGTAGGGTAGGTATTTAAATATTGAAGTATTGGGTTCTTGCTTACTGAGAATAAATGGTTTACTCTCAGTAATTCGGATTCATTGAAAGGACGAAATGCTGTTAGAGTATTAGTAAAACATTGTTTTAGTAAGTAGGGATTTTGTTTGGATTAATGGATTAACTGGTTAATTTCGGGTTTGTTGACGATAGAAATTGCGATATAGAAAACAAAACCAAGATGATAATGAGTACTATGTTGGTTTAGTTTAGTAACTTATTTTATATACAGTACGTTTAAATTGAATTGGAATTATTTAAACAGATTTGAGAAAAAAGTAGCCTAGAGAGCCTGAAATAATACATTTGAAAATAAAACGAGGTATGTTTTTGTAGGCATTGAAAGAAAAATTCGTCAGGAATTTAATAAAAAGAAAAAAAGTTGTGTAAATTCCTGAAAATTAATCCCCTAACGACGCTTAAAAATACGATTAGAACCCTTAATAACGTGTAAATTATTCGGAAATGGACTACTTCCAAATTCCGATTAATTTTTTCGAAGTGTTGCCATGACATAATTACCTAGATTGCACTCAAGCAAAGCTGAAGGGGTGGGTCGCTAGTCTATACTTATATATAATATAATATATATAATAATATTATAAAGCTGAACAGTTTGTTTGAATGCGCTAATCTCAGGAACTGCTGGTTGGAATTGAAAAATTCTTTTTGTGTTAGATAGTCCATTTATCGAGAAAGGTTATAAGCTATATAACATCACGCTACGAACAATAGGAGCAGAGCATAAATGAAAAATGTTGCAAAAACGGGAAAAAATATTCCTTTTTGAGAGCTTCCGTTGCGTGCGCTGCGTAAACGGTTAAAGTTACGCAAATATGATGTATAATGGAATTAATCGTCTTTAAAAGTTCTAAAAAAAAGTCCGCGACAGCATATCTAGCAGCGTATCTTTTAAGATTGACGCACTATAACCTTTTTTTATGGTAATCAAAGTTGTTCGAAATTAATGCATTGTTTGCGAAGGAGTTTCATCAACATAATATTAATTCTTATTCATCGTTCATTCATAGTTTAAACATCAAGGGTATTAATGTAGCTGTCAAAAACTTTTTAATTCATTTGAATCGGACATTTAATTTCGAAGCTATCACGAGTATAAAAATGCAATACGCGAACCGTTCGACGCCTGCGCCACGCCGCCGCGACGTTCCCTACTCTAGAAAGGAGAGGATGGGCACACGGGTAGACCATGACCTGGAATAGGACATAGGATACGTTTTATCTCTATATATTTTATAAACGAAAAAAATTGTACTAACATTAGCATTTATATCACCAGTAAGAATTTCAAGTAGGTACTTACAATTTGTTTGAAATTGTAATTTAATTCAACCTGTCAGAATACGTAAGAAGCTGTCTTGTTACGGAACATTCTAGACACAACACAATTCTCGTTTCATATTTTGATAACCTAACATGTATATTAGCTATTCCAATATTTCATAATATTTTCACTGAAATAGATAACGAAGAGAATACAAATATACATGCCATTACCATATCAGTAGATGTAACAGTATATAATGGAGTTTCTAAAGCGGCTGATAGAATAAGACATATCTTTACAAAGCTTGATTGACAAAAACTGATTGGTAACAACATTAATAGGGATTAGACTACATCAACAGTTGTAAGTGACACTGATAAAATAGCTGTATGTTTTATTATCAACTGTTTTCTATTGCCAGAACACGAATATAATACTGATAACATTGAAATGTTTTACGATAGCTGCGTATTGATTTTGGTATGGTCATGATAATTTTAATAAAAATGCCAGACCACAGATGACTTCATTAATCTGACGGAATTTCGATGTGAATTTTTGTTGGAAAATTATGAAAGCGTTCAAATATTTTCGTCATTAAAGAATTTCTCCGACGCAATTTTTATTTTAACTGGTAAGATATCATAAATTGGTGTCGGTTTTCTTTTGTTATCTTACAGACTTTTTGTCAGATTGTTAGGCTCATATTATTATTTTATTTGCTTAATAGTCTATTGTGATTTCTACTAATTTATGTCTGGCATTGGGTGTTATTTACTTGAAAATAAATAAGTTTTATTTATTCATCTACTATATTTGAAAACTGGGCTAGCAGTCAATAGCAACCAATAATGAATGATTACGTCTATATTATTGTTAACATTGAAAACTGCTTACATAGTATTTATTTTCTTCATATTCTGACACAAGGTAAATGTCGTCTCCATATTCTACGATTTATTTGAGAGAACTTCTGCGTCAATAAATTTAAAAAGATAATACATTCGTCATGAAAATATATCATCGATATAAATTAAAATTCAACATACGAAATAAGAACAAAAATTTCTTCAACATCTCCGTCCATGCTCTAAACACCAACGTCTATAATATACTAACTAATGTGTTTTAATTTTACAGGTAGTTAGAAAACCAGTGATGAGGACAGCCAGAAACATGTTCATCGTGAACCTGGCTGTATCCGATGCCTTAGTCTGCTGCGTTGGGACACCGTTGACCTTGATGGAACTTTTGACCAAACATTGGCCATTACCAGATTGGCCAAGTCTGTGCAAGGCATGTGGTGCGATACAGGCGATATCAATATTTGTGTCAACTATATCCATTACTGCGATTGCATTGGACAGATATCAGGTTTGTACTGATTTGAGTATGTTTTGTTATTTTGGGTTAGTCTGTGTTTTAGTGCCTGCATCTGTTTTGAAGGTTGTAGAAATATGTCAGACATATTTGTAGGACATGAATATTACGTTTTACTTTACAATGCTTACAATTATTAGTTTGAATTTATAGTAGAACTATTAAGTATTTGGAATAGTACATATCTTAGTTAGTTGTCAAATGGTATTATAAGAGTATCGGTTATTTACAATTTGCGATAATAATCTCCCGGACCATTTTGTAGGTTATAATAATGGCCTTAGCTTACTAATGATGATAGATACCTATTTCACTTAGCTATATTTAGCTTTTTACTATGAAACATTTTTCGTATCAACAACAATTTCATATTCATAAGGAAAAATTGTATCAATTCATGGAATCATAACTGTATGTGCAGAATATCGAGTTCGTTAAGTCTATTCAAGTGTTTTGAATTTCTATCTTTACTAGCTTTTGCCCGCGGCTTCACACGCATATAGGTCCGAAATTATCGCACGGAAACGTACTACCGGGATAAAAAGTATCCTATGTGTTAATCCGGGTTATAAACTATCTGTGTACCTGTCTATTCTGCTTGTTGACCTCCGAAAGGATGAATGAAAGGCGACTACCAAAAGGTATTTACAAGGTAGATGCGAGTGGAAACGCGCTTTTAGAGGTATGAAAAACAGGGTGTAAAGTTCACTCATCCTCTATAGAAAAGGGGGGATCCTCCGATGATACAAGTGTCGTGTCTGGTGGGGAACTGCCCAACAATTGATGTTGGAATCCAATGTAATGTTGATCGCGCGGAAAACTCTAATTGCGCGATGCAGGATTTTTTGTGACGTCAGGTCTTTGATGCGTATTTTGCATGTGGCAATGAAGTTGCCGCCACACCCTAAAAGGACATCATCATCATCATCATTCTCTTGCCCTTATCCCAATTTACTTAGGGTGGACGTAACATCGTCATTTTCTTCCATACTTCTCTATTAGTCGCCGTAGAAGGACTTAATATAGTAATCTTATTGGAGATGTTCTTCAGAAAGATCCGGTGCATAGTAATCGCAACCGGCGTGCGTGTATGACCAGATGTTTGAACGTGAACAAAGTAAAAGGAGTATTTAATTTTATGCATTATAGCAGTTGGTGTTCTGTAGTTTCTGCTTACCCCCATGGGAAGAAGACGTTCATCAAACAAATCTTCCACTTCTTTGATCCTCTACAAATCAATAGGTATCTCACTTCTGGCCACTCAAGTGACGTCATAATGAGCCCATCACGCTATTTCCATCGAGTCCGATTTACGTAAACCGTTTATATCATTATTTCAACCGATTTTAGATCCGGGTGTTCAGAATGATAGTAAATTGAGTTAGAACAAAAACACCTATGTTCGTATTTGAATAAAATATTGGAATTTACAACTTTTTTTGTTTTGTGTCTAGAATGTATTTGTGAAATGGATGATCCATTTCACAAATACATTCTCTTTCATTTGCAATATTTAATACAGTTTACCGAAAAATATCATCATCTGCCTAGCCTTTTCCACCTATGTTGGGGTTAACTTCCAGTCTAACCGGATACAGCTAAATTCCAGTATTTTATATGGAGCGACAACCTATCTGACCTCCACAACCCAGTTACTGCGTAATACGATACCCCTTATGACTGGTTGTCAGATTTTCGTAACAACTGTCAAAGATCCACGAATAACAGCCGGCATGGAGGGGTCTTGCTATGTAAAGATGGTCAGCCATCCAAGAATCAAGCGTGGCATGCGTAGCCTAACCTGTTCGACCTATGCGGCTGTTATTACTTAACCACTAGCCCTTCCTCATCTTCTTCCTTGTTTTACAGAACAATATACCGATAGAAAATAATAACATCTAAATATTAACAAAGAAGAATTTACAAGATGGAAGCTAGTAGGACATGCACTCACCTTATTAGTCATATCTTTGAAAAGGATGTGTAGTTCTCGCTACAGGCGCTTGCATAACTAGATGCATGAGCGTTATCAAAGCAAAAGGAGTACTTATGTAAACATAATTGTAGCAAGTAACGATCCGTAGTTTCTGCTTTGCGTTGAGAAACAGGCGTCAGTTATTGTCAAGGGCTAACCCTTTGCGAATTACAGGCGTGATGTAATGTAATGTAACCAATATAATACAATTAATTGACGCCTGTTTCTCAACGCAAAGCAGAAACTACAGAACGTACTTGCAGTGGTGTACCTATTATAGTACAACCCATATTATAATTATATTTAGTATCTATTACCTAATAAATAATAATTATTTTTTTGTTCGCATGTTTTTTTATTTTATTTTAATAGTTTGTTAGATAATTTAGTAAGTTTAACCATTGCACTTACGTATTTTTATCCTCTTGAATAAAAGTAGTTATTCTGTAGACTTTATTTAAACCAAACATCTTTAATATTCATCGTCATCAACATCATTTCATCCGAAAGAATCACTGCCATTCGACCGGTTCTGTGCTTCCTGCATCCAGCGGAATCCGGCGAATTTTTAATTAAAATCTAAAAATCTACATTTTTGACTTGCCTAAGTTTCATAGCAATCACTGCATGAGAATTTTAGAAATAGGGAGTTCAAGTCGACCGATTTATGCACCAGCAGTGGGCGAGGCAACAATAGATTTTCTATTGTGTATGGCGTACAATAGCATAAGAATAGAAAAATGAAGAATTTTAAAGCAAAAATGCTCGATTATGGAATATAATATTTAGAAAGTGTGGTGAACCATGAATTAAATAAATGCTCTATTTCTGCTTTTATTTTTATCGTATATTTATTAAGAGAAATCCCGCTATGCATAGTTGCAAATAACATCAAAGTAGTTAGGTTAACTTGAAAGAAGAAAGAGAAAGAAATACTGATATTAAAGATGGTAGGTTTAAAGTCTACAGAATAATTACTTTTATTCAAGAGAATAAAAATAATATGTAAGTGCAATGGTCAAACTTACCAAATGATCTAACAAACTATTAAAATAAAATATGCGAACAAAAAAAAAACCAGTTACCTACTTAATTTAATAATCAATTTCAAGAATAAAAGATGTACAAAGAAACCAGCATACTCGTATATACTTTAAGAAATATGTATACAGAATGTAAGTTTTCTGAGAACCGATATTGAGGTGAATTTGAAAGAGGGTTAAGTCCAGATGTGGACTGTCAAAGACTGTTTGATCCTAATAATGATGTTTATTAATATGAGTCAAGGTTCATGATATCACGAACCTATTTGCTATACATTTCAGATTCGAATACAAATGTTATACAAACACCCCTTTGAAGTATGCTTGGATTAAATTACATGTACATTTACTTTCCCGTACAGCTTTAGAACAGTTAATAGATTGCAAAACAATTTCATTTTGGATTTTGCCACCTAATAACATGAATAATATTAGCTCCTTTACTATAGAAAAGCTTTATAGTATTCAATTTAGAACGAAATCATTTAGATTTTTCTCATTGCTCTCAAAACGGTGAAGAAAAAAATCGTGAGGAAACCGGCATGTAAGTAGTAGAACCAAAAATTTGAAGACATATGACATCTACCAACCCGCACTGGACCCGCGTGGTGGATTACTGCCCGTGCTCTCTCACTGAGAGGAGGCCTGTGTCCCAGCAGTGGGAACACTAAAGGCTGATTAGTGAAGCAATGAGATGACTTTCATTCTCCATCCCCTTTTCTACCATACTTAATTATCATCTTTCAAAACATTTATATCCATCGTGTCTTTGCTTTTTCCTTTTTTGTATAATACCTATTAAGCAGTTAATACACAAAAACTTTAAAATAAATTATCTTCAAGCGGTTCATCATTAGTCGGTTTTCTCTTGCAGTAATGCTTATAATGCTCATTCATATTTAAGCTAGCTTCATCTATACATAATCTACATAGACTAATATTATAAAGAGGAAAGATTTGTATTTTTGTGTGTATGTTTGTAATGAATAAACTCAAAAACGACTGCGCCGATTTCAAAAATTCTTTCACCATTAGAAAGCTACATTCACCTTAAGTAACATAGACTAATTTATAAAGATTACACGCGGGGGAAGCCGCTAGCGGCAGCTAGTATTATATAAATTAAAGTCACTTTTCGTGTTTGTCTGTATGACCGCGTTCTTTGTAGCAACAGATTTTGATGAGGTTTTCACCATCGTTTAGATAATGTATTCCAGAAGGTTTATGTTTATAATACGTTAATTAAAGTTACACATAACTAAGAAATCTCATGTTTTGTCAAGTCGTAAAAACCGTGTGAAGTGTTTTTACATAGAAAACTTTTTCACAAAACATGCTTATATTATTATGCATGTTTTGTGAAAAAGATCCGTTACTATGAAGGTATCCTAACGCATCTGTTGATTATATTGATTTCTCGTGAACTAGCATTACTTATCAATAACTTTATCTGTTGAGAGTAGTAATGAACCCAGCCTGCACACTCCATAGATAAGACCCAATATACTTGATAGTAATCTAAATATCTATAAAACACAACATGTTCGAGAAATGTTGTCAATATAAAACAATTTTAAGCCTGCTATCAATCTATTGGAAGAGATACTGCGAGATGTTTGAATGTAATTCTGAAAATTTGAATTCAATCAATAGGTGTACGACATTATGTACTCGTATATAATGTTAGGCTGCGTTTCCACCAGAGATGTGCGAGGATACGTAGCGAGGGATGTGTTTGTAAAGAACCAACAGAATCGCTTCATTTACCTCGCCTCGGTCAGCACAGCTCTGGTGGAAACGGCTCAGCTGAGCTAGATTTTTGTGCATACAAAACAAGCGAGGGATGTGTGCGAGGGATGTGTGCGAGGGATGTGTACGAGGGATGTGTGCGAGGGATGTGTTGCGAAGAATGTGTGTTGAGAAAGATGTGTTGCGAGGTTTGCGCATACTGCACCAGCCAGTCCATCCATCCTCGCACCACACATTAATGCGCATTTTCACAGCTCTGCTTCACATCCTCGTAGGCACATTTTCATCGCACAGCTTTGGTGGAAACCCCCACACATTTTCACAGCACAGCTAGACATCCTCCCACGACACATTTCCATCGCACATCTCTGGTGGAAACGCAGCCTTAAAGTCGCCATAAAACAAGAATATTAGCTTGGTGACACGTGTATTCTGTCAAAAGCCAGATTGTGAAATCTCTTCCGCGCTGTACAAAATATTTTAGTTATCTTGAAATTCGTCAAAGACTTATTTTCTGTTTTGTCCTCAGCTCATCGTGTACCCAACTCGACCTGGCCTCCAAACGATGGGTGCCCTCATCACAATGCTCTGTATCTGGGTCACGGCCTTCACCCTCGCTTCACCACTCTTCGTCTTCAGAAGTCTCAAGACTCACTACCTCGGCCTCATCGGCATGGACTCTCTAAGTTTCTGCATAGAAGACTGGCCCATCAAGGATGGACGAGCAATCTACTCCGTATTTAGTTTAATCTTTCAATACTTACTGCCCGTTTTAGTTGTAGTTCTTGCGCATGTCCAAATACATAGAAGGTTAAGAGGGAGGAGACGGACGACGAGGAAAACTCCAGCAATTCTCATAGCCATAGCGGTTACTTACGTCATAAGTTGGCTGCCCTTGAACGTGTTCAATTTGGTGGCAGACTTCAGTGCTCAGCCTTTCATGGAAGAGAAGACGATGACAATAACGTACGCTGTCTGCCATATGTTTGGAATGTCCAGCGCAGTTTCAAATCCTTTACTATACGGGTGGTTGAACGACAATTTCCGTAAAGAATTCGAGGAGATACTGTGTTGCTGTAAAAAGAGACCATTGAACAAGAGCACGAGGATAAAAAACAGGAAAATGGACACGGAGTTGACGGCACTGGCGCAGTTGGAACACACGGTCACCGCCAACACGAAGACGTCGCAGTGCTCCCAAATTTTCTGACTAAAGGCCTGCTGCAAATAGCATGAACCAATCAGTGTTGAGATGCAAAGCATTTGAACTTTTTAGTGTCAATTTTTTAATCGTAACGGTGTAAAAAGTTCCTTTATTTTCGAGTTGTTAGGCGATAATTTCTCTTGTAAATACCTGTAGATAAACTTATTATATTAATGTACTTAATTATAATATTGTACTATACGTTTTCTTGAGCCCAAAACGTACAGTGCTAATATTTGATACGAAGCCTTATTTCGATTACATAGTTGTAAGAATCTTTTTTTATTAAATATAAACGTTGAAAATTAATTATTTGATCGTTTTTGTTGACTCCTAATAGAAAACTCCATGTGTTAATCTTTGGAAATTGAATGTCAACTGTTTTTGATATGTCCATAATCTTAAAATAAATTATATATTGCAATGTAACACTGTTTTTGTAATTTTCAAGTCAATACAAAATAATTATAGAAATATAGCAATCATAAATCTAGTTATTCCAAGTGTAAGAAAAGTCCTTGGGTAGATAATAATGTTACCTATTTTGATTATTAAAGTCCAGCTATATTTCAACTGCCCACAATGAACCATCTACAATATATAATCAGCCTATAATGTTCCCACTGCTGGGACACAGGCCACCTCTCGGTGAGAGGGAGTGGGCTGTAATCCACCACGCCACGCGGGCCCAGTGCACGTCGGTAGACTGATGTCACATGTCCTCGGCTTTTTAGTTTTTTTGGTTCTAGGATAAATGCCGGTTTTCCCACGATGTTTTCCTTCACCGTTTTCAGAGCAGTGGTGATGAAATAATTTACACAAAGTAAAGCGCCTGTCTGGGGTCAAACCTGCGACCCATCCTCGTAAGTCGCGGCGTCCACAATATGTAACTAGAATATAGGCACTGACTCAAGTACGTACGACTATGGTACGACTCGTAGCCCGCTCCTAAACCAAGTAAACGAATCGATTGCCGGAACGTGCCTTCCTTGACAACTTTTTTAACATCACCTTTTTTTTAAACGGTTAATGACTGAATAATAAACGTGTCGGTTTAGTCGATTTTAAAAATACAGATTTAAACGAAAGGAAATTAATGAATTGCCGTCTAATGGTTAAACTAAAGATAACTTACTAGTTAAATCCAGCGCCATTAAAAAAGGCGTAAAAATTTATGAGTCATAAAGTACTACTTAATGACTCATAATTTTTTACCGTAGATTGGGAATAGTTCCAGTCAATTATGGAGTTGTATACCTAATTAACGATTGGCACTATGGTGTTAAATTATTGTTTGAATAAGAAAATGAATAGTTTAACTGCAATCATTTTTTTGTTAAGTAAGTGCATTTAAATCAATTGAGTAAGACCATCTTTTAGCTGAAATGGTGAAAACGATGAAGTTCTCTCAGTAAAAATATCAGAAAACAAAATTGTTTTAAATTCCCGAATTCTGATGTACCCGGTTACAGGCAATAGCCTCGCTTTTTTTCATAGGACTATGAAGTAGTAATGCCATTATTATTCCACTGCGAAAAAAGGATGTTGCTAGCGGCCTTGTATAGCTCCGTCTCTCACTAACACTGGAAAAATGGGCCATAATACGTCGTAGGTACTAGAAGATAATTGATGGGTGTAGCGTATAATGATACCAGTGGTAACGACCGCGACTTACGAGTTGTAAGTCGTAGGCTCGAACACAGACAGGCGCTTTACTGTGTGTATTTTACGAGTATCACCACCTCTCTCGAAACGGTAAAGGAAAACATTGTGAGGAAACCGGCATATCCTAAAACCAGTGACGTAGTGTGGATGTGAATTAGTCGTGGCATTTATGATGCTATCTACACAAAGTTCAAATTTCCAGCCTCCACGCTAACAGCTGGTCAAATTGTGGAGTATGAAGAGAGGAAATTACCTCCCGAAATTAAGGCCTGGTTTAACAAAACGGACGAGGAACTTGCGTATAAAGAATGCATGTCATCATACACCTTGTGTGGTACTTTTCAAAGAATTACGTAAGCATAATTAATAAATAAGGTTAAATTAAATTTGCTAGCGGAACTCCATAGATAACATAACATAACATCACGCCTGTATTCCCCGAAGGACTGGGCAGAGTATACAGGGTGTAAGGGTAAACACCGTTGTCACTCAAACCATGGGTAGTACTTAAATATAAAAATAAATGACCGAGTAACAACAAAAAAAGGGTATTTTTATTAAAAGATTTCTAAGAGTTTCTATCCGACAATGTGGTCGCTAGCGAAACAGCTGACTGACTGAGGGAGGGGTCACGCTCGCGGCCAGTCAAGTCACATCCCGCACCTCCCACCCGTGTTGAGACGCAAGTTCGTTGCCCTAGCGCATAGGGTAACTAACTTGCGTCTCTTGTGGTAAAATGTAAATAAAAAAAAAAGTTGTAATTTTTTCATTGACTTTACGTTCAAAAAATGAAACCAAACCACTGGTTGCAAGGACAACGGTGTTTTGTTTACCCTAACACCCTGTATATTACACCTACATTTCGCTAGTTATGTTTTAAGTCCCATGTAATAGGGGCGAGCTTATTGCCATCAACCGGGCACAAATCCAGACTCCGGGCTGCCACTAAAAAATCCTGATGGAAAAATCCAATAACACTTTGCCCGAGCCGGGAATCGAACTCTGGACACACAGATTTACTCCACAGATGCAATGGGTATGTATAGGTATCTAAACAGGATAAAACAAAAATAACTCATTTTCTCAACTCATAGTTGAAGTAACTACTATCAGCGGCCACCACTGACGGGTCGTGTCATGGCATGAAGATATGCGAGTGTCGCTTGAAGCAAATCGCATCGCAAGTCGTATCGCCCGAGGTAACGGAGGCTACACCACAGAGATGCCGTAGCGATGCTTGGGGCAGGCCTATGTCCAGTTGTCCTTCAGCTAATGAAGATGATGTGTTGCAGTTTCTCAATATTTTTCTTAATAATCTATGAAGAAAATCTATTTGATTTCAGAAAGGATGTTGATTACCAAATATGCGCAATAAACAAACAGAATTCAGCAAAAGGAACGTTTAAATCCCTTTGTGATATGATTTATGAAAACTGCAAAAACGACGTCGGTAAAATGCTTTATACATTTATGTCAATCTTTTTACATCCTTCCTTAACTGCATCATCTTTTTTACATCTTTATGTATAACATTTCTGTGCGTTAGTCTCGCAAAAACTTGAAAATGACTCAACATATTGTGATGAAACATTGGTAAGTTGTTGAGTGCGCGCCAGAGAAGGTTCCTAACAAAAAGATATATGAAAAAGGCGTTCCTAGTCCTTATATTATTATAAAACGCAAAGTTTATTTCTGTTTGCGGATCAAACCACCTATTTTTGTTTGTTTTGTAAATTGTAGATAAATCTGATTCAATTTTGGTATAGGAACAGGAGAACCCAAAATACAATCCGTATAAAAATCAGAATATTATAAAGAAAAGAGAAATAAAATTTCTTTCAATGTCATGGATTTTAGAGTAAGGATAAAAACTTTTTACACAATTTCGGAAGTCGGTTTCTTTGCTTTTCAATTTTCGTCCACCGACTTCCGAAATTAAAGTTATTTTTCACTTTTTTAGTGTTCTTTTTGGAAGTCAGTTTTTTTTTTTTTGTAAAAAATTTTAATTTTTCACTTTTTGGTGGTTTTACCCACCCCACACAAATTCGAATACCACTATCTGCTTTGTAAATAACAGTGACGAAGTCACATAGAATATCGTCTAGATATACTAATTACTAAGTGAATTTAAAAATATTTTTTTAAATCGGTTCACAATTGGCGAAAATATCGATAAACATACACAAAAAAAATACAGACGAAAATAGAAACTCCTCCTATTCGGAAGTCGGTTAAAAACCGCACTTTGTATATCGCCCTGTGCGAGGATAACGATTTTTAGGATAATCTTGTGTCTAATTACATATACGAGCACAGCTAGTTCATTAAATAACCCAACAACGTCCCTAAGGGGTTAGTATCTACTTACTGACACATTTTTTTTTTTTTTTGAGGTTGGGAAATCATCCAATGACTTCTCCCGCTCTGGGCGGAGCGGAAGGGCGTGTCAGACTTTTACTGACTAAAACCCACCCGTATTCCTTCAGTTGCTCCCGGTATCCCTTTCGGACTAACCAGCAACCCTGGCAGGCATCGGTCCTAGCGGACCCCGCCAATTGTGCTGACATCTCTTTGAGGCGCACGTGGAACACGACGCGCCATCGACCCGGGCTTGGTCCTAATCGGACGGTGAGCTACCCATTGCTCGCCGTCCGCATGCCCGCGCCTGTGGTGGCCGGAAATCCGCCTGGGATTCCCGACGCCCAGGGCGGTTAAGGGCGTGAGGGCGCAAACTTTGCCTCTCCCTCACGCGTTCCGCCCCCTCCTTCGCGAGCATTACTGCTTCGCAGAAGGAGGTGACTGCTTCCCATGGCCTCTCGCTCCGTACCATGGCCTGGACCAGGGCCGGACGCGAGAGGTCACCGCCGCCAATCGCCTCCAAGAAGACACGGCGGGGCTCCGCCCAAGCAGGGCATACCTCAACCGTATGCTCCACCGTGTCCTCCGGGCGTTCCACACAGTGGTGACACCCGGGCGTTTCCTCCCGCCTTATACGAAACAGGAACCTCCCGAAGCAAACTTACCGACACCTTAGAGTGAAAACCTCGTAAGTGTAAAAGAAGTAACTTGTCAGGAGAAAGAAAAACTGCGTGCTGTCAAATTTTTGTACGACATCTTTAAAGTTTGTTTATTAATTAATATTTAATTTCTAGAAAAACATAAAGGCTTACAAATATTTTGTTTACGACGTCTTTTATATGTTTTTTTTTATTAATATATTTATTTATTTAACTATTTATGTACACACATAATAAACAGACAAGAAGAAAAGAACAGAAAAAAACGTACAAAGGTGATGCTTATTTCTAAAGAAATCTGTTCCAGCACACCTGCGATAGGAAAGTAGATAAGAGATGTAGACACCGTGTGTAAAATTCAAGAGAAAGTAAAATACATAAAATCAACACAATTCACTTAAGAAACTAGAATAAATAATATGATCATACACTTACATACAAATATAAATACTACATACATAATATACATAACTACCTACTTCATAAATATATATCGAAATAAATACATACACAACTATGACGAAGTGGAAAGATAGATATTAATATTATAGTAGATATTAATTAATATTAATTCATAAAAAAACATAAAGACGTACAAAAACTTTACAGCCCACGGTTTTTTCATCTTCCTGAAAAGTTACTTTTTTTACGCTTACGAGGTTTTCACCTGGTGTCGTTATGTAGTAAATAACTACCTATCTCTCATTAACGCTTAGAATTGGCAATTAAGATTATAGTGGATAGTTAGTTGAGCCTTCCTGTTTCAAAGGAAATTAGTACAGGAGCTAAACCCAAGTTTAATATAATGCATAAAAGTATATGATCCATTGCAGTAAACGAAATCAGAAAAATATTTATAATATTCTTCAGGATATATGCTAGTTGTTGAAAACATAGAAATGATACGATAGATACACAAAATACACGAAGGTAACTCTTAAAAAAAGTCCCCCGCTGCGTCTGTCTGTCGTCCTGTTCGCAATAAACTCAAAAACGACTGCACCGATTTTCATGCTGTTTCCACCAATGGATAGAGTGGTTCTCGAGGAAAGTTTAAGTATACAATAACCGACATCCACGCGGGCGAAGCCGCGGGCATGAGCTAGTTTAAATATATTTAATTCAACTTATATTATTAAAATAAAATAAAATTGAATTTGGATAGGATGAAATGCAGTAATTACACTGAATAAGACAAAATGGAACAATAGGAACTTTTCAAATGCCCATTTTACACAATAAAACTGTTGAGACATCATTATCAGTATTATTTTTGCAAATTATTCATAAATAATGTTGTTGTGTACTAGAGCGTACAGTATAGCACAGTTATATAAAAAAACAGGCAAATATTTGACAGCTATTTGCAACGTTGCCAACGTTTTCAGGAACAATCTATGTCGCAAGCTACATACCTACATGTGCCGCACTACAAAAGAAACATGAAAATATCCTAATAATGAACACTTTTTTTCAGTAATCTGGGGATATTTCCACGATGGTGAATGTCAAGTAGAATTTGTCCCCGAAACATAAAACGTAACAATTTTTAATTGTTTTCTGTCATTACCTGTCATTAAAATAAAACTATTTTCTTAAAAAATGTTCCAACTTATCCTTGGAACATAAAAAAATGATTACTGAAGTGAAAATTCCACGTAGAAACCCTTTTCTAATCCTTGAATCTTTGACCCTCTGTTGTTCGTTGGCTAAATCTCTTTGATGCTAAAAAGATCAAAGAGAAATTCCACATTATCCCTTTAAATGTAGTTTTAAGACTTTGAGGGTCAAATTCAAACTATTTCTTGAGTTTTGTTATTGTTTCTCATCATATGCCCAGCGTTTTTCAAACTATTTTAGGGTCAGTTTCCAGTCTAACCGAATGCAGCTGAATACCAGTTTTTTACATGGAGCGACTGAATAGCTGATCTCCCCAACCCAGTTAACGGGTAACACGAATGAAATGCAATAAAAAATAAATTAATTTAATTTAAATCGCCTTATGATTAATTTATTGCAATACTGTAATTATTTAACATCTCACATGCTTGAATAAACTCCATTCTGAAAAAAAAATGTACATTACTGTCGCGGCCAGCAACAGGGGCATTGATGGATGAACGTGGAAATTTAGGCCGAGGCGAAGCGAAGTCTATCAATCCCTGGTTGCGGCCAAGGCGTGTATACTACTTTTCAAAATCACTGAGTGAGTCCCATGTAATAGGGGGCGAGACTAGTAAGTATTGTTTACGAGTGATAATTTTGCGTCAATTTAGATGAGAGGAGGTAAGTCGACTTTTAACACTGACCGTACCGTGTAGTACACCCACACGTAGCCAGTTATAAATTTTTTGATAATTTTGCGTTAAATTAGATGATAGTGCAAATCGACTTTTATCACTGACCGAACCTGTAATACACCTACATTTACTCGTTATGTTTTAAGTCCAATGTAATAGAGGGCGAGCCTATTGCCATCAACCGGGTACTAATACAGACTCTGGGCTAAAACGAAACTCCAGATGAAAAAACCCAATAACACTATGCTAGACCCGTGAATCGAACCCAGGACTTCTTGCATAATAAGCATAATCAGCCTATAATGTTCCCATTGCTGGGACACAGGCCTCCTCTCTTCGAAAGGGAGTGGACTGTAATCCACCACGCGGGCCCAGTGCGGGTTGGTAGATGTCACAATGTCTTTGAATTTTCGGTTCTAGGACATGTCGGTTTCGTCACGATGTTTTCCTTCACCATTTTAAGAGCAGTGGTGATGATAGTAATTTACTTAAACTATAGCGCCTGTCTCGTAAGTTGAGGCCGTTACCACTGAGCCACCGGCTGTTCTCCAATGAGAGCAATGGTTAATATAATAATTACTATAAAAGGTATAAGCTTTACTTACGTCGCCAACTATTACAGTTCTCATATTCCATTTCACAGTAGTTATCAAACGTTTTATAGTGGCCATCATAGTGACGAGCGCAAACCATGTTACGTCTGAAATTATGACGTCATCATTATCAAAAACACACTAAACGCCCAAGAGTATTCTAAGATACACGAGCAATTTACAAGCGCAATTCTAAACAGTATGACAATTGCCACCAAGCCATTTAGGGCAACACCAAGACTGCATAAGGAAGGCTAGAGGGCCTAGACAAGTGACAATCGCTTCGAAAGCGTTTCGTATTTCTACAGGATTGACATAAGCTTTTCGATAGCTTATGTCAGTCCTATACATTTTTTCCTTTTCCGTCATCGTTACCGATGATAGAATGTCACTTTGTCTAGGGTATCAGAGCCGTCTTGCGATGGTTTTGCGGCGCAGGGCAAGCATTCGAATGTTCCCGCGCCGCTCTCCTTGGGTATTTCTCCAGCTTAGATAACGTACTTAAGAATAGTTACTTGTAAAACTTAGGACATTTCTTGATAAAAGTGACACATCCGATGTCGATAAGATCAGCTTTTTGAAATACTGTTTTCTTAGGATAATATATGACTTTCCATGGTCTGGGATGGGCTGGGTTCACATAACTACGTAAGCTGTCACCATATATCACCATCAGTACTGGAATAAAAACCAGAAACACCATCATTACTGACAAATGCGTGCACTGAATGGAAAGGTCCACTCAAATCTGTGTGGTTCTTTCCTCATAACACCATGATTGTCATGGTCTCTATACATGGTCCCGCCAGGGTTGTGGGAAGTCCGAAAGGGATACCGGTACCTTGGCAACAGGCAACTGAAGGAACATGGGTGGGTTTTAAAGGTCAATAAAAGTCTGACACGGGCTCCCGCTCCGCCCAGAGCGAGAGAAGTCATTTGATGATTTCTAACCCTAAAAAAAAAATGCTCTCTACATGGTCCTCACATGATTTGACCAAGATTATGTCTGGTTATGCACTAGGAAGTAGTGAAAGGCAGGCGTTTTGGAGGACAGCCTTATGTAATTTTGACGTTCGAAAAGTGTTGATTCTCAGCCTAGTTTGAATAAATGACTTTCTTCTGCGTATTGCTCAAAATCTAAAATAAGCAAGCGTATTGTATATCACCTGGGGGCCTACCACCACCGCTTCCAGCAGTATTTTTTTAATATTACTTCAGTGTAGGAAAGAGATGAAGCTCTACAGGACGTATAGCTCCATCTCTTTCCCCCACGAAGTAAGATTAAAATAATACTGCTGTGAGCAGTGGTAGGCCCCCTGCATGAGGGTCGCACAGAATAGGAACGTTTTGCAGAAGACATGGGAGGCCTACGCCCAGCGGATTAGTAACAACTGGGCCCGAATACCAGATACTACGTCGTCAAAGCGCCTAAAAAAGTGCTGAAGAAAAATATTGAAGATTTTTAGCGGGTGATTCCCGGCTGAAATGATGATGTTACAAAAACAATTGATATTCCAGCTACTCCTAAAAAAACTAGTTTAAGCGTTAGTTCCGTAGCCTACTTACTAAAAAGGTCTTGCCAACAAAGAAAATATTTGCAAAAATTACTTACGCAGTAAAAATAATACTGAAGTATATTGTAACATTATTTAGCACACGACTTGTTCGACCAATATTTCTTATAAACTATTATTTCCTGTCAAGAAACTGTAACCATAAATGTTAAGGGTACTACACACTTCAAGTCGGCAGTATTTGTTGATCAAATAAGCTGACCTGAGGCAATCACTACACATATTTGGCTTACAATCGACTCAGTTACCCAAGGTGAAACATATTCAGGGGGCCTTAAACAGCCACATTAGCAATTCCTCTAAAAGCAATACATTATACGAATTTCACACCTGTCATTAGATTCCTCTAATTTGACACAAAAGAAATTCATAATGTGTGCACCATTTTACGAATCTCCATAAAAACTGTCAAACAGATGAATTATTTCGTGATATGAATCCCACGCAAATCTTATGAATTGTCAGTTTGTGACGTTTTACGATGATTCATAATATTTTCCTATTATGTTTCGGCCAAAGTGACTGTTTTAAGCCACCTGAGGCCCTAGACAAAGTGACATTCTGTCAGCGATAAATATGATGGAAAAGGCAAAAATGTATAGGACTGTTATAAGCTATCGAAAAGCTTATGTCAATCCTGTTGAAACTCGTTGTAGAAATACGAAACGCTTTCGAAGCGATTGTCACTTGTCTACGCCCTCAGGTCGGTTCGGCGACAGTTGAACGAGCTAAAGGTACACACGAAAACCCGACTGGTTCACTTTAAGCAAAAGTTGTCCGACTTGCACTAATTTGCAACGTTCTGGTGATAACCCACCGGCACTAAGCCGACTTTGGTATGTAGACACCTTTAGCCCAGCGGCTCTTCCCGAGCATAAATTATCTATTATTATGTAGACTTTGCCAGCTGTGCAAAATCATGCTGGAGCCGAACAAGTGTGAAGCACCTCTTATGTAAGTACAATTTCTAATCTTTACAATGTTACGTTACAAATATTAGTACTGTAGAGGTTTTATGCTATATGCAACTCACGTTGGGCTGGCTGGTAGAACCGCAGCCTTGACTTGCGAACGCTCCAGCAGTCGTCGTTTGAATATTGACAGATAGGTTTTTATGTCGAGTCGGAGAGATCCGCCTGAACCCTTAACATGTATAAACGTGTCTTATAATTAATAAACCCTTGGAAAACCTACTCCTCTTTGGAATTCCCTCCTCACACACCCCCACACATCTAGTTAACGCCCTTCAGGCGTTACAGTACCTACTTATACTAAGATTACCTTCTGTGTGCGACTACTTTTGAGATTATTGAATTGACTTTTTGATTCGCTAGTAGTGAAACCTTTTTTTATCTGTAGATAACAGGTAGGTGCAAAATGAATAAAGTGTACAAAGTTATGAGTAAAAATAATTTATTTCTAATAGGCTGTTTTGTAAATGCTTTATTGTATATACTCACTAGCTGATGCCCGCGGCATCGCCCGCGTGGATGTCGTGTCGGTTATTACATACTAAAACGTTCCTCTAAAACTACTCTATCCATTGGTGAAAACAGCATGAAAATCTGTGTTGCAGTTTTTGAGTTTATCGCGAACAGATAGACAGGCCGACGTGGCGGAGGACTTTGTTTTATTTTATAATATGAGTGATAATGAGTCAAATCTGACAAAAAGTTACCTTCAAAAGTGAACAAACAAAAACTTAAAGTAAAAATGTAGGTATTAAAACTTAAAGGTAGGTAGGTATAATATACACAACTATTTTATGATATAGATTTACATCTAATAACTAATCTTCTTCGCTCGAGCTAGTGACCAATCCCTTAGCTTTAGCGAGCACGTCCACTGCTGGGCCCGCACTGATGACAGCGTCGCGAACTCTTTGGCCCACTCCCTCCTGAAATCACAAACGTTATTTAGAATTAAAAAAACTCACCTAGGTAAAGTTCTGCCTCGCCTTTACCCAACTAAGTTTGGATCGGCTGCGAGTCTAACCAGAGGCAGCTGAATACCTGCATTTTCCATGGAACTACTGCCTAACTGACCTCCCCAATCACCCATTTACTGGGTAACACTATACTCCTTGGAAAAACCCAATAACACTAAGGTTGCGGGCAAGAAACCAGCACCTAGGAGCAATGACCGAGCGGGGCGGTGGCGATGGAACAACTCTGTGCGGTCGCGTCGTCGCTCCGCTCAGCCATCGCTCCTCGCCCTTGGTTTCGTGCCCGCAGCCTTAGCCCGAGCTGGGGACTGAATCCAAGACCATATGCCCAACAGTTGCCGTTTAACAGATCAACGAGGCAATCAAATGATCAAAACAATTAAGAAACAAATAAAAAAACTTGATTAAATGTCAAAGTCAAAGTCAAAGCATTTATTTCAATTAAACCATTTACAGGCACTTTTGAATTGTCAAGGAGTCGGTCAGTCAGAAATATGAAGCTAGTTGCCCATTCCATGCCAATTAATGGTAAACAAAATACCTTAAAAACCTTTTAACATTTAAAATAATTATAAATAACAAAGACAAACTCATCTGTAGACGCTCAAAAAGAAAGGTGATACAAAAAATCTAAAAAAACTTACAATTTCTTTGAAGAGATCCCATGCCGATGCTGTTGACATGATGACGAAACAAACGCACAAAAATATTACAATCTTGGAATTCATTTTTTCAGATTTTTTCAAACTTGGCTGGCAACACTGCCGTGCACCTTTTTTAGTGACTTGGTTAAAGAGTGTAAGGAGAATGATATTCTGACACTGAAGTTCTTCGTATTTATATTATTAGTTACTTTGGTAAGTCCCCGTGTTTGAAAGAAAAATACACTACCAATACTGCCATACAAAAATGATTCTTAAATAAAGATGATAAGACAGATTTTCCTGTTTCTAACTTTCTTTACCCACAGCAATAGAAAATGATCTTTAGTTGAACAGGCGGAAGAAGTATTTTTGAACGTTCCGTAGAATGCAAAAAGATAAGCAGTTCATAAGGTGAGTAACCATTACAGAAAACCGTTGAATTGTAATTTCCCTGTGAAATTATATTTAGCGAAATATTATCAAAATATTTGATGATCTTGTGGGTAATATCGGCCAGGACATTGAACACTCTTAGGAGGTGACTAACGCCAGTGCGTAGAAAGAAAAAAAAATAAATAGGGATGGCTCTATCAATCAATCAACTCAGTATATCGATGTCCACTGCTGGACATAAGCCTCTCCCAGGCTACGCCACAACACCCTATCCTCCGCCTTCTATATCCAGTCTGTCCCAGACAACTTTTTAAGGTCATCAGTCCATCTAGCTGGGGGGCGACCCACACTACGCTTGCCGATACGCGGTCTCCATTCCAGGACTCGTCTGCTCCACCAGGCATCGGTCCTTCGACAAACATGGCCAACCCACTGCCACTGCCACTTCAGCTTGCTTACTCTGCAGGCTGTGTCTGTAACTCCAGTTCTTTTCCGGTTTAACTTCATTTTTGATCTTATCCTTCAAAGAAACTCCGAGCATAGCCCGCTCCATAGGACGCTGAGCGACCTTGAATTTGTGGACTAGATCGACTGTCAGTGTCCACGTTTTGGCACTGTATGTTATAACGTGTAAGACGCACTGGTTGAAGACCTAAGTCTTCAAACACTGCGGGATTGACGACGAGGAGACGCACCGTGGCGTGGGAAGGTGTACGTGCGGGGTATCGCAGACATCGGAAGTTCCTCGGTGCGCGGCGTGGCGGTCCGTGATCGTCTGCCGTGCGTGTCCGTCCGCAAAATTGCGGCTCGTCGGATCGCGGCATAACATGGACCCTAAAACATAGCTGGCAAAATTTGTCTGTAACATAACATACATCGCCCCTGTAATTTCCGAAGGCTTAGGCAGAGAGTAACCTAACTAATAATAGGGGACGAGCCTGTTGCCATCAACCGGGTACAAATCCAGACAGTACGTCCAATAGTGCCTATTTGAAATAAATTATTTGACTTTGACTTTGACTTTGACTTAGACCACGGGCCGCTACAAAAAAAATCCTGGTGGAAAAACCCAATACCGCCCAACCTGGGAATCGAACCCAGTACTGTATGCTCAGCAGTACCACTTGCAACCTAGAGACCAACGAGGTACAACACTTATTAGAAGCTGCTGTTATTTATTAGGCTAACTATTTTCACTAGACATTATCTGTGATGCCATAAATTATTCGCCGGAAAAAGCCTACGCGATAATGTTATAGTTGTAGTACCTAATATAATTATCAGGAACAGGGTATCAAGAGCTCGAGAGAGGAGCTCGTGGCTAAGTAATAACAGCCGCTCGGGTCGATACATCAGGTTAAGCTACGCTTGCCGGGGTTGGTCCGTGGATAGGTGACCATTTTCACATATCGAGACTCCTCCGTGCCTCGGAAAGCACGTTAAGCCGTTGGTCCCGGCTGTCATTTGTGGATCTTTGACAGTCGTTACGAGTCGTCAGAAGCACGAAAGTCTGACAACCAGTCTAACCAAGGGGTATCGTATTACCCAGTCACTGGGTTGTGGAGGTCAGATAGGCAGTCGCTCCATGTAAAATACTGGTACTCAGCTGCATCCGGTTAGACTGGAAGCCGACCCCAACATAGTTGGGAAAAGGCTAGGCAGATGATGATGAGGGTATCAAGAGCCAACTCACTGACGAAAGTTCTAGATACCAACTTAGACACGTGGTATGGAATTAAATGGATTTAGAGTAGTCTTGTGGTCCATAAGTTGAACTATACAATAAATGTAACTGAATACATGCACATTATGAAACTAGTTTGTTTAGAGTTGTTTACTGAATCAATTTCTGCCATTTTCCTTAGCATAACATCACGCCAAGGCGCATCAAGTAAAGGTTCTGGAGTGGCGACCGCGTACCGGAAGGCGTAGCGTTGGAAGGCCCCCCACAAGGTGGACCGACCGAAAAGAAAAAAACCGGTCAATTGCGACTCAAGCTCGCGCACGAAAGGTTCCGCACCATCTATAAAAACGGCAAAAAAAACATGTTTGTTGTATGGGAGCCCCCTTAAATATTTATTTTATTCTGTGTTTTAGTATTTGTTGTAGCGGCAACAGAAATAGTACATTATCTGTGGAAATTTCAACTGTCTAACTATCACGGTTCATGAGATACAGCCTGGTGACAGACAGAAAGACAGACAGCGGAGTCTTAGTAATAGGGCCCCGTTTTACCCTTTGGGTACGGAACCCTAAAAATAGGTTTAATAATGAATGTAAGGATCGTTGAAGGTGGCGTTATGTGCAATCTGCCTACCCCACAAGAAGAAGGCATGAGTTTATGTGTATGTATGTGTCATCAGACCGTAGAAATAGGCTGCTGCCCATAGAGCTAACATGAACCAAGTTACATCTAAACAATGCCAGGAAAACATAAACTTCTTTGTTTCTTTGTTCGGGACTTTACTTCTATGCCGATGGGGATTCCTTACGTCCAAAGCCTTTGTGGTTAATACTATAATGTTTTTTTTTATCAGTAAACCGTATGCGCAAACAGTTTGATGTATTTTACATTTTCCTTTACAATTCATTACCAATAAAAGTACACAAAGAAAATGTTTTATGACTAAACTACATTGAAGGCAATCGGGGTCTCGGGGAGTTACGATATTACATAATAATAGTTACGATAGTTTAGGGTTCCGTACGCCCAAATGAAAAAATCGGAACCCTTATTAGGATCACAATAAAATAAAATTTCATTACATAATAGGTACAATATATTTAATTTTTATATAATGAAGTGATATTTAAAAAAAAAATGTTCTAATCAACAGAATAATAATAATTACTGTTTATTGTTACTGTAGCTATCGAATTAATTATTTATTATTATGTATTAAAGATTATGAATAAGGTAAATCAAAATAAAATAAAATTGTAATTCAAAATAATAAATTCAATAAATATGTAGGTAGTATTGATACAAACAATGGTGAGCTTTTATTCCATTAGCTCTGATTTGAATGAAAAGTTCAAGTTGGTACTAGTCAATTTACCTACTTAACAATTATTTTCCCTGACTTTACCTATGGTCGATTTAAATCCTTGTTTCCAATATTAATGTTATTTCGACTTAAACAAACATCAACTTTATGTAAGTGTAAATAAAGTTGATTTTAGACTGACTAGTACCGTTGAAAAAGTCACAACAACAAAAGAACTGAACAAAAGTCACAAAAACCACAAAATATGAAGTTTTAGTGCAAACTGAACCTTATATGTAGGCATTACAGTTGTTTTTCCTAAAACTCGTGTTTGTTTACATGTTTGGCAAATAAATTGCGAACGCATAATACATGTGTTGAGGCCAAATAAATTGGGATAAATGATAACACGAAGATATTAAAATATCGAAACGGAGCACTATACTGGAAAAAGTAATGTTATTGGGTTTAACGAATGAAAAATACAAAAATCACGGCACAAAGGCCTGTTTCAACAAACCTGACAACTTTGCCTTTGAACGTTCTTTCAAAAGTTTCGGCGTTAAATGGCTGCTGTCAGAAAAATACCTACGCTGAAATTCAAATTCGTATTTTTTTAGAAAATTTCTTCTGCGTGTAGGTACGGTTACCGGTCTCTTAAAATAAATGTGCCTTTTTGATCGACGTCTACCTTGAATTTGACAGATCCAATTAATTCCTTTCTTTGATTTTTGAAAAATTGAGATATATTTTTTTTAAATTTCGCTTATTTTGGGACGGCTTTATGAAAAATTCTTATCATGTCAGGTCTTTTTCAGTTATAGTTACAATTCCTACTTACCTATTTCAGGATTGCTTGACTGATTTGATCAACAAAATGTTACAAGTGACATGGATATTGCGCCACAACTCACAAAATAATGTTTGCCGCTAAACGAATTTAATCCCGAAATCCCACGATCCGCGATTTTGCGGACGGACACTCAAACTCAAACTCAAACTCAAAGCATTTATTTCAAATAAACCAATTACAGGCACTTTTGAATTGTCAAAGGGTCGGTCAGTCAGAAAATATGAAGCTAGTTGCCCATTCCAAAGCGTAGTAGGTTCCTATGGAGAAGAACGGGCAAGAAACTCCACGGACACTCTTTTAAATCAGAATATTGTTACAATATGTTGTTTACATCATTCATGTTGTAATCATACATGTGAGTACAATGTAGAAAAACGTGCAGGTTAAAAGAGTCCGTAAATAAAAGATAAAACGATACAAAACAATTCAAAAATTAAAATAAATCAAAATAAGCCGTGGCAGCTAATAGATGACCAGTCCCTACTGATGGCGCCCGTTCACGAACATGACGCATGGATCAGCACCATTCAGCTCAACCATTTTGAAGGGAACTTAATGATCCAACACACACGCCACCACCAGCGAGACATTAAAGTGAGCATGACATGCTTTCAGCCGCCAGGGCACATTCAAGTCAATGAAAGACGTACCTAGTAAATGGTAGTTTTAACGTACTTAGGTAAGTACATAGTGCTCACACACATGTGCTATGCAGTTATACAATACTAGGAGATTGAATTTATACAATGTAAAGATAGTTTTTACAATCTTCAGCAGCTCCAACAATATTTTCGTATGCTAATCAATTAGTTGTTGCGCCCTGTGGAGCTGGACCAGCGCTGAGCCAAGCATTTTTGTCAGTGATGTAATCCCCCAATTTATAATATGCTTGGCGGCATAGTGTGCGTTTTATACAAGATTTAAATTTTGTTTCATTCAGTTGGAGTATGTGGGGAGGTATTTTATTGTAACATTTTAAACAGTACCCCATGAAGGATGAGTCTACTTTAGCCAGTCTGAAACCCGGTTGAACTAATTGGTCCCTATTCCTAGTCCTATAATTGTGTTTTTCACCTCTTTTACTAAAAAGACTTAGATTTTTCCTTACGTACATGATGTTTTCGTAGATATATTGACAAGGTACCGTCATGATGTTAATATCTTTAAACAGTTCCCTTAGAGAATCGCGCATACGGAGGCCATATATTGCTCTGATAGCTCTTTTCTGCAGAATAAAAATAGACTCGATATCTGCAGCCCGTCCCCATAGTAAAATACCGTAAGACATGATACTATGAAAGTAACTGAAATAGACTAGCCTCGCGGTATCTACATCAGTGAATTGACGGATTTTCCTCACAGCATATGCTGCTGAACTTAGCCGTCCTGCAAGAGATGTTAAATGAGGACCCCATTGCAGCCTTGAGTCGAGTGTGATCCCCAGGAAAACAGTCTTATCGACGAATTCTAGTTTCTCCCTATTCAATATTATGTCACAATCACTACTTTTAACATTCGGTAAAGCAAATCTCATGCATTTAGTTTTTTTTCCCATTTAATACTAAATTATTAGCAGTGAACCAATTTTGGACCTGCAGTAGGGCGTTATTTACGTCGTCAAGATTTGATGCGCGTCTATTTATTTTAAAAATTAAGGAAGTATCATCAGCAAATAACACCATTTGTGGTTGGTTTTTTAATAAATGGGGTAGATCATTAATATATACTAAAAAGAGGAAAGGACCCAATATCGAGCCTTGTGGAACACCCATTTTTACATTTAAACCGAGTGAATTGACACCATTTATTTGAACTTGCTGTTGTCTATCAGTTAAATAAGATTTTACTAAACTAAGCGCAAGTTTACCTAGTCCGTAATGCTCAAGTTTTAACAGTAAGGTTTTGTGATTTACGCAGTCAAATGCCTTGGAGAGGTCACAAAAGATTCCTATGGCATCTTGGGCCTCCTCCCACGCAGTAAAAATGTGTTTTAATAAGGTGACACCGGCGTCAGTCGTACAACGACCTTTGGTGAAACCATACTGCTGATCGTGTAAGATTTGGTTGGTGTTAAAATGATTACGCATTTGATTGAGCATTACCTTTTCGAAGACCTTGCTGAACACCGGCAGAACAGACACTGGTCTATAATTGTTGGTGTCTTTACTGTCTCCAGATTTAAAAAGTGGTATAACCTTACTGTATTTCATTAAATCCGGAAAGACTCCTTGATCCACACCTCGTGGTGCAACTGGGCCTGAATGATGTTGACTTTTAAAATGAAACAAAAAAATATCATTAAGTACCAAATGAAATTATGAATGTGTTAAGAGTGTCAAGAATTTCAATTTATGTACAACTTTAAGCAGCCCTTTTTAAAAGAAGAAACTTTGAAATTTTTTAAGTTTTAAATTAATTTTTCTTCCGAGATGTTCAACTTTTGATTCCGAAAAAATGAATTTGAAATCAAAATCATAACCCTTTTTGCTTCGACGTAGTCCGGTTATAAATTATTACTGGTCCCAGCTTCATTAATTAAACTGGGTCGTTATTGGGTCAGTAAGTACTTACCAAAATGGTTTTATTTAGCCCAGTTGATGGCATCAGGCTTGGCCCGTAATTGGGCCTTAAACATAACTGGCAAAATGTGAGTGTTACTATAGGCACGTCTGTCTAACCCTTCGGGGAAACCAGATGATGTTAAATTATTATGTACACACGGCTACACATCAAGTTACACATATCCAGTTTATGCTAATCTCGCATTGTATAGAATTTCCGTACAATGCGAGGTCAGCTTATACTGGAAATGTGTAGCTTGATGTGTAGCCGTGTGTACATCCGTAGGCTATCTACAGTTTTTATTCGTTCGGATCAGGCTTGATCTGTACACCTCTGAATTCTCTGATGCCGCAATAAACGTGGCCTACTGGGCCTAAAAGTATAAGTAACATAATTATGTAGGTAGATGTACCGTCGAAACTAAATGACGAAGAAGCCTAATTGTACATGGGTAGAATTTCGTGTTTCAACCTTTCTTCTCCCACTACTGGGCAATGCCCCCATAGCTTATTATTTCCGCTGTGTTCCGTTCTCCAACCAATCTCCCATCAACGCCTCTAAGGCATCTCGCCAGCCTTTCCTAGCCCTCCCTCGGCGATGACAGCCGTCTTCTAGCTCCCACTGCGGGCCGACTTTGGCCCATTTGTCCCGATGCATCCAACATACAGCAGATGATGGGAGATGGCAGAATGATGATGGGAGCCGTGGTGGCCCAGTGGTAACGGCCGCGACTTACGATGTAGGTCGTAGGTTCGAACTCTAACAGTTACGTTACTTTGTGTAAATAAATTATTTCATTGCCACAGCTCTCAAAACGGTGAAGTTAAAGATCGTGAGGAAACCGGCATGTCCTAGAACCAAAAATTCGAAGGCATGTGACATCTACCAACCCGCACTGGGCCCTCGTGGTGGATTACGGGGCCTGTACCAGCGGTGGGAACATTATAGGCTAATTATGTTATGCATCCAAGTCTGCTAGACTGAATTGGGATAAGATGTTTGTAATCTTATCCCAATTCAGTCTCGCAGACTTGTTGCCCACATCGGCGGCGATTACCGTTTTGGAGCGTATCGTGGTATTACGTAGTAAGAGTAAAGATTACCTCCTTTTTATGTGGACACTCTGGACATCAGCCGTTGATCCCGGCTGCCATATGTCATAAGTCATAAGTCATTTATTTCATAACAAAATACATTGTGTCGAAAATATGTGGATGTTTGACCGTCGTTACAGGTCGTCAGAAGCCCGACAGTCTGACAACCAGTCTTACCACGGGGTATCGTATTATTACCTAGGTTGTGGAAGTCAGATAGGCAGTCGCTCCATGTAAAATAATGGTATTCAGCTGCATCCGGTTAGACTGGAAGCCGACCCCAACATAGTTGGGAAAAGGCAGGCAGATTTTGACTCTAGATACCTTCTGGATGAGGGGAATTCTAAGTTGGTATTATACGTTGTATTTATATTGGTATACCAGGTCGACAGAAAGTAATAACAAAATGTTTTTTTAATACATTTATTGATTAGAATACACAATTATGGCACTGATAAGGTTATAATGCAAATGCAGTTCTAATTCTGTGCACACAATAGGATCTATTTTCCTTTGGACAACAGTGCTGCCTTTCCAACAACATCAACTGCTGGGCCTGCACTTATGACTGCGTCACGAACTCTCTGGCCGACCTTTTCCTGAAAAAAGAAAACAAAATGTTAATAAAACCAGTTTTTATAGTTTTGGTTCTAAGGCACCTCTGTCCCAGCGCCGATGAGGAACCGACTGATTTTCTCGATAAAGAAACGTACAAAAGATTTGAGAGTAAAAGAGATACTAGATTATTGCTTTTTCTGCAATTACAATCGACACAAGTCACAATATGGCTGGATTATGCGACAAACAAAAATTATTCTACTAAAAATAACGAGAAGTTACTTTTAGTTATCTGATAACCACAAACCCGCGGTTATCAGACAACTAAAAGTAACTTAAGTAAAAAGTCACAAACTGAAAAAGGGATTATTATTGTTTTAAACAAGAGTTTCGAATTTGGAATTAACTTTTTTTATACCCAGACTCTTTATTAAGTGCCAGTAACATAGTTTGGCTATTAAAACCTCTTTACAACTAAATGATTACCTACCAATAATGTAGAAAAATCAAAACTGCCCGTTTTTTTTTAAAGGAGTTTATTAAAAGAGGCTCTTATTTGCAAAAGCACTGGATGATTTTCAGCCTAATATAACTGGCATATTGAATAAAACAGCTAACGTTTCTTTTACTTTTAAATCACAAAAGAAACAGTTTTGAAGGGCTTTCTACTTAACACACCCTTGAAATTGAATTTCCCAAACAATAGTCAGTGAATAGTCAATCATTTACTCCAAAGTACCATACATACAATTTAACCCTAAAAGCAATTTTTATTGTCATGAATTTATGAAAGGATTTATGTTACAATAAACCTTTCAAAAATACTATTATATTTTTTACGGAGAAAAAGGGGCATGAAGCTCAAAAGCTACTCTTAGAACATTGGTCAAATATAAAGGCCTAGACATTTATAATTCGTTGGATATGGTAGGTACATAGTTGGTTAGTATGATTATGTTCAAGACATACCGCTAAAAGCGGTATACGAATATTTACAATACAAATAATACACTAACAAAATAATATAGGTAATATTTAATTTACATAACTTACCAAATCTTTAAAGAAATTCCCAGGCGCTGCCGAAACCGTAGCCAAAGCCATGAAGCAGGCGCACACAAAGAACAAAATCTTGGTGAAATTCATAATTATTGAATATCCAGTATATTCCTCTGGTTAACTCAAAGCAAGGGACAGTCCTGCGACTTCTTACAGAATGCTTTATTGAGTTACATGCGGAATATTTATAGTTAAACGGTGAAGTTTAGGGTCGGCACTCATTTGTTTCTTTCGACTTTTAACATTTATTTTCCGCCAGTGAGTTTCTTGACAAAAAAAAAAGTACAGATGTTAATAAATAAAAACACGCGCACGAAGGGTTCCGTACCATTATCTATAAAAACGGCAAAAACTTCACGTTTTTTGTATGGGAGCCCCCTTAAATATTTGTTTTATTTTAACTTAATTATTTATTTTTAAAGTGAATAGGTATTTCAAGCGTCTACCTGTTGTCGTTTTCAATATCGAGCAAAAACGAGCCAAAAAATCACGTTGGTTGTATGGGAGCCCCCTTAAATATTTATTTTATTCTGTTTTTTAGTATTTGTTGTTAAAGCGGCAACACTCGGCAACAGATATACATCATCTGAGAAAATTTCAACAGCTGTCTAGCTATCACAGCCTGGTGACAGACGAACAGAGAAACAGCGGAGCCTTAGTAATAGGGTCCCATTTTACCCTTTGGGTACGGAAACGGAACCCTAAAACGCAAAAATATTTCCAAAGTTTTTATCTGGTACATAGTAAATTCATACTAATTCGATTGTTGGATATGCTCCAAACATTCCATACTAATTTCATTCAATTTACCAATAGAAACTCAGTGAGAATTCAGTTAGGTACCATAAATATCTCCTCGAACAACGGCTAAAACAAAATGGATGGCCCTCGCTTACTAAATACGGTCCGAAAAGCCGAAGTATTAATTGCTGGAATGTTCAACATTGAACATTAATCTTGATGGTAGAAATGTATTAGAAGTGTGACCTGGGTATTGGGCAGCTATGTTTTTGCCTGGAATTTGAGAAAAAGAAAGAACATTTCGAGGCGAAAAATCAAAAATGTCTAAGTCAAAAGTCTTTAATACAAACTAGGCAAAATAACAGTAATGAACGTCAAAATTACATAAGACAGTCCCCCAAAACCCTCGACCTTCACCACTTCCTAGTGATTTAGCTGGGAACAAGAAGTGACGCAACAAACTCCCTCGTAGCACAGCTGTCTGTCAATTTTGAAAGACTTACTAAAGATGAAGAATACGTCAAAAAGTAATCAAGATTATGCCATGTGTAGTGAGAATGAGACCGCGTATCCGCAAGCGTGGTGCGGGATACCCCCCAGCTAGATAGATGGAAGAAGGTGGCTGGAACAGGCTGGAGGATGACAGGGTGTTGAGGCGCAGCCTTGGAAAAGCCTATGTCATTAATGGGCTGAGTTGAGTGTTAGAGAACAATGATGCTCAACACTGTTTCTATCTTCTATACAGTATGCAAGGGTAAACACCGTTGTCACTCAAACCACGGGTAGTTGACTTAAATATAAAAATAAATGACCCAGTAACAACAAAAAAAAAACTTATTTTCATTAAAAGATTTTAAAAAGTAAATATCTGCCACTGTCCCTTTACTCATGGATACACGCTCGAGAGAGCTGCAAAACAGCTAACTCAAGAGGGGCCGCGCGGTCATGTAACGTCCCGCGGGCCCCGCCCGCCCCCGCCAACCGCCGCCCGTCGTGTGCCAATCGCCGCCCGCCGTGTTGAGACGCAAGTTCGTTGCCCTTGCGTAGGGTGCTTAGGGTGAAATATTCTTGGGGAAAAATGTAGATTTTCTTTAAAAAATATATTTATTTTTTTCCATTGATTTTACGTTCTATACATGAAACCAAACCACTGGTTTCAAGGATAACGGTGTTTACACTAACACCCTGTATAGTTACATTGTCTCTTCCATGACACTTTGTTGGAATTGGGTCCGGATATTCGTACAAGCGTAGCTAGTAACAAAGTAAACATAATATCAAGTTGAAATTGGTTCATCTAAATCTGGTTTGTGATTTATACGGCAACAAATCGGATTCATGTTTCACAGATTTGAATAGTTTTAGCCTGATAACGCTCGATTTTCTCATTTGTCTAATTGATTGATTCAACCATTGGATTGAGTAAAAAGATTAATTTTATTTGCTACTGGATCATTATTTCTCACTAAGTATTGAAACGATGCACAGGTGTGCATATAGTACACCCATATTTCGCCGGTTTTTTGTACATAAGTCCCATAAAATAGGGGGCGAGCCTATTCCCATCAACCGGGCACAAATCCAGTCTCCAGGCTGCTACTGAGAAAGGAAGGAGCTCGTGGCTAAGTAATAACAGCCGCACGGGTCGATCGATCAGGTTAAGCTACGCTTTTCGGGGTTGGTCCGTCGATGGGTGACCATCTTTACATAACGAGACTCCTCCGTGCCTCGGAAAGTACGTTAAGCCGTTGGTCTCGGCTGTCATTCGTGGATCTTTGACAGTCGTTACGGGTCGTCAGAAGCCAGAAACTCTGACAACCAGTCTTACCAAGGGGTATCGTATTATCCAGTTACTGGTTTGTGGAGGTCAGATAGGCAGTCGCTCCTTATAAAATACTAGTATTCAGCTGCAACTGGTTAGACTGAAAGCCGACCCCAACGTAGTTGGGAAAAGGCTAAGCAGATTGATTGGGCTGCTACTGAGAATTCCCTGACAGATAACCCGATAACTTTGCCCGACGTGGGAATCGAACCCCAAACCTCACCCTCAGCTGTAGCGCTTGCGACCACTAGACCAAACGAGGCAATCCGAGTTACCAATATAATTTGATATATATATATTTGATATATTGCCCTATTTCTGAGGCACTCAGTCTGTTTTGGTCAATGGCGTCCTCCCCCGTATCCGCTCACATACCTCAGGCGGTGACTAGCAGTCGCGCGCGCACAATAATCCAAGACTTCGGTAAGTCATTTGAGTGACAACCCTTAAAATTATATTATGTCATGTCATGTGAAAAGGGACTTTCCTTTGCATTTTCCTTAATGAAATGAAAAAAACCTCAGTATACTAAATGATGAATACATCAAAAGTAAGGTATAGCCCCGTTTTTTTCAAGCCTGAACAAGACTATAAGGAAATCTGCTCTCAAATATCATGCTAGCTTTTTTGTGATTAGACTTACTTACTTACTTAGTTTATGTCATTTTCTAGGTCAAGTTGTACCCATATGCAAAATTTCATCGAAATCCGTTCAGCCGTTTAAAGCGTGACAACCAAACTCATTTTCACATTATTTTATAATATAATTTAGGATTATGTTAGTTATTGTGAATTCATGACTTAGGGGCTCGTGGTTAAATAATAACAGCCGCACGGGTGGAAGGCTTAGCTATACGCTTGCCGCGATCCGTTCGTGGATGGGTGACCATCTATTATAATCGAGACCCCCGTACTTCGGAAACCACGTTAAACCATTGCTCCCAGTTGCATTAGTAGATTTTGACAGTCATAACGGGTAGTCAGAAGCCCAAAAGTCTGACAACCGGTCTTACCAATGGCTATCGTGTTACACAATGACTATGTACAGTACAGCAACTGCCCCGTTGATCTCGTGGTCGCAAGCGCGACTGCAGAGCGTGGGGTCCTGGGTTCGATTTCCGGGTCGGGCAAAGTGTTATTGGATTTTTCCATTAGAAATTTCGTAGTAACAGCCCGGAGTTTGGAAGTTGGCGGTGTGATACCCCCGTGCCTCGGAAAGCACGTTAAGCCGTTGGTCCTACGCCTGATCTCTCTCGGGTCGTGTCGGATTACCGTCCCATCGGACTATGAGAGTGAGGGAAGAGAGAGTGCACTTGTGTCTGCGCAAACACTTGTGCACTATAATATCTCCCGCGCCGAAGGCTAGTCTCCGTTGAGATTGGCCGCCGTGGCCGAAAATACGGTCTGGAGGACTATTATTATTATTATTTACAGTACAGCACTAGTATTTCCGTACGAAACGCAACTAATTAACTAAAGTTTTCGTGAGTTGTTACTTTTATGTAGCATCGTGGACGACGGACCTTAGACATAACCATACTATTAACATAATTACTATTGGAACGAACGCCGCTTGCGGTAGGACTAATCGTCACGTAACGAAAAAGCATTATGGCCGAAAAAGTCAGTTTCAAGTGTCAAAATTTTTTGTTTTTTAATACAGAGCCATCTAGTATATTTATATATATACTTTATTGTACACCACAAAAATATATAACGAAAGGGAAAAAAACAAACACTACAAAATATACAATCGGTGGCCTTATCGCTTTCCGCGATCTCTTCCAGGCAACCTTGGAATGGACATTGATTTGCCTGGACATAATATGGGGCTGTCGTAGGTGCAAATAATAAGTTACCTATACAATATACTAAAATAGATACACATATACATACATATCCTAAATCATAGATACATACATACATATAAATAAGCAACGAAAAATAATTGAAGACTATAGATAATTACACAGTTACGAAGACAAGATCACAACGACAAGTAATGTTCCTTAACGAGTCTTTTAAACTCTATTAACGACTGCGCGCGTAAGCTAATGCGACTGCTAGTATAAGTATTTAGCAAGCTAAAAACTTGAGGCCATACTCTAGATAGCTCTGATTGTCTATTAAAAGTTAGTATTAGTATTAGTTAGTACCTATTTGTTATTACACGACTGCCCAAAAAAAGGAGTGTAATGTTTTTATAATGTGTTTTAAAAGTGGAGGGAGGTGTCGTACCTACCCACTTTTTTGTAAAGTCAGGACAAAGATAATTGTTTAAATTACGCACCAGCAAGTCATAAATGTTTAGAAATAATCACAGTCTAGTGCATAATATTTATAGTATTAAAATAGAGATTTGTATATACAGTCTAACGATAGTGACTGACTTATAAGCACAATATTGCCATGAGTTTTAGCGTAGGAGTCGTACAACACAATAGTGTATTATTCCTTGAAGTGTGTTTTATTTGAGTAGTACCTAGTATTCTGTTACAATACCCGGGCATAGAGACCTTTGGGAAGAAACTTTGAAACAGGTATCAGGGATATACGACGCTGTATAAAGTGACCTTTTTACTATGTTTCTGTACCCGAAGGATGCCAAACGGAACCCTATTACTAAGCCTGTCCGTCCGTCTGTCTGTTTGTATCTATTGACCAGTAATACGTAGTCAGGTTGAAATGGTGTATTTATATTGCCGCTATAACAACAACTTTTTTTTTCTTTTTTAAATATACATATTTTTTTTACTAAAGTTTTTAAAACGAATGTGTAGTGTTAAAATATTGTTAAGTGGTACGGAGCTCTTAGTGTGTGAATCCGACTCACACTAGGCCGGCTTTTATAGAATTCGATGCGCTAACCTGACGGTGGCAGTATTAGTATCTAGTTATATATACACACGCAACGAAATTTTGACCGCCGATTTGTTGCTAACGATGTCAAATTCTGTATATTGACGTGAGCTTATGAAATCGCCAACGAGTTGCCGGCGACTGTAGTCACTGCGTGTTTTCCTAGCTTTTTTATTAAGTTAACTGGCACTTTCCCACTGCTGGGTAAGGGTCTCCCACCCCCAAGTACTCCAGGTATCATTTTCCTGAACCACCTTGAACCAGCCCGAGCTAGCAGAAGACTGTCAATTCCGTGTAGACTCTTACCTCGTAGAGATTTATTTACAGCTTCTTATAAATTACTAGGCATTAAATTGTATTAGGTCATCATCTGCCTAACCTTTTCCCAACTATGTTGGGGTCGGCTTCCAGTCTAACCGGATGCAGCTGAATACCAGTATTTTACATGGAGTGACTGCCAATCGGACCTCCATAACCCAGTAACTGGGTAATACGATACCCCTTGGTAAGACTGGTTGTCAGACTTTCGGGCTTCTGACGACCCGTAACGACTGTCAAAGATCCATGGCAGCGTCAAATGACAGCCGGGACCAACGGCTTAACGTGCTGTCCGAGGCACGGAGGAGTCTTGATATGTAATGGTCACCCATCCATGGACCAACCCCGGCAAGCGTAGCTTAACCTGACGAATCGATCCGTGCGGCTGTTATTACTTAGCCACGAGCTCCTCCATTAAATTGTATTAGGTATTATCATGAATTCATGACGGAGGTCCATAAATAATAAATTTTTAGAATAACTTGCGTAAATTAGAATTTCTTTTATAGTACCTAATAAGTTTCCTTATTTATTATTTTATTAATCTCACGGCTGGTAATCTGTATATTTTAATGTAATATTCTAATAGGGAATGAGTAATTAAACTAAACAAAGCGAAAGAAGCGCCATAATGCGATTTAAATTAAGGAAGATGGCGAACTTAGTATCTATGACAGCTATAATAGTGTTATTCATGTAACGATGTTACCAGGAATATCACATAATTCCGTACTAGAAGTAAATTGGGTATCACACTATTGAAGTAAGTATTCAGATTTCCGTTTCGAAGTTAAATAATATTATACACTAAAAATCACATCGAAATCCGTTGCGCAATTGAGAAGATTAACGCGGTCACACAGACAAACACGAGAAGCGATTTTAATTTATAATAATCATAGATAATATATAATTCGCAGAAGTGATTAGGTACTATTGACGAATCCTAACTACAATATAATAAATGCAAAAGTGAGTTTGTTTGTTGGCTTGTTACACATTCACGCTAAAACGTCTGAACGAATTTAGTTGAAATTCGGCACATGGGTAGACCATGACCTGGAATAGGACATAGGATACTTTTTATCCCGATATTCCCACGGGATCGAGACTTACAAGGGTGAAACCGCGAGAAGCAGCTAGTAAATAATAAAAATAAAAAAAAGGGTCTCCATATAAGAAATGTATTATTTTTTCGGCGGTTTTTGCTCGATCTTACTAAGTTATGGAACCTTTCGTGTGCGAATCCGACTCACACTTGCCTGGTTTGTTTTAATGCACCTTACTTACTACATACACTGAATAGGTAACCTACTTATCTAATGAATAGATGAACTACCCGCCAATAATGTAATGAACCTGATACATCTGGCACGTGCAACGTTAATGAAAGTTATTCCTACGGGACAAGTGAACGGCTGCTGGAAACTTTATAGATAAGTTAGAAGACTTAGATGTTGGTAGAAACAGGTTGAAAAAAAGGCGTTTTACCTAATATTAATACCTTCAGTAATTAATAAAAATAGTTAAATAAAAATAGTCAAAAATGAAAATAAGGAGTGGCTCTTACTTAAATCTTTACAAAATCGTGTCTTATTTCATCATTGGCAACGCGTCGCAAATCGCTGTCAAATAATTAATAGCGTTTATTCTGAAAGTGGGCAACGTCGCAAATAGATGTCAATTAATATATCGCTGTTTTGAATAATTTGGCAATATTACTGTATGGAAATATGAAATTATCTAACTATTTGTCTAAGATTATGAAATGCAATAAATAATATTGTAACACCGAATATTTAGTTTTAGATGTAAAAAAAGGATTTGGAAACTTTCCAAATGCCTTTTTTACACCTAAAACCGGTTACAACTTAAATTCAGTGTTATAATTGCAATTCATTATTAATATTCTAGTCAGTTAGTTAGCGATATTTTATAGTTCCATACAGTAATATTGCCAAAATAATCAAAACGTTGCCAACTTTCAGAATAAACGCTCTTAATTATTCGAAAGCGATTTGCGACGTTACCGGTGATGAAATGAGACACGATTTTGTAATGATTTAAGTAAGAGCCATCCCTTATTTTCATTTTTGAGTCCGAGAGTACAACTTGATATAAATACGTAGACTCATATATCATACGCGCGTACAGTAACCTTACTATTTACTCGAAAATCAACTCTATTTCCATAACCTTATGACACTACTTTATCTCACTACAACAACATCATACTTTGATACAGTATAATTACTATTTTGATTACAGTACTTTCCCGGCTCCCAAAAGATACGTAAGATTTGACCTATCACCTAAGATAACCGCAATTACCATTATTAAACTTTAATGACATATCACTTTAATTTATTAATTTTGCGTCGTTGTATTTATATTTTACAGATAACAATGTTTATATTATTAATAATGTAGTTATTATAAGCAGGGAATAGGGGAAGAACCAGGTCTGTTTTATCAGACAATTTATATATAAATATTATAAATATATATTATACCAATAAAATATTATTTTTATTGAAGGAAAATAAGGTAGAGGAATAGTGGCTGGCTTATGGTTCATCATCTACAGTTATCATCATTTATGTAAATAATATCGAGACCCGTCCGTGCCTCGGAAAGCACATTAAGCTGCTGGCCCCGGTAGTAATTATTCTTCTTCAGATCTTTGACAGTCGTTACGGGTAGTCATAACCCAAAAGTCTGACAACCAGTATTACTAAGGGGTATCGTGGTAGCCATTAATGGGCTGTAGAGGTCAGATAGACAGTCGCTCCATGATTCAGCTGCATCCGGTTAGACTGGAAGCCGATCTCAACATAGATAGTTGGGAAAAGCCGGAAAATACAGACAATTTTTTCCATTTGTTATCTACAAAAGTTTTATTTATAAATGATAATTCCGTATTAACTTTTAAATGCATTTAGTAAAAAGCTGTTAATTTGACATTACAAACAGACATAAAAAAATTATGGCCAAAGTAAAAAGGAACACTCCTAGGTGCTACAGAGCTTTTCCTAACAGAAAGACCCATATACAGTATGTTAACTAACAAAGGGCGTTCCCGTTACCCTGCAATAGTATAGCGTCCATACTTGCAAAAAAAAATATTACCATTAAAAAAAATATGTTTTTTTTTTGTTTTTGTATAGTAAAATATTCACAAAAAATATTAAATTGTTACGGAAAATAAACTCTCTGTACACGCCCACTTGTCACACTGGTTTTTCTACGTTGAAATACAAGTGTGCGTGTACAGAGTGTTTCTTTTACGTTTAAATTTAATCGTTTTGTGAACATTTCAGGACACAAATAATTTTTTTTTTTTTTTTTTTTAATAGTCATATTTTTTTTAGCATTTATACATGCTATACTATTACAGGTTAACGGGAACGCTCTTTGTTAGTTAACATACTACGATTCCGGATTTTTAATTTGTCTGTCTGTGGTGTCTTGTTTATACCTTTTAAGTCGTAGTTGGGGTTTAGTTTTTATTAATTGATTTTTTTTCAACTTTCTGATTGACGGCAACTTTGCGCAAACTTATTTTAGACCCAGGGTTCCTACGGGTTCAAAAAAGTAAAAGCGCTCAGAAAGTCGGTTTTCGGTTACGATTCACAATTTTTTTAGACACAATATTTTGCAAGTCCAGTTGAAAACCAGCGTCAGGCACTAGTTGTCTGAATTTTTTGCTGAACTGGGCCTATTTTACGCAGCGATGAAGCATACATTCCTGCTAATTTCTTACAACACACATTACACTTTTTATTTCCTTTATTTTCAGAATAATTATTATGTTATATGCCTTTTAGTCTGTGCTAAATAAGTGTATTTTCTTTTCATCTATAAGTCAGGAATGAATTTTTTATCAAATTGACTAATTTAAATAACATTTTTATAAGAGTAACGGTGGAGTTTCTTGCCCATTTTTCTCCATACGAAACTACCTTTTGGAAGGGGCAACTAATATCAGTTCTATTTCTTTGTTTTTGACGTTCAAAAGTGCCTAATTGAAATAAATGATTTGACTTTGACTTTAACTTTAAATTGTCCGTATATTCAAACCACAGCTTATTAACTTATTTGACAATTGTCTGAAAAACTGGCTCTGGCAAATTAAACAATTGAATTCCTTTTTTTTATCATGCACTCTTGTTTTTCCAATGCACTTTAGACATTGGCAGAATAGTCGACATCGGATTTGTTTGCCATTTAATAATAAAATAGGAAACAACACAATTCCCTCCCAATTGCAGCCCTTGGGGTGTGTGTAGAAAATAAATAAAATTTTCAGTCATTACATTCATAATTATAATTTAATTTCCAAACATAATAAATACTTATTTCTACAAAATGCAGCCTCTATCAATTTCAACCTCAATTCTGTGAATACTAGTCTTTGTTTCTCGGGTTATTAGGTTTACTTTCCCGCGATGGATGCTGCTTGGCCTACCACGGCGACTGCAGGTCCAGTTTTGATGATGCCGTCGCGAATGTGTTGACCAACCCTTTCCTGAAAAGAAAGAAAGAATAATAATATAATTAAGAAAAGCACATAATAATATTACAGCGACATCGGGCCGCAGAATATCGCTTTCCAATATGGAAGTCCAGTACAGTCCGCCGGTTGTTATTTTAAAATCAAAAGTCATTTATTGTATAACTAGGCTGAGAATCAGCACTTTTCGAACGTCAAAATTACATAAGACTGTCCGCCATAATGCCCACCCTTCACCACTTCCTACTGCTTTAGCTGGGAAAAAGAAGTGGCGCAACAAACTCCCCAGCAGCACACGGCTGTCTGTTCAATTAAATAATAAAATAATAAAAATAATAAAATCATTTATTTTGACCAAACATTGTACATATTTTATAAACCTGCCAAACTGCGCGGCAGTTTGTCGGCAGGATTAGCTAGGCTATTATTAATTAGGAGAACTTGATTCTATAAAATAGTAGCAAAGTAAGTAAAATTGCGAAACACAAAACATTTATATAAATTGTTTGCCATAATAATGTCAGCTATCTCTACGCCAATCAAAGTCAATCTGCCTAGCCTTTTCCCAATTATATTGGGGTCGGCTTCCAGTCTAACCGGATGCAGCTGAATACCAGTATTTCACATGGAGCGACTTCCACAACCACTGGGTTGTCTAACCAGTCTTGCCAAGGGGTATCGTATTACCCAGTAACTGTACTGGGTAATACGATACCCCTTGGCAAGACTGGTTGTCAGACTTTCGGTCTTCTGACGACCCGTAACGACTGTCAAAGATCCACTAATAACAGCCGGGACCAACGGCTTAACGTGCTTTCCGAGGCACGGAAGAGTCTCGGTATGTAAAGATGGTCACTCATCCAAGCGTAGGTTAATCTGTTGGATTGACCTGTGTGGCTGTTATTACTTAGCCACGAGCTCCTCCTACCTACCTCCTCCTACGCCAATATACCAACATAAATAAATATGTAATAAGTTTTACACAAAAATTAAAAATATATGCATGTATTTTTGCATTGTTGACTTGATCTTCAAGCTTCATCATAAAATTGGAATTCATGAACTATTTCAAAATGCAAGTTCCATTGCCCAACTGTTTTTACAATCTTCCCGTTAAATGTTGGATCGTACTAAGACTTGCAACAAGATGACTTGCAGTGAGGCGTAATTTATAGTTACGGACGTTTACTTGCGCAATCAATCTTGCGAATGGCCATGGAAATCCAGACTAAGCCTCTGATTAGTAAATCTGTGTACCTACCTAGTCTAGTAATTAATATAATAATGTCAGCTATAATGGTAATTCCGTTCATAACTTGAGTATCTAATTGAACCTTTAATCCCATTTTGCGCTCTTCAAAATATTATTGAACACTATGTTACATTGATTGCGCCTCTTTTGTGAAATACAATTAGACGTAGATATATTTAGTAACCTATTCCGCTTAACAATTCTTCAAGAGTCATTTTTAAAAAGTGTGTATCTGTAGAAGCGCATAAAGATTTTAGAGGTTCAGTTAAATATTTGTTCTTAATTCAAATTCCTATGGAATATAAAGCGTATAGTGCCTATTTCTAAAACGTTGAACCATGTGCTAAGGTGCAGTGGCAGGCACCAATCGTATTTGCATGATAAACAAACTCAGTAAAACCAAAAAATAATAATTTAATTATACAATATTTAATATTTTTTGTGCAAGATTACTAGGACGCATTGTGCGAAAACTGTGACTGTACAAAAATACAATTTCGATGTTATCTTTTAAACTTGCTTTTCGTTTTTATTAATGTTTTTGGCTTAATTTAAGGTCTTATCTTGAACCTAAATGTGCAAATTCGTAGAAATACCTAATAATGGAAATTATTAGGTATTTCTACGAATTTGCATAATTAGGTACTTACATAATAAAGAAACAATTTCGAGGAAAACAAAAAACGGTCAACACACACATAACATCACGGCCGTAACCCCCGAAGGGTTAGACAGAACAGTGTATACCATAATTATTTTGCCATGTAATAGAGGGTGAGCCTAAAGCCATCAATCGGGTACAAATCGAAACTCCGGGCTGCTTCTGTCAAATTCCTGATGGAAAAATCCAAGATCATTTTGTCCGACCTGGGAATCGAACTCAGGACCACTAGACCAACGGATAACGCTAGACCTGAACCAATATTTCAAAATCAAAATCATTTATTCAAACTAGGCGGAGAATCAGCACTATTCGAACGTCAAAATTACATAAGATAGTCCCCCAAAACGCCCGCCCTTCACCACTTCCTAGTGCTTTAGCTGCAGGCGTAGCATGAGCACCGTTTTGTCGACGGAAGTGTATACAAAAATGACCTTTCCTGTAGACAGTAGACAGTACGAGACGGCAGCAAAGTAGAAAGAGTCAACTGCACTTTTTACGAAATTCGACTCAGAATTCTTTGTTTTGTCATACGATTTATCGGTTGTCAGTGTGATTTTGACAGTAAGGATAGAAAACTTTCTTCCGAAATAGTCTACCTACAAAAAGACCTGGACAAAGATCGTTAGAAATGAAAGACAAAATGACAGATTGTAGAAGGATTTCTACGGTGGATGTCAAAAATGAAGAAGCGAACTGTCACTTTGTATAGAAAAAGCTATGTCTATTCTTCGTAGAGATAGAAAGCGCCATGCTACGCCTGCTGGGAAGAAGAAGTGGCGCAACAAACTGCCCAGCAGAAAAAAAGACGTTTTTAGAAGGTATAGAGGACAGCTATTCACGTTTTGATTGATAAGCAAGTAACGATAGGGGAAGGTCAAGAGTTTCCTATAAAATTACTTCCCCTGTGACAGTTTCTTGAAGAGTTAGTTGAACTATTTAGAGTAGGTTAGTAAATTAAAACGGCTGAAAATGACACAGTTAATTAGGTCGTAAAAAACATAGTAAATAGGCACCATGATTACTCGATAAGCTACCTTAATATTGCACAGTGAAGTTTTAAAATATAAAAATGATTTAATAGTGTTTATTTTAATCACAACTGATAACGATTAAATTACCTACATTATTAATAATTTCAATTAAATTATTTTTTTCTTGGACGATAATTGGGTCGTTTACCCTATAGGTATCGATCGGGAATAGGTACAATTTCTACAGTTGCGACAGTTACTTACCATTCATGAAACCAATGGGTTGTCTTGGAGGGAATAATGAAGAAATACGTTACCTTACAGTTACGAGAACAAAATACAAACATACGCCAGATTCAAAGGTTATTTTCTTCCTAAAGTATTTTCGAAACTTTATTTAAGAAAGTCATATTAAAGTGAAATAGGTCGTCGAAAAATTTCACGATAAAATTCCTTTTATATTTTGCGTAATTTTAAGATATTTATGCTCGGTAGATAGTTTAAGGTAGGTAGTGAAAATACTCATCATCTGCCTAGCCTTTTCCCAAATATGTTCGGGTCGGCTTCCAGTCTAAAAGGATGCAGCTGAATACCAGTATTTTACATGGAGCGACTGCCTATCTGACCTCCACAACCCAGTAACTGGGTAATACGATACCCCGATGGTTAGTGAAAATACTGTTACAAGAAAACAAGAAATTCACTGACTCATATGAACTACCTACACGCTTGGCAGCTAAACTAAGATCGTAAGTAGAATAAAATATTAAGTCCCATAAGAAATCAGCGTTTTAAATTTTCAACAAGTTGCAATTTTCATAATAACATTTTCTTAATTTATATAACAACCATTAACACTAATGTTTAAAAACTAAGATAACGTATGCCACTTAGATTAAGCGACAAAAATAAGTTTTGTCTAAATTAAAACAATAAATAGTGGTCATTTCTGCTAAATGAGGAGTAACTTTTAAGGTATTTTTTATGATTAGAAAAGTAGTAGTAAAAAGGTTTTTTTACTATTAGTAGCTATCTATGATGGTCATTATTCGATATAATACCAAGCAACTGATGAACATTTTAAATCATAGAAGTGACGAGGTTCTCTATTTGTGAGAAAAAAACGCCAATTTCACAGCTGGGGACCCAATTAACTCTGAAATCGCCAACCCACCTTGACTAAGCGTGGTGATAAATGCTCGTGCCTCCTCTGTAGGAGTAGAGGCATTTGCGCTGCAGAGAGACAGTAATAGGTTGGTATAATAAATACAACTTTTAAAATAACTTACAATTTTCTTGAAGAACTTCCACCTTGGTTCTGGCGCCGCCAAAACGGTTGACATGGCCACCAAACAAGCGAAAACTAACAAAAGAATCTTTGTGAAATTCATTTTTCAAAATAAGAATTAATATTTTTCAAAATTATTTTTCGAATTTTGTATTTCGAACTCAGGTGATACGACTCGAATGATGCTCTACCTGGATAAATGTGCGTTTAAATACTTTCTTTCTTTCTAAAGTGGTTTAGCTATCTCCATCCAAGTTTTAAAGTGTTTAAGACTTTATTTTGATGTGACTATGAGTCATATTGGAATGTTAGCTGTTTCTAACAGTAAGTCGGATGCATACCGTGGCATGGGGACTCCCTCGGTCTCGGCAATACCATGAACAGCTGTGAACGATTACTTTTATTTTTGGAATTGTGGTTTCACATTGTTGATTGATTTTATTAGAAGGCTGATTTTCCTGTTAACAAGCCATTAAAGGTTACTAATTATTAGCATAACAATATTGAAGATAATGTAGTTATTTCTAAGGTTTATCCTGTGCAATGAGCTTTGTCGTTAAAACTACGTTTTGAAACAGGTTTTATATAACCGTTACTTAAAGCGAATTCAATATTTGTAATTATGTATCTTTGTAAGAAAATCTGGCTCACTCATTCTAACATCTCTCTCTTAGTTGCACTTTTTTTGCTGAACTTTTTTGGTGCTTTTGTTGATTAGTTTTTTGCATGTTCCAAAGCCTCCGAAATGTGTATAAATATTATACTGAACTAGCAATTACATAGGTAAAACGAATGAACTATTATATTAAATTAGTTATACTAGTACCCGCTACTAAGTGCACTATTGGATTTTCAACGCTCGGCTCGGTGCCGAGGGTTGTAAATCGAACAGGTGCAGTAATGTTTATGCATTAGGCACTTTAGGCTGTCACCTAGTGTTTGTGAAAACGGGCACTAAAGTCAATAAAATTAATAACAAAAGCATATCACGATGTAAAAAATGCAACTACATAAATAACTAAATTAACCCCAATTAATGTTTATCGATGTTTCATTGTTGTGTTTAAAATTGTCAGATAACATTGATCGAGTATGTTAATTAACTACTAAATACAACCGGAGCAAGATGCGGAGAGCTGATGGTAAATAAATGGTCCTAAGTTTACATTTTCTCACTTCAAACATTATTGTTACACAATGATGTAGAAAAAATCGTAGTATCATTATGTAATGTAATCCGTGTATCGTATGTCCGGGACTGGGTTGTTAAACATCACGCCTGTATTCTCCGACGGGTTAAGCAGAGGTATGCAATCCTATAGCTAGTACACCCACATTTCGCCAGTATGTTTAAGTCCTATGTATTAGGGGGTGAGCCGATTGCCATCAACCGGGCCACAATCCAAACTCCGGGCTGCTACTGAGACATTCCAGATAAAAACAACCAGTAACACTTTGCCCGACCCTGGAATCGAACCCAGAATCTCATGCTCCACAGTAGCGTTTGCGACCAACGAGGCATGTAATTTAAGAGCACACACTACTATGCCGACACAGTAGTGTATTTCTAGCTTAATCCATGCAAATAAACAACAAACCATTGACATAATTACTGAAGCAATATTATTAAAATAATGCAATAATTACAGTACTAACCTAGATCTTAAAAGATAAAAGTGTAACTGAGTGGAAACTGAAGAATCTGTAATCTTGGCATACTTTAACAAGTGTTTAGGTAAATATTTCGTAAATAAAATAATGATAATTATATAAAGATAGAAAACATTTTATAAGGGTCTAGTGGGGACTCTGTAGATTTAGATAAGAATATCTTTTACCAAACGAGGCATTCAGTAGATCAGACGTTTACATTGTTAACTTTTCTCATGTTAACATGAGCACAAAAAGGGAAAAGATAAGTATTTTCCATTTATTTCCCATATTTAGATTTAGAAAATCGTTTTCAGTCAGTTACAAAGATCTTTCTTCTTGATGGTTGCTAAATTCCTTATGTGTTCTACTTTCTTAAAGATAATGAGTAAATAATAGATAGCTCAACAGTAACTCGCTCGAAAGTGGGAAGGAGTGGAGCAGAAAAAACTAGTAACTAATAATTTTGTACCAAGGAAAACAAACCTGAGTATTAAAAATAATTAATTTCCAAGTAATTTTGTTAATATTTGCAACAGCTGAATTGATTTAAATAATAAATAAAGTGCCTGGTCCATAAAAATAAATCGTAGTAAGATATAAAATACATGGTTATTAAATACGTAAGTAATCATTATTAAAACAGAAATAATAATTATAAACAACTGGCAATAAAATTGCAAGAGATAAAACAGCTGCCGGATAAGGGAATTCACATCACACATCCCGGACTCCCCCTCACCACTAATTAACTGAGAACTTCTTATCACAGACATTTTGTCGTTACAAAACTGCAAAAATAAAACATTAAACTCTTATTTCACAATACCTAAAGACCAAAATCAAACGAGATAAACTTAAACAACGGTAAAACCAAAATTGTCTTGTTTTATTAACTTGGTATAAATATGTCATAATGTTTGATAGAGCATCATTCGAATCGTTTGAACACTTCAGTGTGATTTTAAAATTATTTTAATAAAATAAAGTTATTTTATTAAAATAAATAAACATGAACTTCTCAAGGATCTTCTTGTTCGTGTTCGCTTGTTTGGTTGCACTGTGCGCTGTGTCGGCGGCGCCTGAGCCCCGGTGGAAGGTCTTCAAGAAAATTGTAAGTACCAATTTTTGTTTTAAAAAGTCATATTTTAAGCTTGTTTAGGGTACTAAGAAACTATTTTCAATATTAAGATTAGCTTTACGGGTTCGAGTCTCACACTCTTTAATATAATTGTTTTAAATTATTTTACCTCTATAATCAATAAGTAACTTTAATTTAATCTATAACGTTGAAAAGTTTTACCATTAAATAAGGAACCAGTCCATATAATAATATTATGCATAAATGTGATATTAAAAATATTAAAAATAATCCATTAAGAATTAATTAAAAGATTACAATTAGATGAACATTACAAAAGTCATCCATAAAAACATTAAAAAACATATTTAGATACAAAGCCCAAAATTAGAACTTTCAGTTACACTTTCAGAGGCCCTAGTCAAAGTGACATTCTATCAGCGATAACGCTGATGGAAAAGACAAAAATGTATAGGACTGACATAAGCTATCGAAAAGCTTATGTCAATCCTGTTGAAATTCGTTGTAGAAATACAAAACGCTTTCGAAGCGATTGTCACTTGTCTATAGGCCCTCAGCTTTTTCGATTTCCGAATTTGTTCACCTCATAGTTGGTCTCGTACACTTCATTTCAACGACAAGACGATATTTCACGGTAAATTAACCATTGTTTTTTTTTACTTTTCCAGGAAAAAATGGGCCGTAACATCAGGGATGGCATCATCAAGGCTGGACCAGCGATAGCCGTCCTGGGAGACGCTAAAGCCTTAGGATAAACCTCAGTGATAGTATAGTTAATTTAGAATTATTTATATTATAAGTTACACATAATACTCAAGTCTGCCATAAAATAAATATCTTTTAAGAACTTCATTTTGTGTTTTTTATCTCATAACCAATAGTTAAAAGTCACCAGAATACTTGCATCCCAACTAATAATTATAAATCCGAAAGTGAGTTTGTTCACACTAAAACGGCTGAACGGATTTGGATGGAATTTGCCACATAGTTAGACCATGACCTAAAATAGGACAAAGGATACTTTTTATCCCAATATTCTCACGGGATAAAGACTTACGCGGGTGAAACCGCGGGGCGCAGCTAGTAAAATAATAAATGCGAAAGTGAGTTTGTTTGTAACAAACATGCTTTAGCAAAACAGCGTTCTGGCTAAACGGATTTCGAAGCTCATGGATACACCATGACCTGGAGTCCTGGAGACATACTACTACTTTTCATCCTGGATAGCAGACGACCTATAGGAATGGTATTGTGGCAGCATCTACATCGCCACATGCGAAATTACGCGGCCATAGTAAATGTACTGTCGCTACTTCTGCGTCACCATCTCGTTCTCGTTGACGTCATGTTCACGGTGCGGTGGACAAACGACCTTATTTTACACATCATCAAAATTGACACAAAAATATTCAAAACACTTTATTTCAGCATTTCATGTATAAACTAAGAATTAATATTCTTTTAATTTTCTGTGCCAATAATTCGATTAAAATGCAACTAAATGGGCAATGGCCATCCATCCACGAACTGGCCCTGCTAAGTGCAGCTTAACAACCCACAGCTGATATGGATAAGTTCGATCAGCGCTATTATGATCTCCTATAAAGCACTTCACACACTCACAGGAATAATATTATTTTTTGTTTTAATAACACACAGACACAGACAGTCATAGTGGGTAATCTAACCTACTGTCTTTTATTGATAAAGTTACCCTAAGGAAATAATTAAGATTAAAATTCCATATTAATGCTTTGCTGCTCGAAAAAAATAAAAAGTAATACACCACGCGTCTCGTCACGCGTGGTGTATTATATTTTAGGGTTCCGTACCCAAAGGGTAAAACAGGACCCTCTAATTACGCCTCTGTCTTTCTGTGACCAGGCTGTATCTCATGAACCGTTATAGTTAGACAGTTGAAATTTTCACAGATGATGTATTTCTGTTGCCTATATACCAACAAATACAAAAAAAACTAAATATTTAAGGGGGCTCCCATACAACAAACGTGATTTTTTTTGCTCGATATTGATTACGGCAACAGGTAGACGCTTGAAACATTCACAAAATATTTAGTTATATATTCACTTTAAATAATTAAATTAAAATAAAACAAATATTCAAGGGGGGCTCCCATACAACAGGCGTGATTTTTTTTCCGTTTTTATAGATAATGGTACGGAACCCTTCGTGCGCAAGTCAGACTCGCACTTGGCCGGTTTTCTTTTTTATTCGAATACCTTTACTATGTGTCAATCAACTAGCAATCACAGTCCAGAGCAGTAATATAGTGGCACTTCAACATCCGGTTCTGGGCCTTCCACATCCATTCTGTTAACCGGTGGTATGGAACGTGGATCTCGTAGAGACATAATGGATTATAAATTGTGTCTGTAATTACGGCATGCGACGGGTTAATAAGATTGTAACATTTGGTATGTCTTGCTAGGTTTCGGATGGTATTGATGTTGATAGCAAATAGGAATACATAGATTTATTAAAGTGTAATTTGAATGACGCGTGTCGTGTCATTCAATTTCATTGTTCGCTTATTTAGCATGCACAGGCGTTGTCAACGTTACCAAACATGACAACACTATCATAAATAATTAGTCTCAAGTTAATTAATTGTAACCCGATACTATAGTGAGTTCCGAAAATGTTTGATGAAAATGTAAACAAATGGATACGTAGGTAAATAATTATCTATTGTCAGAATATCCTGGCAAAGGCACACTACTCTTACAGATAAGAATTGATCACCACGATTGCCCTTTGTTTATGTTTATGAACTATCTAGTTCTGAGGCCCTAGAAAAAGTGACATTCTATCAGCGATAACGATGATGGAAAAGGCAAAAATGTATAAGACTGACGTATGCTATCGCAAAGCTTATATCAAACCTGTTGAAAGTCGTTGTAGACTCGCGACAATCTAAGAAGTCCGTTTTGACAGCTATAAAAATCCTTTGTGTAGCGATGAAAAAAAAAATCGTTTCTTATATGCTGATTCTCGAGACATATCGATTAAACATACTTAGAGAGTTTGTAATCGACGACGTATCTACATTGCTTAAAACTGATTCTCAAGGCATAACGTTTTATTACAAGTACGAGAACGAAATGTCAAAACGGACTTCTTAGATTGTCCCGAGTGTAGTAATACGAAACGCTTTCGAAGCGATTGTTACTTGTCTAGGCCGTCAGATTCGTCCTACGTCGCATGTTCTAGACCCAAACATTTGAAGACATGTGACATCCACTAACCCGCACTAGGACCGCGTACTTTACGGTCGAATCCCTTACACAGAGAGGAGGCATGGTGTCCTAGCAGTGGGAACACTACAGGCTGGCAATGCTAAGTTCTGGTTTCCTCACAGTGTCTCCCTTCACCGAAACTTACTGTCCTATACACAGGCCAGAATTCTGTAATTTATGTCACGGCCTCTTCATTTATATTTCAAACGACATAATAAAACAATGCAATATTCGTAGCAAAGTCGTTTAACAGTAGTATTTATCGCTGCGAACCAAATACCATGGGTGCCATAGATTAATAATATAAATTGCATTTAATGAACCAATAAATGAATACAACCAATTATAATAAATTTATTTATTTACACAAAATATAACGCAGGTCATAATAAACAATCAGTTTTTTATAGTGTTACTATATATAATCATAATATTAATAATAACTATAATAGGTACCATAATAATGTGAAAACATTATAATAACCATTCGATTCGTGTGGTTTCATTAAAGTTAGGACTAGGAAAGGATGCCTATTTTCAGGAATATAATACTTTCAAAAATATGAATGACTTAGTTTAAAGATATATTAAAAATGGAGAAGAAACATGCTTTCGAAATTATTCTACTATCCTTTCCACGCAAAACGATCGTTTTACGAATAGCGCGAAATTACTATGGAGTTCCTGTGTTATGACGTCAGATCGCAACAGTGCTGTCTGTATCCTCAACTGTCGATTGGCCTTCTAATGGCCGATAACAATTAAAATTCTATTGTGTCTCGTTAAGGACAGTTGGAGGTTTATCATCTACTTCTAAACGCATACAACATTATTTTTTTTATTGTGGCTTGATTTTTTCGATGTTTCTAAAAATCGAATGAAAACAAATCCAGTCAAATACCCATTAGGAGTGTTTTATCAATAAATCAACCGGTAAATTATTTCCCAATAACAGCAGCCTGACCGAGTATTGCGACTGCTGGTGCAGCCTTGATAGCACCATCCCGAATGCGACGGCCCATTTTTTCCTGAAAACAAGAAGAAGGATAAGTAATTGACAAATAGCTTTAGTAAAAGAACAGTCTGTATACTCTGGCAAATAGCTTCAGTAAATTTATTTATTTATTTCAGGCGACTCAGGCTCATAGATAAATACCTTAACCTAAACATACATATCTTTATTAAAAATAACTTAAAATTATTGTACACGAAATGATGACTTCGGCGTCGTGTTGCGACGAAAAGAACAGCCTGTATACTCTGACAAATAGCTTCAGTAAAAGAATAGCCTGTATACTCTGACAAATAGCTTCAGTAAAAGAACAGCCTGTATACTCTGACAAATAGCTTCAGTAAAAGTTTGTTTACTCTGTAAAAACCTCACCGTGAAAACTTAGGTGAAGTGAACTGCCATTCCATCTGATACAAGGGACACTTTTGAAATACCATTTCATCTAAGTTTTCACGGTGATATGTTTACAGAATTGATCTGCTGAAATAGTAGGAAAAAAGACTATTACATCATGGTACTGGGATGGACAACATCACCCTAAACGAATTCCTGCCCGCTGATGCAAGTTTGAGGCTGGAGGTAGGTAATAACGGATATAACAGCTATAATGATGTAATTTTTCAATCTAATGAAATAAAATTTCAAGCCTGGAGCCAAGGAGAATGCATCAGTTTGATTTTATAGTTTGACAGTGACAAGTTTACACGAATAAAATATTTGTTATTTAAAAATTATGTCCAAAATACAAAATACTTACAATTTTCTTGAACAACTTCCACCGGGGTTCAGGTGCCGCCGACACAGCGCACAGTGCAACCAAACAAGCGAACACGAACAACAATATGCGAGAGAAATTCATTTTTAATATTATTATTAAAATTAAATTATGATACTTAATTCAATTATTGACGTACAAAATTTGGACGCCTCGCCGTCCTTTCGAGTTTATGCTTTGAATGATGCTCTACTTCCCGAAATATGGTTTTAATACTGTTAAAATGACTAAGATATAATTTGCAGTTGTAAAATGCCAAACCACGCCAATATCACCTCTATTTAATTAAACTGAACATCAGTTTATATTGCTAATTATTTATCTGCCTGCAAATTACAGTTTGTAATAGTTTGCATTGATAAATCACGCACGTGTATTGATCCCAGGGAAGTCCCAATACCGTGTTTATTCTGTGCGAACTACTAATTATCACACATGTTATCATACATAATTATGAAATGTAAAAATACGAAATGTGGGTGTACTAATAGCTGCCTAATGCCGTGATCCGACGGTGCACCATATTGCGGACGGACACAAACGAGTCCGCACGACGCACCGTGGGAAGGTGTACGTGCGGGGTATCGCAGACATCGGAAGTTCCTCGGTGCGCGGTGCGTGGCGGTCCGTGGTCGTCTGCCGTGCGTGCCCGTCCGCAAATTCGCGGATCGTCGGATCTCGACATAACCCTTCGGGGATTACAGGCGTGAGATGTTATGTTATCATATTACATTTAAAAAGCAGTAAATAAAATGTATGGAGGAATGCCCACCCAGGATAAACGTACCTAATAGGTACATACAATTAACCATCATCATCTGCCTGCTTTTTCCCAACCATGTTGGGGTCGGCTTCCAGTCTAACCAGATGCACCGGAATACCAGTATTTTACATGGAGCGACTGCCTATCTGTCCTACACAACCCAGTAACTGGGTAAGACGATATCCCTTGGTAAGACTGGTTGTCAGACTTTCGGGCTTCTGACAACCCGTAACGACTGTCAAAGATGCACGAATGATAGCCGGGACCAACGGCTTAACGTGCTTTCCGAGGAGGAGTCTCGGTATGTAAAGATGGTCACCCATCCACCGATGGTCATAAGCCCCGGCAAGCGTAGCTTAACATGGTGGAACGACTAGTGCGGCTGTTATTACTAAGGCACCATATAAAATCGAAATATTTTTTTACCAAATATCAATAAACGGCAGGAACAACTATAACATTATTTTATTTATAATTTGAACTAATTATTTTGTCTGTATGCACTTCTTTAAAAATATTATTACATTGTTCTACATAAACTGTTGTCTTTATTTCTTTTGTTTGAGCAACGCTTAGTGGTAATCAGAGTACGACCGTTGCGTTTTTCCGGGTTTTTTTTTTACCAGCAAAGTTTGTCGTAGCTTCAACTAGTTCATACTACAGCATCGTTTTCCATGGTCAATATTGACATATCTGTATAGGAACCAAATCTTTTCTACAGCTGCAGAAGTTTTAGTGCTGTATAAGATTTCTATTACTTTTTCAGTTTTTACCCGTGAGAACCTGTAATTGGCTCTGTGTTTCTTATAAAGTTGTTATTCATTATTTATAGCTGTTAGTTCTCCTATAAATAAATACATAAATAAATAATTTACTTGTATATTTTTCTTTTTATTTCCCCCCCCCCGGGGGTTTGGTGTCTGCATGGATGATGTGTTTATAGAATTACATCTGTGTGTTGTAGAATTTAGTGCATTAATAGAATAAGTTATAATAATACCAGCTTATTATTGTCTCATCGCCTCTTCTGATACATGCACGAGCATTTGTCACCATTGAGCGTTTCTCAAGACGGGTTGGCGATTTGAAACTTATATTAAAGTCTATATTTATAGCGGCTCTCCGCGGCTTCGCCCGCGTGGACTTTAATTATTTTACTTAAATAAAAATGGCCTTAGCTACTCCTTATAACATTAGCTATCTGCCAGTGAAGGTACCGTCAAAATCGTTTCAGTCGTTACGGATAAGCCGGAACAAACAGACAAATAGATGTACAGACAAAACAAACATTTTAAACATGGTTTCTTTTTTTTGTTTTACAATACGTATTTTCATAAGCATTTAGTGAAAAGCTGTTATTTTGACATTACAAACAGACACTTATTTTTATTCATTTGTATGGATTAACCAAACAAGGTAGATACGTACGAACCACAACTACTATAGTAAACAATTCTGAAAAGGGTTTCAAAGTTTTGTGAATTACTTGTTTAAAAATAATTATTCATATGTGCAATGTAAAAATTTAAAGAAATATGTGAAAAAAGTATCATAATGACGATTGATTGATACGGGGGTTAACATTTATCATCCCAGAAACGGGGCCTTTTTGGAGTGATCTGAATGAGAAGCGTTATCAGCACAAACATTACATTTACAGTCACAATAAACGCTGATAAAACAAAATGGTCTTTATGTAGAGGATATAAAGTCGATACTTAGTTTGTTTATAAGTTTTCCGATAGCAAACAATATTTTGGTTACTCCAGTAGTATATAACACGAGATTTATGCAAGTAGAGCATCATTCAACTCGAAAAGTCTTCGTGAATTCAATAAAATAATAATTTGAATTAAAATAATAATTCTAAAAATGAATTTCTCTCGCATATTGTTGTTCGTCTTCGCTTGTTTGGTTGCACTGTGCGCTGTGTCGGCGGCGCCTGAGCCCAGATGGAAGGTGTTCAAGAAAATTGTAAGTATTTTGTTTAACTGATGTGCTTAATTTTCCAGTTAGATTATTATGTAGTTCTTAACTAAATTATTGTTCTTGTTATTTTACTCAAATAAACTCACCTTTTCGAAGTTATCTTTCGATAGAATAATGCTATGTAAAAGGGGCCGAGCTTATTCAGCCTCTTACCGCCTACAAATCTATATACTGTCACTAATAACTTCCTAAGTAAAACTTTGCCTGACCTGGTATTGACCCTCAGACCTCACACAGTTTTATAGTCGCTTGCCTATTGAACCCAGCCGGAGCATTGAGACTGCAAATCCCTTGACATAAGATGGCCAATACTAATTTCTCGATCCACATATTGGACTGGTGCTGGCGTTGGGGCCAACGTTGAGACCAAGTTATGGAGCCCCGATTCCTCATTCCCTTTTGAGTTAAATGATAATATTATTATAAGATTTGCTAAACATGTCTTTTTTTCTTTTTTTTTGCAGGAAAAAATGGGCCGCAACATCAGGGATGGAATCATCAAGGCTGGACCAGCTATTGGAGTATTGGGTGACGCTAAAGCATTAGGAAAATAGTGTTTTATTCATATCCAATCTAAATTGCCAAAGTATTTGTAATTTGTACAGTGTCTTTTTATGTAAAACACAATTATATTATTATGTCAAAGTATTTATTAAATTATGTTAAGTACTACCTACTCTAATAACATTGTAACTCAAAGTGCCATAAAATAAAAATATTTTTAAGTTATTTCACATCTTTTTTTTATATGCACAGAATCATAACAATAACATCACGTCTGTAACCTCCGAAGGATTAGGCAGACGTGTACCTATAGTACACTCACATTAATGTTTAAGTCCCATGTAATAGGGGGCGAACCTGATGCCTGGATCGGCCACGAATCCATACACCGGGCTACTTCATCAATCTGCCTAGCCTTTTCCCAACTATGTTCGGGTCGGCTTCCAGTCTAACCGGTTGCAGCTGAATACCAGTTTTTTACATGGAGCGACTGCCTATCTGACCTCCACAACCCAATAACTGGGCAATACGCCTCAATACCGCTTGGTAAGACTGGTTGTCAAAGTTTCGGGCTTCTGAGCACCCGTAACGACTTTCAAAGATCCACGAATGGTTGGTCGACTTCCGGGACCAACGGCTAAACGTGCTTTCCGAGGCACGGAGGAGTCTCGGTATGTAAAGATTGTCACCCATCCACGGACGAACCCCGGCAAGCGTAGCTTAACCTGATCGATCGACCCGTGTGGCTGTTATTACTTAGCCACGAGCTCCTTACACACATTAATATTTACATAATTAACCCTAATATTCACAATACTGCTACAGAAGTTTATCCTAAAGCCTTGGCTTGTCTTCGGAAGCCGATAGCTGGTCCAGCCTTGATGAAGCCATCTCTGACGTTGCGGCCGACATTATTCTGAAAAAAGAAGAAAACAATGTTAGCAATAGCTCAGTAGGTATCACTCATTCCATATTTGTAATCCCCCGCTTCTGAACGTATGCCTAATATTTGCAGTATACCTACATCTATACAAGCAAAAAAAATTTACATAAAAAAAAAAAATGTATACCTCGTAAATTACTATTGTTCACAAAAAATATTAAATTGATACGGAAAAGAAACACTCTGTACACGCACACTTGTCACACTTTGTCTTTCTACGTTGAAATACAAGTGTGCGTGTACGGAGTGTGTATTTTACGTATCAATTTAATACTTTTGTGAATATTTCAATGCCTCCAATTTTTTTTAGCGTGGTAATTTTTTTTTTTTTTTCATGTTTAGATGCTTTACTATTGCAGGTTAATGGGAACGCCCTTCAGTAGTTAACATACTGTACGCATATTGCGGAGCCTTTATATTCTCGATAACGGTTTAGTTACTGTTATCATTTTTTTAAAGAACAGCGCTTTTTTTCTTGAGGGTGCGAAATCATCAAATGACTTCTCCCGCTCTGGGTGGAGCGGGAGGGCGTGTTAGACTTTTACTGACTAAAACCCACCCGTGTTCCTTCAGTTGCCTGTTGCCAAGGGCCCGGTATCCCTTTCTAACTTTCCCGCAGAAAGAACAGCGCTTGGTATTCCGTCTTCGTTTATTTTCATTACTGAGATAAATTGTCGTTATCAGGCTGGCTAGTAAACTGAACCAACTGGACAAAGTAATCTAATTTAAATTATGACACTTTACTCATTGGAACTATTTACCTAACTAGCCTACCTACTATAAAAATGTTTCTAAGCTGGGAATTAACCCAGAACTTTTTATTCAGTTGCGCACACTTGCAACCACTAGATCAAAGATTACAGATACACAGTACAAGTTGGAATACTAAGGAACAAGAAAAATAGAAGATATTTGAATACTTACAATTCTCCTGAATACTTTCCACTTCGGGTCAGGCGCCGCCGACACAGCGCACAGTGCAACCAAACAAGCGAACACGAACATGCGAGAGAAATTCATCTTTACTATTATTTTTAATTCAAATTATTATTTTATTTGAATTCAAGAAGATTTCTTCGAGTTGAATGATGTTCCATTTTCAAAACTCTCGTTTTATATACTCGTACTACTAAACTGACCAATATATTGTTTGCTGTCAACAAACTCGATATCAAACAAACATAGACTTTATTGTGTTGACTAGCAGATTATTTTGTTTTGACAGATGGTTTCCGGTGTGTTAATATTCTAATTCAAATTTTTTATTGTAAAACATAGGTAAACAGTAAAGTACAGATGTAAACATTAATAAAAATGAACGCTATGTCTTGCCATCAAATATTCTGATTAAAGTTTCTAATTAATTAGTAATAAATACAACAAATCACTTAGCTTAGCTTAGCATAGATCACTTAGCTAAACAACTCACTAGCTACACTGACAGGCTGAAATACTATCACATGGATCCACTTGCCAGTCGTAGGAAGAAATTGGACTGCATCATTCTTCAAAAAATATTGAGTGGAAAGATTGCAGTGAACTTTTGAGCTCATTACATTTTACAATTCCAACTCGGATTCCCCGGCATAACACATACAACTTATTTTACATCCCCGGCTCAAAAACAAACCTCGGTCATCACGCCGCTGTACCACGACTTTGTAGGCATTATAACATGTTAGCAAAAAATACAAGCTTAGACATCTGTGAGTCTCTCTCTAAATATAATAAGTGTTTGTTAGATCTAATTTTATTTAAGTGCCTATCTATAAATGTTTTATTTTCATGCCTTTATATGCTTTAATTTTTTTTTTTTTTTTCCAATTTTACTTATTATGTATTAATGTTTTAATTTTGTTACCTTAGTTTTTAACTTTATTGTGCATGCTGTGGTCTCCTATAAGTGAAGGAGTACACCTACCTAATACCTGATGTTTCCCTTTATTTATGTGTCATGTATTGTGTATATCTTTTGTTGGAGATCCTAAATCAATAAATAAATAAACAATTCATTTAAATGATTAAATAAAACTAAATTATAACAATTAGCATAACAATTCAATTCAAAATTAATACATAGACCTAAAAAACATTCGTTATTTTATTCAATAAAATTATCATAACAATTTATGATTTATTAAACCACGTAAAACATGTAGTAACAAAAATATCAGTTTGTAAAGGCTCTTACATACTGGCGCGATAAGCCGCGCGATGCGAATTTTAACAAAAAAAAATCTGAGAAAACTTCACGGCGAACAATGCGGCGGCGTCGCGTCACGCGACGAATCGCCCCAGTATGTAAGAGCCATAATATTAATGGTCCGTTGCCACGATGCCGGGGTGTGTCGACTCCAGGGAACTACCGATTCTGTGAGCTTAATGAAGTCACACACATAATATGGAATAGTAAAGTTCGTACTCATAATGTTTTTTTTTTTTTTGTACACTGAAATAAAATGAAAATTTAATAAAAAGTGCACTGAAACAAAATTAAAATTTAGTAAAATGTGCTTAGGTACACACGGCTACACATCAAGCTATACATTTCCAGTATAAGCTGTCCTCGCATTGTACGAAAATGCTATACAATGCGAGCTCAGCATAAACTGGAAATATATAGCCTGATGTGTAGCCTAGTAGTATATTTTTGCTCGTGACTGTATATAACGAATTCAAAATCTCGTGCAAGCAGATCATTTATTATTCATCTCAGGGCCAGCACGACAAAAGGTATTGTTAAAATAAATAGCTGGTATTTTACTAAAAACAATGCCTTTCAAATCATTACCATAGTGATATTTATAAATATCAACGCTCAGATTCATGATTTCGAGGGAATGTTGTCATAATATTTAATTGTCACACAATATCATATTGTCATTATTAGTACATAAGTATTAAATAGCTAGACATCCTTACCATATTTTTTTTTTTCTTTTTCTTTTTATAACGGACGCTTTATACATCGTTCTCATAATGTAGGTATAATTTCAACATGAATGATGAAACTACTATTTTTGTAAAAATAATTATTTTAATTTAAAAGAGTGTCTGTGGAGTTTCCTGGTCGTTCTTCTCCATGGGAATCTACCACGCTTTGTTATGGTACTAGCCACATATTTGTGTGTGACTGACCGTTCCTTGACAGTTCAAAAGTGCATGTAAATGGTTCATAATTGAAAGAAATGCTTTGAGTTTCATCCTAAACGTTTTCTTCTGTATTGTACCGAAATGCAATACTTACAGTGTGAAATAGGTGTTTTTTTGCGCTATTTCAGTGTTGGTAACTAAAAGTTGTTTATTTTTTGTATTATCGGATGGCAGACAAGCTATCAATCATTCAGTAAGTACTTATTTTTGAGTCACTATGAAGAATTTTGTTCATAATTATTGCTAGTTCAGTCAAGGGCAGAAATATGGTATACATAGTCCGAAGAATTGCCAAACATAAGAGTCAGTACAGACCGCGACGTGAAGCGACGCAACGCGCCTGGGCGGGGCTTGTGGCTAAGTAATATCGGCTGCACGGGTCGATCGATCAGGTTAAGCTACGCTTTCCCCGGTTGATCCGTGGATGGGTGACCATCTTTACATACTAAGACCTCCGTGCTTCGGAATGCACGTTAAGCCTTTGGTCCCTCTGTCATTTGTAGATCTTTGACAGTTGCTACGGGTCGTCAGAAACCCGAAAGTCTGACAACCAAACTTACCATGGGGTATCGTGTTACCCAGTAACTGGGTTGTGGAGGTCAGATAGGCAGTCACTCCATATAAAATACTGGTAATCAGCTGCATCCGGTTAAACTGGAAGCCGAGCCTAACATACTTGAGAAAAGGCTATGTTGATTGACTTCTGAGCAGCATCGTGGAACGTCGCCTTACAATCACAATCCGAGGAATTTACAATGACTCTCATGATCCATCGCGTTTATACAGGGTGTAAGGGTAAACACCGTTGTCACCCAAACCATGGGTAGTTGACTTAAATATAATAATAAATGACCGAGTCACGACAAAAAAAAAACATTATTTTTATTAAAAGATGAAAAAAAATGTCTGTCCGACACCGTCCGCAAATTCGTGGATATGCTCCCGAGGTCGCCGCCCCTCCTACCTACCTACACAACACATGAATAAATACACAATAGGGGTCCCGTAACGGCCACTCAAACCATGGGTAGTTAACTTAAATATAAATAAATGACCGAGTAACAATAAAAAAAAACGTTATTTTCATTAAAAGATTTTTTAAAGTTTCTATCCGACAGCGTGCTCTCTATCGAAACAGCTGACTGACTGAGGGAGGGGTCGCACTTCCGGCCGGTCAGGTCACGTCCCGCGCCACCCACCTGTGTTGAGACGCAAGTTCGTTGCCCTAGCTCCCTAGGGTTAAAGGGTGAAATAATCTTGTGGAAAAACGTAGATATTCTTTTTTTTTTAAGTTGTCATTTCCCATTGATTTTTATGTTCCATAAATGAAACCAAACCACTAGTTTCAAGATTATGAGTGTTTACCCTTACACCCCGTATAATCAATATTTGTATGGCCTAGATAATTGTTGTGTTAGGTATATGTTGGTAAGTCTAAAAACTGTGTGTAAATCAAGTGTAGGTACGAAAGATTTTGTGAGAAAAAATAAGACAAAATACAGGCATAAGATTAAATAATAATTTATTTTCACAGCATTTTATGTACAAATATTAAAATTAACTAAAATATTCCTTAATTAACAATACTGTTACAAAAGTTTATCCTAAAGCCTTGGCTTGTCCTAGGACGCCGATGGCTGGTCCAGCCTTGATGATACCATCTCTGACGTTGCGGCCGACTTTTTCCTGAAAAAAAAAATAAAAACAAGATATTAGCAAAAATCTTTAGGATGTTACAGGTCCACTGTTGAAAATGTACCTTCTAGGTGGTTGTGGATGGGATGGGTGGGATAGTGGTTATAGTGGTGGTGGTGGTGTTTGGTGGTGATGGTTTTATGGGCTTCACTTGTAGCCTGAACACAAAGGGCTCAAATGAAGAGCAAAAGTGTATTGTATTGTTCATTTGTAGTACGGTACCTATTTGTTTATTTAAAGTTAAAGCCTTTTAGGGCTTTAATTTTGGTCTAAGAATGCACCAAATGCATGGGTTGGGAATAGAACCCAAACCTCATGTTCAGTAGCTAGCGCAACCACTAAACCAAAGGAGAAGTAACCTTTTGCTACCGTGCGTCTCATTCTTTAGGTGATAACAACTGGTAAACGCTCTGTATCAATAATTATTTTACTACTGAGGAAACAATCATAATACAATTTAAATAAAACTTACAATTTTCTTGAACACCTTCCACCTGGGCTCAGGTGCCGCCGACACAGCGCACAGTGCAACCAAACAAGCGAACACGAACAACAATATGCGAGAGAAATTCATTTTTAGAATTATTATTTTATATTCAAATTAATGTTTTATTGAATTCACTAAGACTCCTTCGAGCTGAATGATGTTCCAGTTCCAAAACTCTCGTTTTATATACTACCAATCTGACCAAGATATCGTATGCTGTCAACAAACTCAAAATTACACAAACATGGACTTTATTGTGTTGACCTAAAGATCATGTTATTATGAGAGACGTTTTTCAGAGTATTAACGTCAGTTTGCATTGGTATCGGTTCGCGGTGTGTCGACTCTTGGGAACTCCCGATTCTGTGAGCTTAATGAAGTCCCTCATAGTTTAAATATCGATAGAAACCATTATGTAAAATACTCCAGACGATGTTTTATCGTGGCTCACAATGTATTTTGCGAAATCGATTGGCGCTTACCTACCCAAAAAAGCATGACATGTGATTTACAATCATATTTTTCCTTTATTTGTTGTACAATAAAGAATACCTATTCTATCTGTCCATCATCAAATACGGAAAATGTGTTTTATCTTAAAAAAGAGGTGTCAATATGACCTAGCACTGTGACTTGTATTCATTATCGCAAAAGCGTCATATTTGACAATAAACATCATGCATTATCTCTATGTGCGTTCGGATCAGAAAATGATGTTTCGGAACTTGGTCATACAAAAAGTTATAAAACTAAAATCCAACTACGATAAAAAGTCAACTAATAAGTTATAAACAAGACATCACAGACAGACTAATTAAAAATCCGGAGTCACAAGTGTTAGGGCATAAATCGTTGGATTTATGCCCTAACACTTGTGACTCCGGATTTTTTACTAATCTGTCTGTGATGTCTTGTTTAGATTACGCTTCCGCTTCCAACGACACCAGACCTCATTTGTGAAGTTATGATGAGTAGTTTAGAAGTTATGACAAGACATGAACATACATACATACCGGTCAAAATCATAACCCCGCTTTTCTTTTCGCCGTAGTCGGGTAAAAACAGCGCGTCACGTCTGCTTGATGATAAGCTTCACAGCTGTCATGGGATGAGCTACTTGATTATACCAAAGACACAATGGTTAATTATTGTGATAATTTTCGGAATCGAATCAGTACTTTCGAAGATTATCGCTTATATACAAACTCATAAATTTTCTCTCTTAATATTACATAATAATTAGTATAGAAAATTCATTTATTACAAAAACACGCTTAAAAGAATGTTTTTGAAATTCAGATGTTTCAAAGTCAATATTTTGTCTTTCCTTGATATGCAGGTCATTACATTTTTCTAGGGAAATAACCTTTTGACTCTACTAATTAACGAATTTGTTATCTACAGCAGTTAGAATCTATTGACACAGACGGTTTTCCTTTGTTTAATTTCAGAAACATGATTCATTTGTGAGTTTCGGTAAAGTACCTCGGAGTGCCATAAAGTAACCTTGTAGCGTTAATAGCAACAGACATTGTTATTTCTCTAGGAACAAAATTATTCTTAAGGCCGTACCCTACCTCAAGTTTTAGCTAGCTCGCACCAATCTACTAGTCGGCCTGAGTGAGAGCGAGACGGAGTGGGTGCTGGCGGCTCTTGAGGCTCGAATAGTTTGGGTAATTGCTTTTTACGGTGAAAATAATGGTAATTAAAAATAAATAAAATATAAGATCTGCGTTATAGTTAGTTCAGTTATTATGGAAAGTTTCATGAACTAAGAAGTATTTTTTGAATACCAGAGGTTTATAGTTCGGTTTAGAGGTAACTTTGGATTTTTTTCTCATGAACAAATGTAATCGTGTTTTCGCCAAACATAGGACCTAGCATCAATCCTCAACTTTAACATTATATTTATTTCAACATTTTTGCTACAGTATTTTCGGCATAACGGAGGATCATGCTAAACAATATCCTAAGCATTGCGTCTAGACATTAAGTACTACAGCATTCCGGCCGTCGGGATAATACGTTCCTGACACCTATCAGTTGGACACTTTCTACTTACTGGATCAAATTCGCAAAACACATATTTATTACCTAGTATAAAGATGACAAGTGTCATGAACGCAATCTCTCGACGGCCGGAGTCTAGGTTGTTGATTCAAACCTACTTACTATGTTACACCTTGTAGGTAGTTATTTTTTAAGGTCCTACATATACTGAAAAAGCCTAGACCTGTAATATAGGCTTATTAGGCCGTGGAGCAGTGATAGCCAAGTGGTGTGACCGTCAGACTGACAAGTCATAGGTCTCGAGTTCGAACCCAAGCCACGCACATCCGGCCACATCTGACTTTTTGGATTCATGTGCGTATTGTATATTTATAGTTGTCGGGCATTTTCGCTGAACTTGACCTTTTTGGTGTAGTGAGGCACACTCCTATGATAATGTCCTACATCGTACTTTTACACTTCTTTTTTTTTTGTTTCTATAATTTTATTTTGTTATCCTCTATATATTTTGTATATATTATGTACCTTTTAGTATGTGCTGAATAAAATGTATTTTCGTTCTTTCTTCTTTCTTGAACACTTGCTTTATTAAAAACGGTGAAGGCACATGGGTAGACCATGACCCGGAATAGGACATAGGTTACTTTTTATCCCGATATTCCCACGGGATCGAGACTTATGCGGGTGAAACCGCGGGGCGCAGCTAGTACTGGAATAAAACAAATGCGCATCTTCTCAGCTGCTTCATTACATAGTATAAAACAAAGTCGCTTTATCTGTCCCTATATCCCTATGTATGCTTAAATCTTTAAAACTACGCAACGGATTTTGATGCGGTTTCTTTCTTAACTTCGAATTGATCTGAAACTAGTTTGTCCATATCCGTTATTTTGACTTTCTGATTGTCAGAACGAGACAAAACCAATTTCAACTTACAGACGCTTACGCATATACGACTAGCGCTATAAAAAAAAAAATTGAATTCAAACAATTTTCTTTCCAACTGTACCTTCCATTGTTTACGAAGAGTAGAAGAATTTCGTGCATAGCGAAACTTTTTTGTAGGTATTTTTCGAGTAGAGCATAGCGGGACTAGAGCATAGGACTAACCGGGATAGAGTGGTTCTCGAGGAAGGTTTTAGTATATAATAACCGACAGACCGAAGTTTTAACCGAAGTTTGTAGAAATATTGTGTTATCGTACGTATACTTTAATGTTTGTAAATATGTGAGCACCATGTACCTATCACATACTTAATTTATTTATTTGTCATTGCTCCATTTTTAATTTTTAATTCTTTTTACCTATTGTAATTGTATTCTCGGTGCATCGTCTTCACATGTAATTATATAATTGATGTACCTATACCAAATATTGTATAACATTTTTTTTTTTAAAGAGTAACGGTGGAGTTTCTTGCCCATTCTTCTCCATACGAAAACTACCTTTTGGAAGGGGCAACTAGAATCAGTTCTATTTCTATGTATTTGACGTTCAAAAGTGCCTTTAATGTGCCTACTTGAAATAAATTATTTGACTTTGACTTTGACTTTGACATCCACGCGGGTGAAGCCGCGGGCATCAGCTAGTTAATAATAATATACGTATAGTATATACCTAATAATAACTTAACAGAACAATAACATAACACGCTACATTAGTTACAGTTACACACGTGCAATCACACACACACACACATACAAAACATTGCCGGGACTGAACCGCATTATTCATACAACTAATAATATTATTACAACTTACTACGATTCCACAAACAGTAGTAAATTCTTTAAGTGTGAGTATAAAAATTACGTAGTCTTATAATACCAAGGAGGGGAATGACCCGAAATGACTCAGTTGGTGAACTTCCTAGTTCTGCGAGGTATTGAGGAAAAACATAGTTTGTAAGTTATATGGTTGATTGGTAATGATCGTTGATTGGTTAATGGTGTATCATTCAGGTATTAATGGCTGCCTCGTTGTCGTCTAGTGGTTGCTAGCGTGTCTGCTAAACCCGAGGTCCTGGGTTCGATTCCTGGGTCGGGCGAAGTGTTATTGGATTTTTCATAAGCAATATTTCAGTAGCAGCGTGGAGTCTGATGGTAATAGGCTCGCCCTCAATTACAGGAACTTAATTGACGAAATTCGGGTACATTATAGTCTGGTTTCTTTAATCTTGTAGACTAATTTGACATTTCAAGTGATTTAGTGTTTGATTTTTCAATTCGGAGTTTGACATTGGCACCTGTCAAATTAGTCTAAGAGATTAAAAAAAAAACAGAATTTACTTTTGTGTAACCTTTCGAGGAATACAAGCGTAATAATTATATTATTTAAGTTATGTTTTACGAAAGTTAATTATTAAAATCTCGAATAATTCGTCAATTTTGAGTAATGCGTCAACTCGTCCTACATGCTACGGCCCATTTAGGTCGTTCTTTTGATTTTCTGCAAGTCATCGTAAATGGGCCGTAAGCATGTAGGACGAGTTGACGCATTACTCAAAATGCCAGTAATTGAAGTAAAATAAACAGACTTTTTATTTTGCTTTTGCGAAATATCGGTATCCAACCATAGTTTAACAAATCATGCACATTGTAGTTTGCTTTTCTCCAAATTCCAGCTTTGACAATACCTAATTACATACATGTTTTTAGGATTCCGTAACCAAAGGGTATAACGGGACCCTAACGGGACTAAGGCTCCGCTGTCTGTCTGTCTGCCCGTCTGTCACCAGGCTGTATCTCATGAACCGTCATAGTTAGACAGTTAAGTTTTCACAGATGATGTATTTCTGTTGCCGCTATAACAACAAACACTAAAACAGAATAAAATCAATATTTAAGGGGGTTCACATATTTTTTTTTGCCGTTTTTATAGATAATGGTACGGAACCCTTCGTGCGCGAGTCAGACTCGCACTTATTTTGTATAGGTGAGATAGAATCTACCGAACACAATCTGTTCTGAACATACTATCTCTACTTCTCTTGGTTATGGCGACACAATCCCTTCGGATCATATCCTTCTAAAGGCTCTTACATACTGGGGCGATTCGTCGCGCGACGCGACGCGCCGCCGCATTGTTCGCCGTGAAGTTTTCTCAGAAATTGTTTTGTTAAAATTCGCGTCGCGCGGCGAATCGCGCCTGTATGTAAGAGCCTTAACTCTGTCGTGGTACGCGGATAAGGGTCATTGCAGGCCACATGATTGCCAGCCTGGTGGAGCTCGTGGCTAAGTAACAGCCGCACGGGTCGATCCATCAGGTTAAGCTACGCTTGCCGGGGTTAGTCCGTGGATGGGTGACCATCTTTACATATCGAGACTCCTCCGTGCCTCGGAAAGCACGTTAAGCCGTTGGTCCCAGCTGTCATTTGTGGATCTTTGACAGTTGTTACGGGTCGTCAAAAGCCCGAAAGTCTGACAAGCAGTCTTGCCAAGGAGTATCGTATTACCCAATTACTGGGTTAGACTGGAAGCCGACCCCAACTTGGTTGGGAAAAGGCTAGGCAGATGATGATGATGATCATCACCTGCCTTGCCTTTTCTCAAATATGCTCACCTACAAGCCTCTCACGGACCGGCCACATGATGAGTACCAAACAGTAACTTGGGATTTTTTTTATCCGGTATTTAGTTTTTTTTTTAAATTACGTACAATAATAGAGGCATCAGGTATACGGGAAGAACCCTCATGGTGCGATGCCTCTGCCGTTTATTTTTAAAGAAGCTAATAAAGCTTACTCATTAATAGATTTCATAGAATTTAAATGTTTCTACTATATTTGGTCATGGACGATCAGGTCTTAAATATTAGTTTAGGAAATTTTTATCCTCATTTTTACCTATTATTAGTTTAATTTTCATCATAATCATTTTAGCCCAAAGGTATCAATTGTTTGACATGATATTCTCTGAGGAAATGATTATTTTACATTACATACTTTTTTCATTTTTTTTTTGTTTTTAATGTTTTTTTTTGAATATCGAAGCAAATCAAGTACGTCGACTGTAAAAAAAAAAATAACTGATGTACGTGGGACTTCATTAAGCCACAGAATCGGGAGTTCCCTGGAGTCAACGCCACATCGCGGACCGTTATCAATGCAAACTGACATTTACACGCACAAAACTGAATTAATCTTTATATCAACACTATAAAGTCCATGTTTGTGTAATTTTGAGTTTGTTGACAGCAAACAATATCTTGGTCAGTTTGGTAGTATATAAAACGAGAGTTTTGAATCTGGAACATCATTCAACTCAAAGCAGTCTTCGTGACTTCAAATAAAATAATAATTTGAATTGAAAATAATAATTCTAAAAATGAATTTCTCTCGCATATTGTTGTTCGTGTTCGCTTGTTTGGTTGCACTGTGCGCTGTGTCGGCGGCGCCTGAGCCCCGGTGGAAGGTCTTCAAGAAAATTGTAAGTTAAATAATATTTGATATTTATTTGTTCCTTTACCCTTCAAATGGTACATGATCTAAACTTGATTTAAACAAGTAAAAGGTTACTGCCCCATTGGTTTAGTGGTTGCTATTGATTATTAGGTTTTGGGTTCGATTCTCAGGCCAGGCATGACGGAATCGTCAATTTTTAAGTCCTTAGTAGCTACGATGAATAAACAGCACTTCTTTTTTGATTGAGCCTCAAATATAAAAAAAACTACTCTAAAACTGAGTATGTGTAATTTCAATTTAGGACTAAATGAAGAACATCAAAGAAAGAAAGAAAGAACTACATTAATATTTGGACACAGCTCGTGAAACAAAAAAAAAGAGTGAAAATAATGTTTTGAACAATAATGTGTGCTGAGGAACACATTATCTAGTGAACCCTTAGGGACAAGTGACGGCTGCCAGGGTTGCGGAATAGTCCGAAAGGGATACCGGGACCCTGGCAACAGGCAACTGAAGGAACACGGGTGGGTTTTAGTCAGTAAGAGTCTGACACGCCCTTCCGCTCCGCCCAGAGCGGGAGCAGTCATTTGATGATTTCCCACCCGAAAAAAAAAAAAAAGGGTCAAGTGACGGGTACCTACACCTACATACAATTTCAACATACTTAACTCATCATCTGCCTGTCCTTTTCCTAACTATGTTGGGGTCGGCTACCAGTCTAACCGGATGCAGCTGAATACCAGTATTTTACATGGAGCGACTGCCTATATGACTTGGTAAGACTGGTTGTCAGACTTTCGGGCTTCAGACGACCCGTAACGACTGTCAAAGATCCACAAACGACAGCCGGGACCAACGGCTTAACGTGCTTTCCGAGGCACGGAGGAGTCTCGGTATAAAAAGATGGTCACCCATCCATGGACCAATCCTGGCAAGCGTAGCTTAACCTGATGGATCGACCCGTGCGGCTGTTATTACGTAGCCACGAGCTCCCACAACAACAACAAACTTATCTATAGACTTCTAAATAAATAAAGATCAGTATTAGTAATGACATGAGGACCGTTTAAAATACTTAGCGACTATTAGAAAATCTATTTTCAACAGCGGAATAACCTGTAACAGTTTTAAGACTTTTACTGATACCTGCAATTTCTTTTTTCAGGAGAAAGTCGGCCGCAACGTCAGAGATGGTATCATCAAGGCTGGACCAGCCATCGGCGTCCTAGGACAAGCCAAGGCTTTAGGATAAACTTCTGCAACAGTATTGTTAATTAAGGATTATTTTTAAGTAAATCTTAACATCTGTACCTACATAAAATGTTGTGAAAATAAATTATTATTTAATATTTTTTGTTCGTTTGCTGTTCTCACAAATTCTGTCATACACTTGATTTACACACAATTTTTAGGCTTATACACTCCAACATATACATTATGTTATCTAACGAAGGGCGTTCCCGTGAAACTGCAATAGGCGTCTATACACGCAACAAAAAAATAACACCTTAAAAAAAAGTTTTTCTTTTCTATAAAGTAAAATAACAAAAATATATATAAGGCGTATCTTTTCATACACGAAATCTTTTAACCGCTCAACTGTTGATTGGCTTTTTAAAGGCCCAAAAAAAAAAATCGTCTCGTTAATGACAGTTGGAGTTTTATGGGGTCAATTGTACTCATCAATACCAACAAATTTCTCAACTCTCAACACAGAAATCGCAAAAAAAAAATAAGCTATTCCCTACATTTTGACAAGGTTAGCAAACATACAGGGAACAGCAGATTTTTTTTGCGAATGCGGCGTTGATTGGCATTATACTTATACCCAACACAGTTATACAAATGTGCATTCTATTCTGTCTGCCTCGTTGGTCTAGTGGTCGGAATCGCTACTGCTGAGCATGAGGTCCCGGGTTCAATTCCCGGATTGGGCTAAATTATATTGGGTTTTTCTATCTGGAATTTCTCAGTAGTAGCCCGGAGGCTAGATTTTTGCCCGGTTGATGGTAATAGGCTCGCCCCCTATTACATGGGACTTAAACATAACTAACGAAATGTGGGTGAACTATTAGCTACACCTCTGCCTAACCCTTCGGGGCAACAAGGCGTGATGTTACGTGTTTGTTTTGTAAAGCAACGCATTTAATCAAATGCGGGCAATCGCCAGCAGCAACAATAACTTCATCAAAAATACCATTAGTTACACTGAAATGTCCAAAATCCATGTAAATCTGACCAAAACCGCTAAATTGTAGAAATTTATAGCAAATAATGCTCAGTATGATGTCACACATAATATTATAAAATGATCCCTAGTGGAATGAGTTTTCCTGATAACCCCGAGCCAGTGAGGTTATATAAACCAGATATAAATAGCAATTTTAAATGACCAGTCATACACTTTGAGTTGTATAAGATAAAATGGATGAAATTGGAAATAAAACTAGTGAAAATAGTGTTCTTCGAGCAAAATATTATAGTAGTGGCAGGTTTGTTTATTGGTGCCAGAAATCTAATTGAAGTAGTGCATCGAGATATAAGTACTGTAGAGGCTTTACTCTGCATGGTTTGGATTAAAACCTTAGTGCTTTCAAGTTGCTGGCATGTTTAGCAGACAAGCATTAGATTTATATTTAGAATAGGTAAAAAAGGAGACGAGGGGGGCCCCGTGAGATGTCAAGGCGGGAGCCAGAAGATTAATATAAAATAATATGAAATACGTAGCCCATTCATAGGAATAATTACTCATTACTATCGTAACATGGTGTTTTATTAGTGCCGGTACCGTAGGCTCACCTCGGAGTTCTACATATGGTGGAGGCGCCGCCGCTGACACCCGTCGAAAGTATTTTTTCAGAGTATTAGTATTTGGGCGAAGAATCCCCTACAGCATAATAATATATATGATAAGGCGAGGCCTATCATAGATGGGCGTTGGATCGAGCGCATAAACGCTGAAGTTGAGAAAGCTAAGTGGTTTTTATTATTTTTTTCATGAAAATGCTGTTCTTTTCTGGATTCAATGGCGTGTGTCTAGAAGAATTTATAAATGAGTTCAGGAGTGTTGCTGCCTATAATGAATGGCAAGAAAGCGATTGGGCGCTAATAATAGGGGTATATTTGGTGGGCCCTGCAAGAATTTTTTTTAACTATACGTACCACGAGGGTATGAGCTTCATGTCAATCTGTGACACGCTATGGGCTGAGTTTCCGTGCAAATGCCACAAAGATTTGCACAGGACGCAAGAAGCAGAGATCATACAAGTTGTGTCTGATGAAGGCACACAGGAAGAGAGCGCGACCACAGATAATGTTGATAATTTATTTTCTAGTGAAAAACAAGACGATTTGTTGGATGTCGGAGATGGCTGCCAAGAAGGCAGTAATGTTGATGATGAGGTCGATGACGATCACAGCTGCCAAGGGTGCAGCACTTGCAATACAGAGGAGTCGGTTGAAGTGTTCGAGAGTGAAGACATAGAGGAAATTAGCGAATCGGGTCAGTCCAGTCCATTCTTTAATTCTATTAGCTATGTTACAGAACATCAAGAGGTGTCCTTAACAGGAGAGAATAATGATCACGATGAGGAAATAAATAAACACAACTTTGTTGATGATCAAAAATATACGGTTGATTTTAGTACAGAATTCTCCGAGACACAGGAAGATGCTCATCTTATGTTTGGGACCGAAGTAGTTGGGAAAGATCATCCCTTGTTAGCAGTTGAAATGGATCAGAAGGCTTGTAATTCAGTGTTACGTGTTGATGATGTTTGTATATTGAACGATAATTTAGAGTTAGATGAAGGTGTGCTGACTCTTCAATTTCGAACCTCTGAGGTGATAGTTAAGCATAACTTTCGAGTTCGAAAGGTTTTAATACAAAAGACAGTTCATAAGGTCACAAAGAACTTATTTCCTATTCGGTTAGGTGTTAGCAACAAGTTCAGGCGAATAACTAAAGGAAGTCTTAAATTAGAGGCTAGATTACATAGAAGCCCACGGCGTCATTTGGGTAAAAGGAATTTTATTTTGTATTATATTATAATGTTAAAAAGAATTTTCAGAAGCATGTCTATTGACATAAATAGATGGGAACTATGTATTTTAAGGATTGTGTAATTTTTTGAACTTATTATTCTCATTCCATCATGTCTCAGCATTATTTTCATTTTGGCAGAACATGATGTATTAATATCTTAATTTTGTTTCATATTCTGATGATTATGGCGAACGGAGGAAGAAGAAAAGATGTCGATTACACCGACATCATCGTTTTGTTTCTAATTAGGAAGAACACACTCCAAGGTTTTATTAAAAGATTTTTTTTTTTTTTTTGGGAACTGTGATCCTTCTTGAGGGGGGATGGATGATATTGGTCTAGGCTGAGACCAACTTTGCTAACGGGACATAGTCTTTGCAAGGTGTGTTTGTTTGACACAATTGGTTTCTGCTGATGTTTGAGGATCAACAGTTCGGTCAATATGGACCAGTAGGAAGATTCAGGGTCTAGACTTTTAAGTCATGATTTTTCGAAGTTTTTACCTTTGGAGTGGGTTCATGAGTTAGGTGCAGTTGATTTCTTGCAGTTCTGATTTTCGCTTCCTCTGACGTCATAACGTTCGTTGAAGTTTAAACCATTGTTGTGTGAGATCTTAGTATATTTAACCCCTTCTGGGCTGATGTGATTTGCCATGTCGATTTATTAACTTGTTAGGAGGCTGTGTCGCATCTTTTTCGCCAGTTTTGATGTGACGAGGTTTAAGCATGACGAAGTTAGTTTGTGTGGGTGCACATTGGCACATAATAATATTTAACGTGATTGACACTTGTCATGATATGATTCGTTCGTCCTGACTTAAGCCGTCTTTTGCAAAAGGCAGACCTCATATTGTAAATGTTGTTTCTGGTGTTAGGTAATTCTTCTTATAGGTTTAGGTAGGTCAATTTAATGTTTGTCTGAAATGGATAAAACTGGACACTACGTTAGCCCTATTTTATCCAGTAGGGGCGTAGCTGATGTAGAGGCTTTACTCTGCATGGTTTGGATTAAAACCTTAGTGCTTTCAAGTTGCTGGCATGTTTAGCAGACAAGCATTAGATTTATATTTAGAATAGGTAAAAAAGGAGACGAGGGGGGCCCCGTGAGATGTCAAGGCGGGAGCCAGAAGATTAATATAAAATAATATGAAATACGTAGCCCATTCATAGGAATAATTACTCATTACTATCGTAACATGGTGTTTTATTAGTGCCGGTACCGTAGGCTCACCTCGGAGTTCTACAGTACTAACGTACGTTAGTACTTATATCTCGATGAAGTAGTGAGAATTTCTTTACGTCAGTGACTGGTCGTGGGAGATAATGCACAAGCCGTGCATTCGATTATCAACCCAAATGAAAAAAATATTCGTCAATCATTTTCTTATTAGTTTAGGTAAGTTTCGGCACGCGCGCGGCCTGTCTGGTAGCTTAGCGGTAATGACTGACCTAATGATCCTACTATACGTCATTCCATAAGCGAAATGAATCTTCATTAAGTGCGTTCTGGACATGTCATTCTAAATTATCCTACTAATATTATAAATGTAAAAGTCTGTTTATTTGGATGTTTGTTATTCAATCACGCAAAAACGGCTGAATGGATTTGGAACTGAAATAAGATAAGATAATTACACAAATGAAAGGCCCACGAACAATTTCTCAAAAACGTTTCAATTGACCCTAGTCTCCCTACTATACAAAAGGGGTATTTATAACCTCACAAAGTATCGCATTTTTTCTTACAAAATCTCCTAGCAAAACAAGGCTGTTTCGCCACAATAAGGTTACCAAAGATTGTATACTAAAGATACCACTTTGATGGTACTCGTAAAATACGATGGCAAGTTCCATTGACGGTGAAGATACGACATCTAGAACCATTTTACTCCCTAGGTTGTGATATAGAATGAGTTAGTACACTTTAATAATGGGATATGTGCTTCTGTGAGGCGATGCGGTGCTATCAAGTCAGGGAAAAATAAATGTAGTTTGAAAATGAAATAAGTATGCCCACTGTGCTACAAGAATCTTTTGGCGCTTAGATGACGTTGACGGGGGGCGCTATTGGTAAATATTTTTGCAATTGTTTTGAGAAATCTCACTTGAAATGTACCTATTCCAAAAACAAGATGGCGGCGTTAGTAGTTCCGATTAAGGCCACGCGCCTATTGGTGTTTATAGCGCTATACAACATTATTTTTTACATTTTTTATATCAGCTGCTCCATACATTTGTTTTCACTTAAATCGACAAAATGTATGGAACAGCTGTTTTTTTTTTCACGATTTCAAGGTTGGTCCCATAGAAAAAGTTGTTCAAAATGATGAATACAATGACCCCGTTTCGGGTTTACCATAAACAAAAAATAATGTTGTATATATTATGTAGAGTTTTTTTGATGTTATTCATCGTCACAGTATTTTTTAGCATGATGTTCCTACGTTTACGTGAAAATGGCTATATTGCTGTTTTTGGTAGGTACATATTTTCCAGTTTTCTTTTTAATCCATGTAGTATTGAATATTGAAATAAAAAAATAAGATTTGTCAAAAAAAAATCAGGTATTGGATAAATTTTGAACGTTATTTTTAAACATTCTACACCTAATTATATTCTATACCTAGTTATATTCTACACCTAAGCTCTATGTTTAAAATAATAACTTATTATGACAGATTTTACCTGCTTTGGTGATAAAATACTTAAATGTAATATCTTTAGAAAATTCAATTTCCCTGTGTATCAAAAGGTAACATAATATTTTCACTAACCAAAGGAGGATCGCATCAAAATTTACAACCTATTAAAAGCTCTTGGGAGGTAAACTGGTATTTTACACCCTTTATAGAGCACTAGCTTCCGCCCGCGGCTTTGCCCGCGCAGTATGTCGATAAAAAGTAGCCTATGTCCTTCCCCAGGGTGCCGTCTATCTTCTTCCCAAATTTTGTTGCAATCCGTTCAGTGGTTAAGGCGTGAAAAGGTAACATACAGACAGACAGACCGACAGACAAAGTTACTTTCTAATTTATAATATTAGTATGGATGTATCAGAAAGGTGTGTTCATATTTATTAAGAGTGTGGTTCAGACCATGAAACTAAACGACTTTCTTCATGGGATTCGTAATCGCAAAAAAAAAATGATCAGCCGACATATTTTGGGTCAAAGAAGTATTGAAGTTTTGTATGGGACAGTTGATAATTTGTCAGTTGGCTGTTATTTTAGTTCAAAATAAAAAGTCATTTATTCAAACTAGGTTAAGAATTAGCACTTTTCGAACGTTAAATTATGTAAGATGGTTCCCCAAAACGTCCACCCTTCACCACTTCCCCAACAAACTCCCCAGGAGCACAGCTGTCTGTCCAGTTATAAAAAAAAAGATTCTATACAGTAGGTATGCAGTTCTATCTCAAATACACTAAAAGGTTTAAAATATCCTAACTAATATTATATAATTATGTGAATGTGAGTTTGTTTGTTTGTTACGCTTTCACGCTAAAACGGTTGAACGGATTTGGATGAAATTTGGCACAGGGGTAGACCATTCCAGGGTTGCGGGTTAGTCCGAAAGGGATACCGGGACCTTGGCAACAAGGAACACGGGTGGGTCAGTAAAAGTCTAACACACCCTTCCGCTCCACCCAGAGTGGGAGAAGTCATTGGATGATTTCCCACCCTCAAAAAAAAATGGTTAGACCATGACCTAGAATAGGACATAGGATAATGTTTATCCCGTTATTCCCACGGGATCGAGACTTACGTGGGTGAAATCGCGGTGCGCAGCCAGTAAATAATAACTAGATCAAATTACAATGTGAAGATATTGTTGAGGACGTCCACGTCCGCGGCACGGCATTAAATTAACTCGGGGAAGTAAAATGAATGGAAATATATGAAGACACTTTTAAATTTCCGTCTACGATAACGTTGTACCGTGCACGTATTGCCATACATTATATGGAAGTGGACGATCACTATAATTGAAATTATAAAAGCGCTCAGTATAGTATTAGTTGTCAGTTTTGCCTTAAAATTTTTAACATTAAGTCGTTATAAAAAATAAAATAAGGTTATAAAGTTCCAAATTCAAAAATAGTTCCATAAATTAATCCTTATTCTGAAGATAAACCTTGTTTTGGAAACAGCTATGGAAAATCCAAAAGTCTAGCTTACGACATCAATAACAATATATGAAAAAGACAGTAAAGCAATAAAATAAACAAATGAAAACCTTATTTTCTTATCATTTGACTATTCCTAAGATAAGGGAAACAAAGACCGTATTTGCAAAACTATAAAATCCCGTATTTATTCCCCTTGATATCGTCTATCTGTCACTCGGAATGACAGATGTCTGTTTGTTGTTTACAACCGAAATAAAATCTATGCCGTATAACCAGCGCGGATATTCCGGGCCACGCAAAATAATCTTAAGCCCATCTTCTACGACGCTACAGGCCCATCGCACACCACACCCCGCACTTTGTAGCTACATAATATTATGTTCGTTATTTGATTTAAAGTGTATCATAGTCAGTGTGTGTGTTTATTGTGATTGTCACTTTCAAATAATCTGCCTAGCTTTTTCCCAACTATTTTGGGATCAGCTTCCAGTCTAACCGGATACAGCTGAATGCAGAGAAAACATCACTTTTTTTTTGTAGGCATCAAGTGTTTACTTTACATAATTGTGAGTTTATTTCTTTTGTGTGCATCAAATACATTTTCTGTTAATAAAACTATCTATCTCTCATAATACCAGCGGTTTATAGTTTGGTTTAGAGGTAACTAGAATTTGTTTCCATCAAGAATATTTTATGTAAGTAATCGTGTTTTCATCAAACATAGGACCTAGCATCAATCCTCAACTTTAACGTATATTTATTTCAACAATATTAATGTTGCAGTATTTTCGGCATTAAGGAGGATCATGCCCTTTTATGGTGGCCGGTATAATAATATGACGCGACTCACTAACGCTTTATTAACTACATAGTTTGTGATTGGATGCGACGTATAAAGAGCGCCACTGAAATACTATTGCTGTGAAGTTCTGGTTACTCATTGGTATTTTTAGTTTGTATCTGCTTAAGCTACGTACTGGAGGAGCTCGTGGCTAAGTAATAACAGCCGCTCGGGTCGATCCATCAGGTTAAGCTACGCTTGCCGGGGTTAGTCCGTGGATAGGTGACCATTTTCACATATTGAGACTCCTCCGTGCCTCGGAAAGCACGTTAAGCCGTTGGTCCCAGCTGACATTTGTGGATCTTTGACAGTCGTTACGAGTCGTCAGAAGCACGAAAGTCTGACAACCAGTCTAACCAAGGGGTATCGTATTACCCAGTTACTGGGTTGTGGAGGTCAAATAGGCAGTCGCTCCATATAAAATACTGGTATTCAGCTGCATCCGGTTAGACGTGAAGCCGACCCCAACATAGTTGGAAAAAGACTAGGCAGAATGATTGATCTGGTTAAGCTACGGTTTCCACTGCTGTGGTCGCCACATAGCTTCCGCAATTTACCGTCAAAAAGTATACCTACTACTGTATAGAATCAAGTTTTTATAACTGAACAGACAGCTGTGCTGCTGAGGAGTCGGTTGCGCAACTTCTTCTTCCCAGCTAAAGTACTGGGAAGTGGTGAAGTGCGGGCGTTTTGGGGGACTGCCTTATATAACTTTAACGTTAGAAAAGTGCTGATCTTCAGCCTAATTTGAATAAATGACTTTTTATTTTGAATGACGTCACTGAAACGTTATTTATGAAATTAAGTTGGTGTGTTTCCCTAGACAGCGCTTTTTGACACCGTAAAGAAAAACCCTGATGCTATCATGACGGCTGTCACTGCGGCCATTATAATTATTGCGACCACCGTAGCCTTTATTTTTCAGTAAGGTCGTGGACGAAGGGCCTAAGGATAACATACATCACCTTAGCAAAATGGTAGGACATTATTATCATCTAGCGTCAGCGGACTTTGAAGGTTGACATAAATGAAAGTAGGCAGAATTATTAAGGGCGCACCCAATCACAAATTGCTTAGCATGATCCTCTGTTATGCCGAAAATACTGCAGCATTAATTTTGAAATAAATATATTATTATGTTTAAGTTGAGGATTGATGCTAGGTCTTATGTGAGGCGAAAACACGATTACATAAAATTTTCTCTATAGAAAAAAATTCCAAAGCTACCTCTGCACAGAATTATAAAACGCTGGTATTCAAAAAATACTTCAAATTAGATCATGAAACTTTGCATGATAACTGAAATAACTATAAAGTAGGTCTTATGTGTGTCTTTGCCTCAGAGGTTTTTCCTCCTTCGATTTAAGAGAGTATTATTTCACGTTTAAACACTTGACAGTAGACATTTAAAAGAGTTATCAAAACACGTATTCGCAACAATTAAACGTCTGTTTATTTAGTACTATTTTATTACATAGAAATAAATGTAAAAACTCTTTATGTACTACTAGCTGCGCCCCGCGGTTTCACCCGCGTAAGTCTCGATCCCGTGGGAATATTGGGATAAAAAGTATTCTATATGTTAATCCAGGTTATAAAATTTCAATTGCCAAATTTCAATTTTCAATTTTCAAAATTCATTTCAACAAATTGCCAAATTTCATCTAAATCCATTCAGCCATTTTTGCGTGATTGAGTAACAAACATCCAAACACACAAACTTTCACATTTATAATATTAGTAGGATAGTAGGATTTAAAAAAATTGAATATTGTGCATCTTGTATTCTTGTTGATTAAGTCTTTCACACGCAACATGAGTGCAAACATGATACGCGCCCTAATAATTGTAATTTAAAACATACCGCACATTATTGATAGAATAATCTACATTTGAAACCGCAAGAGATAGCGGTTTTCCGTTTTCTGACTTTTATCACATTTTTACAAATTATTTCGAAAATCGCAAATGTCCGCAGCTGATTTTTATTTGATGTTTTTTATGAATAGCTAGGCTACAAATCATCACTAAATATAAAGCAAGGCAAATCCGTTCAGCCGTTTTAGCGTGAAAGCGTAACAAACAATTAAACAAACAAACTCACTAGCTACGCCCCGCAGTTTCACCCGCGTAAGTCTCGATCCCGTGGGAATATCGGGAAAAAAAGTATCCTATGTCCTATTCAAGGTCATGGTGTAGCCCTGTGCCAAATTTCATCCAAATCAGTTTAGCCGTTTTAGCGTGAAAGCGTAACAAACTCACTTTCGCATTTATAATAATTGTTATAGTTAGAATCGTACACTCTCGGGGAATTAATCTGTTTATTTTCCTTTCCCTGACTGTAGAAGCCATTGTACCAATGTTAAGTTATAACGAAAATAGCTGCTCCTAGTAGCAGCTATTTATTTAGACGTTAAAATCTGCAATATGTTCCACGTTAGGTTACGTTACATCCTTTATAACACAGGTGTGTGTAATAAGCAAGATTTCATTGTGATAAAGTTTATCTCAACCTTAGAATATTCTGTTATATCATTATATTCGTCTACCGCTAAATCCGGCACGTCTTCAATAATGTCTGCTGCTATGAAGTCAGTGAACTCTTCAACTTTTTGCTTCAGTTAATAAGTGTGCGCGTAGATGATATCTTGTACTTACTTAAATATTTCTTACTAGTTTCCACCCGCGGCTTCGCCCGCGTGGTATGTCGATAAAAAGTAGCTTAAGTCCTTCCTCGGGACCCAGGGTTGCGGGTTAGTCCGAAAGGGATACCGGGACCTTGGCAACAGGCAACTGAAGGAACACGGGTGGGTTTTAGTCAGTAAAAGTCTGACACGCCCTTCCGCTCCACGCAGAGCGGGAGAAGTCATTGGATGATTTCCCACCCTAAAAAAAAAAAAAAAAAAAGTCCTTCCTCGGGATGCCATCTACCTCCTATTTACAAATTTTATCGAAATCCGTTCAGTGGTTTAGGCGTGAAAAGGTTACATACAGACAGAGTTACTTTCGAATTTATAATATGTATTAGTATGGATAGTATGGTCGCTCCATGTAAAATACTGGTATTCAGCTGCATCCGGTTAGACTGGAAACCAACCCCAGCATTGTTGGGAAAAGGCTAGGCAGATGAGTATGGATAGCATGGTTTAAACTTATTATTTTTTTTTGTAAATTTTAGAGTTTCTTGTCCATTCTTCTTCTTGAATAATTGAAATGAAGTTGTCCGTTCTTTTTGAAATGGGCAATTATGTAGATTCAATCTTTTTTCTTGTAAATTACATTCAAAAGTGTATCTTAATCACAGAGTTTGTAAATTTCAATGGTCTTATTGAAATAACCGATTAAAAGTGTCAATAATTAAGACATTATTTACCGCCCAAGTATTAATTGAGCACTAAAGCGTCCTCCTTTGTTATAAAGGCCTACGTTTGTCTAAATACAGGCCAAAATTAAGGTTCGTTCTCATTTTAGATCGACCATTAATTACAACGTTTGCTCATTACTATTTGGCGACTTCAGACAATTAAAATCCGGCTTTAATCAATGTGATCCAGTCGAGTAACTAAACAATCTTTAACCTTGGAACCTGGTTTGTTGCCCTTTGATAATTATTATGCGAGTAAAAGCATTTTTCCTGCATTTTCTTATTATGTATTTTAGATAAATAAATTAAAAACAACTTTACTTATAAATCAGGTGTTGTCACATCCACTCGAGATTTAATATCGTACTTTGTATGAATAATTGAGGTGTAAGAAATAGTTGTGCATGTTATCGAACTTACATCAACAGACTCAAAGCGCATTGCGATGTTGAGTACTCCATAAGTTCATTAAGGAGCTCTAACACTCGACGAACATTATCAAAGAACTAAGGCCCTAGACAAAGTGACATTTTATCAGCGATAACGATGATGGAAAAGGCAAAAATATATAGGACTGACATAAGCTATCGAAAAGCTTATATGTCAATCTGAAAGTCGTTTTAAAAATACGAAACGCTTTCGAAGCGATTGTCACTTGTCTCGGCCCTCTGGTACACATGGCTACACATCAAGCTATACATTTCCATTTAAGCTGACCTCGCATTGTACGGAAATCCTATACAATGCGAGAGCAGTATAAACTGGAAATGTATAGCTTGATGTGTAGCCGTGTGTACCTAATGATTATCACTATGGAACTTCCGATATAAAACTGTAAAAAGAACTGCCTTCTATCATACTTTACGCTCACGAAGTTGTTCTGATATCGGATGGCTTAAGAACTTCAACTCTCTCAAAATACTCATGCATTAGGATTAATTAGGTGTTTCAATTTATTGTCGTTTTGTTGCCTCCACATTGTATAATAATTTTGTTTCATAACAATTGGGAACCACTGAATCAAAGACTCATATCTATCAATAATCATATTCGCAAACAGACCTTTTAGGGGTATGGGGAACAGGGTGTAAAGTTCACTCATCCCCCATAAAAAAGGGAGGATCCTCCGACCAGACGGGTGTTGTGCCTGGCGGGCAACTGCCCAATGATTGATATTGGATTCTTGTATATATGTCCACTGCACGGTAAACTCTAATTGCGCGATGCAGGATTTTTGTAACGTCAGGATTTTTATGTGACGTCAGGTCTTCGATGCGTACCTATTTCGTATGTGGCGATGTAGATACCGCCAAAACCTAATTATCAAGTTGGAAATGCCTATAAATAATAGTTGAAATAACTGTATCGCCATCATTTGCATTTCAGTCCTTACAAAATGAAGTCTTTTTTTAAATATTTTGTGTTACTATTCTGCCTCAATTTTATTGGTAAGCTGTTATAATTTGTGCTTGAGAGGTCGAATCGAACCATTTTTTTAAAACTATTATTTGATCAGAATGCTGTTTATTATATTTTAGTTTGTTAAATTATTTTGCTTGTGTTTTAGAGGGATCATTCCGGTGTGACTACCAATATAGTACAACAGCCCAAGCATGGTTTAAACCCTTTTTTGTACCAGCGACTTGGTTCGATGCCCGACTGCGATGTTCACTTGAAGGTAAGTTACTTATTTTGTAAAATCTTATGACAGGAGAAATGAAAAGTGCAACAAAACGGTTGGTCGAGTGATCGCAAGCGTGATTGCTGATCGTGGTACACTGCTAATTTCGATATATATATAGCAAAGTGTTTTTTTTGTTTGTCTATCAGAAATGATTCATTAGCAGTCCCACCTCGAATTAAATTTGACTTTAACAAGTGCCAAGTACACAACTGCCTACCCCTTTGAGAATTATAGTCGTGATGTTTTTTGTTGCCATCAGGTGCTGTTCTAGCTTCCCCTACCACACAAGAAATACAAGCTGAAATGATAAACATCATAAATAACTCCAATCCGGAATATATATTTTATACCGGAATTCATGCCATTTTCTCTCAAGGAGATTATTATACGATTGAAGGTTAGTCAATTATTATATTACTAAGAATGAAACAATCACAGTCTGTAGAGAAAATGTTCCAAAATAATAATAAACCATGATCATCTTCCTCCGTTTGACCGATTAACTTGGGGATTTTCACTCTCCCCTGTCAACTGCCATACTATCATTTACTCCCTTATCTTTCTTATCATTCCTCACACAATCCATCCATCGCCACTCCAGCTCTATCTATCAACATTTATTCATCACTCGCTATGTATATTCATCACATTTTCAAAATAAACGATAAATTACTGTCGTTTATGTGCCACAAACAACATAAAGATGCTTCTAGAACTTACTATATTCAAAGAAAATTGAAGTTCCCTAGGAGTAGTAATAAGTTAGTTGTATCTCTGACCACGCAATAGAATAGAATAGAATTATTTTTATTCAAGTATCATGACTCAAAAATGGTTAGTAAGACTTACAACTATGTTAGTAAGAACTGACACTTCACAAAAACAAACAAATAGTATTGGATCACCGTTGTGGCAACCAATGTGAGATGGCAGAACAGTGGGCCACAAAAACAGTCTAGGCGACTTGAAATCATGCTTAGGATACTGTTGGAGCTGCTCCACACCCTGCGCACCATAGAAGCGCACCTTTTGCGCATGGTTGCGTAGAAACAATCTGCATGCGCATCCGCGAACATCCCCGACGCACTACAGAAACGGGGCAGCCCCACCAGCATCCTAAACGCGACCCAATGAGTTCTCTCCTTCCCCGTAAAAATATGAAGGTTAAAAGATATAAAAACAAGAGCATGAGGGGAAGCATCTGTTTTCTAAACACGTAATGTTGATCGCAAATAATTACTTACCAGTGAAATAATGGGTACACGAGTCTTACAACCAGTCTTACCAAGGGGTATCGTATTACCCAGTAACTGGGTTGTGGAGGTCAAATAGGTTTTCCATATAAAATACTGGTATTCAGCTACATGCGGTTAAACTGGAAGCCGACCCCAAAATAGTTGGGAAAAGGCAGGCAGATGACGATGAGTGAAATAAGGCACATTAGAATTTTATTGAAATTGAAAAGTTAATTATAACATATTTTATGTCAATGCAATTACAGGTACACAGATCTCGAAAATTCCAGTATCTTGGGCTAAAAATGAACCAGATAATAAGGACAATAAAGAAAGCTGTATCACTTTTAATGGTTTTGGAGAATTAGCAGATGATCGCTGTAATGTGGCTCGCCCTTACATCTGTTACCGCTCCCAGAGCTTACAAGTAGGGGCGTGCGGCACTGATGATCCTGGTAAATATACTTGGAGGGATGGGCAGACAGTCTTTAGAAATTGTTTAAGTAGTCTTTCAGCTGATAAATAACAACCAGTGCAGAATATTATACATCAAAGCCCCTTTTATTGTATACTAGCTGCAGACCGCGGTTTAACCCGCGTAAGTCTCGATCCCGTGGGAATATTGGCATAAATAGTATCCTATTCCGGGCCATGGTCTACCCCTATCCCAAAATTCATCCAAATCCGTTCAGCCGTTTTAGCGTAAAAGCGTAAAAAACAAACAATTCTCTTTCAAAAATTTCAAAATTCTCTTTCACATTTATCTTTAATTAATAAGTTAGGATGACCACCATTGCCTTCTGCAAAGACGCAAAAAATAATAAAGTAAGATTTCATTTTCAGAATACAACTTGGATATGAGAACTAACAAATGCTACAAGTTTCATACAACTCCACGAAATTTCTCCCGAGCCTTCCTCGCATGTTCAGCTGAAGGTGGCCATCTTGCTATTGTAAACAGTGACATCGAATCCACAGTACTGAAGGAACTCTTTGCCAAATGTCCAGATTCGAAGTTGGTAGGAAATATCCGGAAAGATTTAGCTTACATTGGTTTTCACGATTGGGGCGAAAATAGCGATTGGAGGACAATTCATGGTAATTTTCATTCTCTTTTTTACATCATAAGAAAACAAATATTGTTTATAATGCAATTTGCCATTGACAAAAATTCGATTGGCAGGTTTGATAAAATTATATAAAACACAACCTTGTACATGATATTTTTAAACATAAGTAGGTTAATTGATGCATGAATCTTACTGCGTAGAAATTGATGACATTTAGTCAACTGTTAGATTTGTTTAATTTACTAAATCATCGTTCTCTAAATGAAGGGAGAATTTGTTATTGGAGTGTAGGGGGTGATATGAATAGATTAAATGCCAAGGTGACGGTGAAGCGGTATAGGGTTGCAATAAATAAGCAAACACAGCTTACGGAAAGGAAGAAATATATTGTCCGAGTAGTTTAGGAAGTTCACAGGACACAGATAACACGATAGAAGGTGAAATGAAGAGCACAGAAAGAAAGCGATAGGCACAGTTAATAGTTCCAAACTATATAGCACGTCTAGGTATAAGCCTTAGCAACTAAACACTATATCTCGAATGTGGAATGTTTACCGGGTACGAGTGACAACGACATGCGCTTACGACCAGTGAGGATTCTCGACTGGTGATACCTGCGAGCGCCGCGAGTTAGAAGGGGATAGATAGACAAGGCGCGGGCGCTCGCTCAGGTAACCGGTCCGCATTCCATATGGCTACATAAAAAATATCTAATAAGAAAATTATCTGTTTGTACAGATGTCTTAAATTTTTAATTTATACCTTAACGGAAGTTATATAATAATAAGTTTATACTTAAGTTTTTTAGCTGTATATATTAGATTTAAGTGTGTAAAGTATATAGTTATATAATGTTTAAGTTTGTGTAAATACTACTATTTGTTTGTTTGTTTATACAATACCGACTAACTCACTAAAAATACCTTCTAATTTAAATACATCATAAATTGAAGAAGTAGCTACGCTACACCACCCCCCTCCAGAGACCGTCCTACGGGCGATAAAAATCTGGGAATCTCACTCTGCGGCCCGAACGTGTTAATCTGACCGTGCTCTCTCCGGCGGCAGCGTCAGGTAAGACATCGTGACTTGTATTCCGAGTGGGAGTATGAGTGTAATTTTGGGTTGAGTTAGTGATTGGGGCGTGTGTGTAAGTGGAAGTATGAGGTAGTGGGGGTTGACTTGAGTGTGTTGTGGTGTCAGGATCACGCAGTATGTAGGCAGGTTTTATTCTATCGATCGATACGGTGACCATCTTACCTTTAACCAATAGCTGGAACACTTTGTCTCCTCGTTGTACGACCTCGTAAGGACCAGTGTAGGCAGGCTTCAATGATCCGGCCACAGTGTCATCACGAAGGAAGACGTGTGTTGATGTGGCCAAATCCTTATAAACGAAAGGTGAGCGACGTCCACCATGTCGTGACGCTGGAGTAGGTTGCAAATTATTTGCGAAGCTCCGTAGGCGCGCAATGTAACTGGTGACGTCTGGGTCTCCTTGGTCCTTTGGGCTGAAAAAGTCTCCTGGTAAGCGGAGTGATTCCCCATACACCAGTTCAGCTGGCGTTGCTTTAATGTCCTCTTTGAAGGTGCTACGTACACCTAATAATACCAGGGGAAGGGACTCGACCCAGCTGCTATCAGCGTGGCATGTTATAGCGGCTTTAAGCTGCCGATGAAACCTCTCCACAAGCCCATTAGAGGCTGGATGATAGGCCGTCGTCCTTTTATGTTGAAAACCGGCTATTTGCGATAAATGGCAAAATAAGGCCGATTCAAATTGTCCCCCACGATCTGTAACGACGTTCATGGGGCAACCGAAACGGGATATCCAGCCGCTAAGGAGGGCTTTTGCTACCGTCTCGGCTGTAATATCCTGTAAGGGTATTGCCTCAGGCCATCGCGTAAAACGATCGATTGCTGTGAGGCAATACCGGTATCCTTGCGATAGTGGTAGGGGACCAACAAGGTCAATATGTAGGTCCCTGAACCTGGCGCGCGGAAGCTTGTACGTGCCCAACGGCGCTGATACATGTCTATGAACCTTTGCCCTTTGGCATGCTAGGCAAGTACGCGCCCATTCCCTACAATCCTTCCTAATACTAGGCCATACATATCGGTCGGTGATCAGTCGGATACTGGCGTTGGCACCGGGATGACTAAGAGAGTGAAGGCTCTCAAAGACCTGTCGACGTAACTCCTTCGTCACATATGGTCGAGGCGTAGTGTAACTTACATCGCAAAACAGCTCTGTGTGTGTGCCAGGTAGTTTGACCTTCTCCAAGTGTAGGGAGTTATTGCCATTCAACAGTTGTTTGAGTTCAGGGTCGGTGTTTTGTGCGGTTGCTAGCTTTTGCAGATCGAGAGGTAAAACGATCTCATCGATGCGAGATAGGGTATCAGCCACCACATTGTCCTTCCCTGAAATATGCCGAATGTCAGTACAAAACTGTGAAATATAATCTAGGTGGCGAAATTGCCTGGGCGAGCAGTTCTCTTTCCTGGAATGAAACGCGAATGTAAGTGGCTTGTGATCGGTATATATCACAAAGTCACGTGCCTCGATCATATGACGGAAGTGCTTGACCGCCTCATAGATCGCTAAAAGCTCGCGATCGTATGGGGAATATTTGGTCTGCGAGGGAGTTAGCTTTCGTGAGAAAAAAGCTAGAGGCTGCCACGTATGGTCCTTTAACTGCTGGAGCACGCCACCCATAGCTACGTCCGAAGCGTCTGTTACCAAAGCAAGTTTTGCTTCACAGTCGGGGTGAGCGAGCATGGCAGCTTGTGACAGACCCTGTTTGCACGCCTCGAAGGCTTCCTGTTCGCGTGACGTGAAATGTACGGGATGGGAACCCTTCACGGATCCTGTCAAGAGAGCGTTCAACGGTGTTTGGTGTGTGGCAGCGTCGGGAATGAACCTGCGGTAAAAATTTATCATTCCAAGGAACCTACGCAGCTCTCTTGCCGTTTTTGGGACGGGGAAATTGCTGATAGCCAGTACTTTGTCTGGCAGTGGCTTGGTGCCATTAACCGAAATGCTGTAACCCAGGAATATTACCTCGGAGGCTCCAAACACGCACTTTGCTGTATTAATGACCATGTCATACTCCGTCAACCTGGTGAAAATTTGGTGCAGGTGGTCTATGTGGGTCGCCTGGTCCTTCGAGAAGACCAAAATATCGTCGACGTATGGGTAGGCAAAATCTAGGCCACGTAGCATTTCGTCAACAAACCGTTGAAACGTCTGTCCGGCATTACGAAGTCCGAATGTCATAAATGGAAATTCGTATAAGCCGAACGGCGTTGTTATGGCGGTCTTCTCGATGTCACTGGGATTGACGCGAATCTGATTATATGCCTTCACCAGGTCTATTGTAGAGAAGACGGTGCACCCTGCTAGGTTGTGGGAAAAGTCCTGGATATGGCGTATAGGGTACCTATCTGGGATCGTCCTGGCGTTGAGCATTCGGAAATCACCACACGGGCGCCAGCTGTTGTCCCGCTTAAGAGCGAGATGAAGCGGAGAGGCCCATGGTGATTCTGATGGCCGGCACGTACCTATCTGTAACATAGCTTCGAATTCTGCTTTCGCAACTTTTAACCTATCTGGCGCTAACCTGCGGGGTGTACTAGATACTGGTGGTCCTGGTGTAGTACGTATGTGGTGCATTATGTTATGTTTTGGTGTACAGTGCATACCTGAAGGTCGAGTGATGTCTGGGTATTTTGCTAGTATAGCATGGTATACAGAATCATTTTTGTCACCCAACGCTACCTTAACCGAAGATACATCGTCAGAAAAACTCGCGACCGAAGCCGCGGTGGTGAGCATAGTATTACTGTCTAATAAACATTTGTTACGTACATCTACAATTAAATTATAATACGATAAAAAATCTACACCTATTATGGCCCGCGTTACGTCTGCAATAATAAATCGCCAAGCGAAGTCGCGGCGCAAGTTTATGTTGAGAACTAAATGGGCATATCCATAAGTATTTATTACTGACCCATTAGCGGCAAACAGTTGATAGTTCGTTTGGTTTTGTTTACCTTTCGCTAATGATCGAGGGAATACACAAATGTCACTGCCGGTATCTATTAAAAACTGCACTTTTGTTCGCTGATCGGTTATAAACAAGCGACCGGGATTTGGGCAGGCGTCGGTCGCCATGACGGACTGCCCTATTCTTTTCCCTTTGTCTTATAATCACACGGTTTTTTACAGCTACTTGCCTTCTCACCGAACTTTGCGTGGTACCAACACAATGGATATTTCCGGTAATTGGACTGGGAGCGGCTCGAACGGGAATTGCTGCGATCACGACTTTCAGATCTGAATCTTCGTGACTTCGACCGCGACATCCTGTCCAACTTGGTTGTCAGCTTCTGTACCTGGCGTGTGAGTTCCGCTACTTGACAGCTTAACTCTGGGGCAGGAACCGATGTTGTGGCTGCCGCTACTTGCGGGCTGGGGGCTGCGATGTCGTGGATGCGATCAGCCAGCTCTGCAACCTCGTCCAGAGTAGCTTTTGACTGCGAGGCTACAATGGCCTGGATATTATTCGGCAGGCGGCTGGACCACATGGTGCGTAGAAAGTCCTCCGGGACGTCCGGTCCTGCAAGATGCTGGATATGGCGCAAGAATTGGGAGGGCTTTCGGTCACCCAGCTCCTCACGCGTGACTAGCTGCAGGATCTTCTTCTCCTTGGACGCAGAAAGTCGTCTTATGAGTTCTGACTTCAGTCGCTCGTACTTGTTGGGTGCTGGAGGGCCAGCTATGATGTCCTCCACCTCCGATGCGTAAATGGGATCCAACTGCCCCATAGCATGATGGAATTTGGTGTTATCGGCAGTTATGTTGGCCAGAAAAAATTGGCTTTCCAGCTGGTAAAACCACAAAGCCGGTTTCTCCGGGTAAAAAGGAGGTACACGTATGCCAACTCGCTGGATGTCATGCGATGTGCTAGGTGGCACGTTGGCGGCGCCATCTTGTGCGTCTTTCGGCTCGATCGGCATGTTTCGTGTTCGTCGGGGTCACCAATGAAGCGGTATAGGGTTGCAATAAATAAGCAAACACAGCTTACGGAAAGGAAGAAATATATTGTCCGAGTAGTTTAGGAAGTTCACAGGACACAGATAACACGATAGAAGGTGAAATGAAGAGCACAGAAAGAAAGCGATAGGCACAGTTAATAGTTCCAAACTATATAGCACGTCTAGGTATAAGCCTTAGCAACTAAACACTATATCTCGAATGTGGAATGTTTACCGGGTACGAGTGACAACGACATGCGCTTACGACCAGTGAGGATTCTCGACTGGTGATACCTGCGAGCGCCGCGAGTTAGAAGGGGATAGATAGACAAGGCGCGGGCGCTCGCTCAGGTAACCGGTCCGCATTCCATATGGCTACATAAAAAATATCTAATAAGAAAATTATCTGTTTGTACAGATGTCTTAAATTTTTAATTTATACCTTAACGGAAGTTATATAATAATAAGTTTATACTTAAGTTTTTTAGCTGTATATATTAGATTTAAGTGTGTAAAGTATATAGTTATATAATGTTTAAGTTTGTGTAAATACTACTATTTGTTTGTTTGTTTATACAATACCGACTAACTCACTAAAAATACCTTCTAATTTAAATACATCATAAATTGAAGAAGTAGCTACGCTACAACGGTTGTCAAGGACGAATGTTAAAAAAACATTTTGCGACAGCGAGTCCTACGGGTGATATGAATAGATTAAATGCCAAGGTGACGGTTGTCAAGGACGAATGTTAAAAAAACATTTTGCGACAGCGAGTCCTACGGGTGATATGAATAGATTAAATGCCAAGGTGACGGTTGTCAAGGACGAATGTTAAAAAAACATTTTGCGACAGCGAGTCCTACGGGTGATATGAATAGATTAAATGCCAAGGTGACGGTTGTCAAGGACGAATGTTAGAAAAACATTTTGCGACAGCGAGTCCTACGGGTGATATGAATAGATTAAATGCCAAGGCGACGGTTGTCAAGGACGAATGCTAGAAAAAAATTTTGCGACAGCGAGTCCTACGGGTGATATGACTAGATTAAATGCCAAGGCGACGGTTGTCAAGGACGAATGTTAAAAAAACATTTTGCGACAGCGAGTCCTACGGGTGATATGAATAGATTAAATGCCAAGGTGACGGTTGTCAAGGACGAATGTTAGAAAAACATTTTGCGACAGCAAGTCCAACGTAACATCTGAACTTAGGACCTAAGTTCAGATGTTACGTAGTGTAATGAGTATATTACTGGGAAATCCAGATACCAGGTAGGCAGAACACGATTTCCCAGGTTTGAAGTGAGAGGACAGAGCTTGTACAAATGTTTAAACATCCATACCAATATTAAACATGTCATGCAAGCTTAACCTAAAGTAAGTCATTATGTCCTAGGATCTAGCTATTTAGAACCTCAACTATAAACTCGTTTGAAAACTATTGCCACAAAAAACTTATTCGAATAGAAAATTACTTTTTACTATCTGACAGGTGTGAAAAGTAGAGTGTTCTCCTCGGGAATAGAGGTGTCTTCATCTTGGGAGTGTGTGAATCCCTCTCTGATTTCTGGATTAAATTTAGTACCCATGACATAAGACACTGCTTTATCCTCTTAACGAATAATCTGCTACATGATATTCCATTTTCAGGCGAAACATTAACAGAAGCAGGATTCAGCACATTTGCTCCAGGGGAGCCAAATAATGTAGCGCCAGGTGAATCCTGTGGTTCGATAGCCATTACGGGGCTCCTCAACGACCTGTGGTGCGACAAACCATTCCTATTTATCTGTGAGAAGAGTCCAGGTTCTCCTGTCGCATGTCAACCTTAGCCTGAAAATGCGTAATACAATTAATCAATATTATTATTGAATAAAATTGATGATTATAGCAATAAATGTCTACTTAGTGTTTTAAATTATTTTAATTGTATTTATTACCTTCATTTTTATTATAAATATTTTGTCATACCTGCCGTCACCCAGTGGAACTTTCACTGAGTAAGAACCATAAATAATTTAAAACTAGACATCAGACACTTTTGAAAAGAGCTGAAGAAACCTTGTTTTGTCATTCAAGCGAAAAATCTTGGACATTGTGCATTATTCCCATTTTGATCTATGGTTACTCGATATCGCTCCTTATTGTCGTTGCAAAACATTTTGCCAAATGAGTTGCCGTTGCCGTAAATTGCTTGATATTTTGTCACGTCAAAACGATCAGTATTGCTCATACATGAAGCAATTTTAATTGCCCGTGTAAAGGTGTGCTTACATATGCAATGAAAATTGCTTTAATTTAACATAACTTAATATTTAATTAAATACATTATAGTACTAGCAAAGTTGGTGTACTAAAAATAAGTAAGTACTTAGTTTAAAAATAAAATATGTTCGAACAAAAAGAAAAAAAAAATTTCTTAGTTTCCTCATAATAGAACCTTAGCCAGGCCTTATAATAACAGCTTTTCCAAATTTTTACACTAAGGACTACAAAGGGTCAAGGTTTTTCATAACAATCATTGATGTTGTTAGAAAAAAGTAAGAACCAGCCTTGTAGAATGTTCATAGCAAGTATTTGCCTGAAACATAATTCGTCAATAAACATCAGCCTAGCCTTTTCCCACCTATGTTGGGGTCGGCTTCCAGTCTAACCGGATGCAGCTGAATACCAGTAATTTACATGGAGCGACTGCCTATCTGACCTCCACAACCCAGCAACTGGGTAGTACGATATCCCTTGGCAATACTGGTTGTCAGACTTCATGGCTTCTGACGACCCGTAACGAATGTCTAAGATCCACAAATGACAGCCGGGACTAACGGCTTAGCGTGTTGTCCGCGGCACAGAGGAGTCTCGGTAGTTAACCTGATAGATCGACCTGGGCGGCCGTTATAACTTAGCCACAAGCTACTCAATTCTAGCTAATTCGTCAATAAACAAAAAATATCAATTATATCAATGCACATGCAATCTAAAATTGCATGTGCATTGATATATTTTAATGATAATAAATAGTATTCAAACTACTACGAGTAGAAGTCTATTATTCCTTGAGATGTCATTGATTTTTTAAACAATAAAATTCAAAGGTTTTCTGTTATAAATATAGGTTTTAATTCAGTATCTATTATCAATTTCCTGTGTCAGTGGTTTTCAAACACATTGCTATTTGAATATAAGATTATTTCAGTTGTATTATTTACCACCTGTCGCCCGCGTTGCTGCTTCTTGTTGGAGTCTCGCCCGCGTGACCGAAGTCGTAGCGTTGGAAGGCCCACAAGGTGGACCGATGACCTGGTGAAGGCCGCGGGAATGCGCTGGATGCGAGAAGCACAGAACCAGTCAAAGTGGCGGTGCTTGGGGGAGGCCTTTGTCCAGCAGTGGACGTCTTTCAGCTGAAATAATGATGATGATGGTGTCCGCGACTTCGTTCGAGATCCAGGATGAATAGTAGCCTATGTCCTTCTCCAGGTCATGGTCTACCCATGTGCCAAATTTCTAGCGTGAATGCGGAACAAACAAACTCACTTTCGCATTTATAATTATTTATTTAAGACTTTGCCCGATATTCTGTGGATCATCTATCATAGGACATCCACGTCAAATTATCATCATCTTTTCAGTTAGATTATCCTTCTATTTTCTACGTGTTATCGAACATTTTGTAAACTTCTTGTCGTGAAGGAAAGTTCGAATAATTATATTGTGTCCCCATATTTGGGAACCACTGACTGAACAGGATATAAAGTTGAGACTGGTCATCTCTCAACTGCCAGGGCTTATTTTTAATCTTATTATTTTGAATTGCTTTTCGGCAATTTTTCATTTGACATTGTTCTCACATATAGAAGCACCAAGAATACTGTACCCAGGATTTTGTAATATATATCCATTTTTAAAAGAGTGTCCTTGGAGTTTCATGCCCGTTCTTCTCCATAGAGATCTACGATTTGGAATGGGCAACTAGCTTCAATTTTTTGACTAACTGACCGATTCTTTGACAATTCAAAAGTGCCTGTAAATGGTTTAATTGAAATAAATGCTTTGACTTTGAGTTTGAGTTGTGAAGGTGGCTAATGTAATTTTCTGATAATTTTTATAATCCCAAAACAACGTAAATTTTAGTAATAGCTTTGTAGATAAGCGTACTTAGACTATATGGACAGTATCGCTTGATTAACTTCAGTTATAGGAATAAAATATATGCTCATAAAAGCTTCATGCGAATAAGGTTCATATTCGTATGAAATGTTAATAATAAAAACGCTTCTCTACGATCTCATCCTGTACGTTCTCTAGCAAAAATGCTGGACGATTTTTTGAGGAGCGTTGCGTGGACTAACAACTTAAGTTGTGTAAGTAATCAATATTCTTGCGAGAGCTTATAGCTGGGCAATAAGTGCTACGAATTCTGATCAAAGAATAACCCTCGCGTGTGTTTCTCTTAACTATGATGTTGCTATCGTTAATTTCACTGACCTCTGAATGGTTGAATCTTTAATGAGTTAATTATTTAACAAACTAGGGTTAAACAAGAACAATTTCTTGTAAGTTGCAATATCATGTTTTTTTTTTCCAAGCCTTCGCTGTTCAACTCCTGGGCAAAGGCCTCTCTCCACTCCTTCCATCTTTCGCGAGCCCGCGCGTCCTCTTTCCAGTTTTGATGGAACCTATCCAGCTCGTCCCGCCATCTCATCGGAATATGATGTTATCGACTCAAAATTCACAACTCGTGCGTTTGTGCATGCATTATTGTGTGCATTTGCGTGCATCCATCCATTGCAGAATTAGATTAAACTTCAAAACACAGACAGGTGATGAACCTGAAGCCGAGCACAGCTTCAAATAAACTAATGCGCAAGCACCTACATTTAGCCATGTGTACCAGTTATTAATTTGAGAATATGTGCAAAGTTAGAACCCTATTTTGCACTTTGACATCCCTTTTTGCAATCTTCTAAAAAGTGTCTGTCAAATCTTTACATATTTTGATCATTTTCCCCAGAATTTGCAGCATAGCAAACTTTTTTTTTTTAGAGCAGTGGTGGCCCTGTTGTAACGACCACGACTTACGAGTTGTAGGTCGTAGGTTCGAAACCTGACAGGCGCTTTACTTTGTGTAAATTATTTCATCGCCACTGCTCTCAAAACGGTGAAGGAAAACATGGTGAGGAAACCGGCATGTCCTAGAACCAAAAATTCGAAAACATGTGACATCTACCAACCCGCACTGGGCCCGCGTGGTGGATTACGGCCCGCTCCCTCTCACAGAAAGGAGGCCTGTGTCCCAGCAGTGGGAACATTATAAGCTGATTATGCTATGCCCCAGAATTTTATGAAAAAACCCAAATAAAACTGAGGAATCGAAGTCTGGGTACCTGAAATTTTTGGTATCAAACTCGTTCTCACAACTCGTACTTAGAAAATTACTTTTTTTTAACATAATTTTCAATGTACAGTTTTGATACAACGACCCTACCTCAACACTAGTTCAACTTGTAGGAATAAGGTACCTTTGTATTTGCCTAATCTGATTAGGCTCCAAAATAGGATAATTACAATATTATTGTAATGTAATTAGTGATTCAATATTGTCCAATGAGCGTGATCTGAATGGCAGTGCAAACTGCACTCATCATAATACTAATTTGACTAATTTTGAAACATACGTAGCTATGTTCGGTGTTGTTTGATTGAAGTTAGTAAAATTAGTTAATATTAACCTGTTAAGTATTGACCAAGAATGCGCGCGGATCACCCAACGTCCCGCGCCGCGTGGCGTTAAGGCTCTTACAAACTGGCGCGATTCGCCGCGCGACGTGTTTTTTAACAAAACAATTTCTGAGAAAACTTCACAGCGAACAATGCGGCGGCGTCGCGTCGCGCGACGAATCGCCCTAGTTACATACTAGGGCGATTCGCGAGAGCCTTTACGCGATGTAATTTGACCGGGCACACAAAAAACGCTTTATCTACGACTCTATGTGATGTACTTACATTCTCTAAACAGTTTCGAGCTCTTGAATAATGGGGCCACATGTAATAACATAAACAACACATAAAATAGCACTTTAGTATTATAAACATTCTATTGAAAACAGAGAACGGGGTGAAAGCCGAATTGTTGCTGTAATGTTGATTAATGGCTAATTAATGGATCAATTTACACAAACTTTTGGTAATAATACCATGAATAGACAAATAATCTAATTAGATTTTTTTATTAGATAACATTAGACATAAACATCAACAGAATGTCAAACTAAAAAATGCTGCGTTCGGTGGGAACGAAGTTCCGTTCGATTTTACGCACTTGGCGAATGAGAGCTAGACCGAGAAGTGTAACATATTGACACTTTTGTTACGTAACAAAAGTGTCGTGACGGTCAAAATGTTACACTTCTTTCAGTCTAGGACTCATTCGCCAAGTGTGCGAGGCCTGCCGGGGTCGCGTCAAAGTCCGAAAGGGATACCGTGGCTTCTGGCAACTTACAGGCAACTGAAGGAACACGGGTGGGTTTTAGTCAGCCCCGGTCCGCCCAGAGCGGGAGAAGTTATTTTATAATTTCCCACAAAAAAAAAACAACAAAAAAAAGTGTCAGAGTATATCGTGCGTTATGGAACTTTGTTCCAAAATCGCGTAAATTAAATAAGATTTAAAATGCTGACGTAACGGGGATACGCAACCGTAAGGCCCTTTGCAAACGTTTTTAAAACATTAAATGCCTAGTTATCACGAACCAGACGGCTCCTTAATCTTAAACATTAATATTTTTCCACCAAGGGCACCACTGCCATTAGAATGTTTAATGCTTACTTAAATAAGTTAATAAAAAGCTTTTTATTGTCAGATTTACGTTAGACATTCGTGACTACATATTATTTAAGAAACAAGTTATTTGTGAATTTCTCTATGTTATTATGAAGTCTTTACACCATGTTTTGTGCATTTTTTAGGGTTACGTAGTCAACAAGGAACCCTTATAGTTTCGCCATGTCCTTCTGTCTGTCTGTCCATCTGTCCGCGGCTTAGCTTAGAGACTGTTGGTACAGTTCGATTCAAACTTAATGGCGGCTCGGAAGTTAGCTTTTAGCTGCGCAGTACCCCACCCCTCACCCCCGCTGTCACATGAAATTGTTACTGCGCAGCGACTCGCTTCAGAAAGCTGTAATTTGGTATACGAGTATAGGTATACATATAAATCACGCCGATACTGGTAAAAAAAAACATGTTGTTTTTTTTTACATTACCTCCCCTTCACTTAAAGTGGGAACTTTTTTTTTCTGTTGGGTGTCGTTGGAAAGGTCTTTCAAAAATATTGTGAGTCTCAGTTAGGACATTTGGGGAACCATGTTTGACCAATTGAACAATTTGGAATTTCCTTTGAGTAATTTCATACTCGTATATAAATATTCTGTTGAAAAAACTTCGATACATACTATGTATCTCAGTGCTCGCAAGATGAAGTTGTGGTTAAGGGGGATGAGCTAAGGTAGCCCGCGAAATTCAAATATTACGTCATACACTTACATTGAATGACTATTTCATGAAATCATGACATCTGGCACTTAAATGAATTGCTGATTCTAGTGATTATAATTTTGTAAATTCATATTTGTTACGGCCGCAAATCATATAAAGGAGATTGGGCGTTTCTGCCCTGGAGCCCAATAGCGTTAAGATATATACCAATGGAAAGATCTCATCAAGAAGAATATTTTTGTTCTGAAGACTTCTCTTGATCGTTAGTACGAAAGGAGCTACAGAGCTTTAAGTGTGAGTGATTAAATATTATTGTAATTCTGGTATTTCGTCAATTAAATAACTTTTAATGATTCAGTGCCCTGCAAACATCAACTTTGGAGCCTATAGGCGACCATTTTAAAACATTGGTCTCCAATAGATGCCATTTTAGGAACAATGTTTTTAAGAGTCGGTCGACCGGACACATCGTTAAGCCTGACGCGTACCCCAATAGAGTTGAGATATATGCCAATGGAAAGATCTCTTCAAGGGTAATATTTTGTGATAGGACGCTTCTCTCGATTGTTAGTACGAAAGGAGCTACAGAGCTCTAAATGTGAGTAATTGAGCATTAGTGAAAGTCAGGTATTTAGACAATGAAATAACTTTTACTAACTTTGAGCCTTGCAAACATGATCCTGCAAACCTACAAACGGACATTTGAAAACGTTGGCCTCCTAGATGCCGTTTTGGGAACAATGTGTTTTAGAGTCGATCGGCTAGATATTATATGCCAATGGAAAGATCTCTTCAAAGGAAATATTTCGTGATATGACGTTTCTCTCGATTGTTAGTACGAAAGGAGCTACAGAGCTCTAAATGTGAGTAATTAAGCATTATTGAAATTCATCACCTATTTAGGTCATTAACTCTGTACTGACTAATAATAGGCAAAAGTCGTGTTTGTAGCAAAGGTTTTCCCTAAAAAGCTCTTTTCAGTGGTATATATCTTATGGCTATTGGACGCCAAGAATTGATTAACTTCGGTGCGCAATTTATTACCTATTTAGGTCATTAACTCCGAGCTGACTAACAATTAGCAAAAGTTATGTTAGAAGCAAGGATTCTCTTCAAAAAGCTCTTTTCATTGGTGTATATCTTATGGCTATTGAGTCAAAAAAAAATCCTTAACTTCAATGCCCCAGTAGTAACACTTATTTAGGTCATTAACTCCAAACTGACTAACAATATGCAAAAGTCGTGTTCGTAGCAAAGGGTCTCCTTAGAAAGCTCTTTATACAATTGGCAATAGTCATGGTCCTATCAAAGGTTTCCCTCAAAAAGATAAAGCCGTTGACGTATATCTTATGGCTATTGGGCCAAGAATATTCTTTAACTTCGATGCCCAAGTATTCACACCTATTTGGGTCATTTACTCTGAACTGACTAACAATTGGCAAAAATCGTGTTTGTAGGAAAGGTTTCCCTTGAAAAGCTCATTCCATTGGTATATATTATCTTATTTTTATTGGGCTTCAGGACAGACCTCATTAGGCAAAAGCCCATTCTCCTTTAGATCAACATAAAACCTGATACTGACCTGCAAATTGCAAAAAACGTAAGAAAAATTGAATTTCGCGGGCTACCTTATCGCATCCCCCTTAAAAAAAGTTGTGTTAATATTCTGCTTGAATTTAATTGGTAAGTAAGGTTCAGTATTACAATTAAAAAAAATGTAAATAGATTAAAAATAAGTTTAGAAATGCACGGCGAGAACATTATCTTCGATGTAATCTTTACTCACATGTTTAAATTAAAACATAATAATTTGGTAAAATTTTAGGCCCATTTGCAATACAAATACGTAAACACATTTGCGCTACACATTTTTGGACATCACATTCTATCCCTGTCAACTTCAAACAATATTTTACAGAAAATATTTATTTATTTTCACCACAGACATCATGTATCATAAGAGCCCGAAATAGAACAATTTTGTCAATTTGATTAAAAGAAGAAAGAAAGAAAGAAAATATTTTATTTGGGACACGCACAGGAAAAACAAACACTAATAAAAAGTAAGTACATACCTACATAGTTAAAACAAACAAAAAAGTCAAAGTCAAATAATGTATTTCAAGTAGGCACATTAAAGGCACTTTTGAACGTCAAATACATAGAAATAGAACTGATTCTAGTTGCCCCTTCCAAAAGGTAGTTTTCGTATGGAGAAGAATGGGCAAGAAACTCCACCGTTACTCTTTAAAAAAAAATGTTTTACAATATTTGGTATACATCAATTATATAATTACATGTGAAGACGATGCACCGAGAATACAATTACTGTACCACAATAGGTAAAAAGAATTTTAAAAAGAATTAAAAATTTAAAATGGAACAATGAAAAAAAAAAAACAGTTCACAAACTAACAAAATACTTAACTAACGACCTGTGCGAGGCCAAAAAGGCTCCTATCTCAGCATAATGCTACGATATTAATGCTATACTTATACTAGTAGAAAGTACTTTCTGCGAACAGTAGACCTCGCGAGTACAAACTTTGATTAGGGAGTAGGAATTGCACGTAACTTCAGCCAAATCTTTGAATTTCGTGTTTAGGGAGTAGACCTGCAGGAAGAAACCATGAACGATCGCTTGTAGTTTTAGGCTGCGCGCACTTTGCAAGCGTTTTCATACGAATTTCACTGGTACGAACACGCACAAAAATGATACCGACCTTCCAAGTACAAAGGGAGCGGACTGCGTGCGGTTTACGTATAAGTAAACAAACAATACGGACTTGTTGGGATTTTTCGTGTGTTCAATGCGATATCACCGGAACACTACCTATTTAACGGAGAAAAACGTATTCAGTATCCGCACTCAATTAGTTATACCACGGATGTTCGTTTACGTATCATACAAATTCGTGTCTAAGCGTTCGAAAATATTTTATTTGACTTACTGGCTCTTCATGATTTGACTTACCTTATACAGGGTGTTAGGGTAAACACCGTTATCCTTGAAACCAGTAGCTTGGTGTCATTTATAGAACGTAAAATCAATGGAAAATTACAACATTTGTTTTTTTTTTTTTTTTAACTACATTTTATCACAAAAGACGCAAGTTCCTTGCCCTATGCGCTAGGGCAACGAACTTGCGTCTCAACACGGGCGGTGGGTGCGGGACGTGACTTGACCGGCCGTGAGCGCGACCGTTCCCTCAGTTAGTCAGCTGTTTCGCTATGGGAGCACGGTGTCGGATATAAACTTTTTAAAATATTTTAATGAAAATAAAGTTTTTTTTTGTTGTTACTCGGTCATTTATTTTAATATTGAAGTCAACTACCCATGGTTAGAGTGACAACGGTATTAACCCTGACAACCTGTATAATAGTAGCGAAGTCAAAACTGTACATTGAATATTTTTGAAAATTTTTGCTACGAGGCCAGGGATCGATTCTAATGTCGAAAATATAGTTTTTAGATTTTTTGTCTGTTTGTGTATATGTATGTTCCAGCATTACGCAAATTCTACCGGATAGATTCTATTCAAACTTTGCATAGATGTTCCCTATAAGTCTGGTCAATCTGTAGGGTATAAACTATCACGCTATTTGCTACGGGGGATGAGCAATATTACATTATATTCGTAGTTCGCTAAAAGGTTAGCATAGTACCGATTTAACGTTTTAAATAATCATAATTTCGCTATACCTTTATATAACTAAGCAGTCAATCATGAAATATGTGACCTTGCACTGTAAGTTTACAAAATTCCGGAATATTCACTCAAAATTCGCTAGAATATTAAAAAAGCAAAGGTCTTAGGTACCCCAGAGCACGCATCCTATTTCTACCGCTAAGCAAACCTATATTGAAATTGTATTGAAGGATATGTATACAGGTGCCATCAGTATTGTTATCAGCCACAAAAAATAAACAAACAGAACTTTTTAAATTAAACATTTATTCATAAACATTTCACAGTCTATTCACTTCACTGTCCATTACTCACTATTTACATCACCCACACACACACACATAAATGCGCTCGCGCGCTAATACAAGTACTTAAAAAAAAAATAAGCATGTAAAAATAAAATAAAATTGTAGTAATACAATTAGAGGGGATCGGCAGTGTTACTCTTTAATACAGGCTATTTCATAGCCTAGCATAGGCCAGCACGTCACCCACTTAACTGTCAAAGATTAGATTCTACACCCACTTTGTGAAAACTGCTGTTACCTTATCTACAATCTGTTTTTATATAAATAAAGATTATACTATATATTACTATTATTCTTCAGTTTCTGCATGACAAATTTCAGGATAATCTGGGTTCTTCTCACAGATAAATGGGAATGGCCGGTCACACCACAAGTCATCCAATTTACCTAAGTGGTTAATAGCACCACAGTTTTCACCTGGTGCAACATTGTTTGGCTCCCCTTCGCTAAATTTGCTGTACCCTGCTTCTGCAAGCGTTTCGCCTGAAATAGAACATTATTTTTATCGCGTGACGATATATTACTAAAATCTAACGTAACGATCGTCAAGATTTCCGAATTAAACTTTCAATTTATTCTCGACAATTTTGTCATTCGTAGTTGCCATATACAATGTGTTTTTTTGATAACCCATTACTCTAGGGTATGATTGAGACCATGTCAAATAACCAACTGGCATATGAATTATTCTTCAACCATCTTTTTTTTTGTTTTCATTTCTCATACAAATTAATTCGACAAAGTCACGATTATTAATGTACTCTCTCTCTTCTCTCTATCTTACGTGAAATATGACAACGTCGCATTTTCTTAGCTTTCATTATGAATGATTGGTTTGAATAAAAATGAATTGCTCTTATTTATCAATGAAATTAGATTTAAAAAATTTGCCCTAATGTAATTATGATTGATTATATCTTGGAAACTATGCATTTTTGAACCACCTATTCTAGAAGATTTTGTGTTCTTTTTACTTAAATAATATAACCCTAGAGTTATGGGATATCAAAAACAACACGTTTTATAATAATTATTTTGTGATGTCAAAATTTGGTCTAAGTAGTAAATAATTACCATGAATCGTCCTAAAATCCCAAAGCTCGCCCCAATTGTGGAATCCGACAAAAGCAATATCTTTCCAGAATTTTCCCAGCATAAGTTGAGCAGGATTTGGCAAAGAGTTCTGTTAGTACTGTGGCCTCGGTTTCACTGTTTATAATAGCAAGATGGCCGCCTTCAGCTGAACATGCAAGGAAAGCTCGGGAGAAATTTCTTGCCACTGTGTGAAGCTTGTAGCAACTATTTGTTCTTGCATCTAAGCGGTAATCTGAAATAAATATTTTGCTATAATAAAAGCAATTATAAACTCTGCATAGATAAAATAAAAACTCTGCTCCAAGAATCAACAACTGAAGAAGAATGAGCAGATTATTTCGTGTGTAAGAAGAAATATGAAAAATTATGAATTTACCTGGATCAGTAGTGCCGCACTCGTTGACACTTTTTTTAGAGTCCGCGGAACGGTAACATACATAAGGTCGAGTTTCTTCACAGGAAAGATCTGCTAAGTCTCCAATACTATTCAAAGTGAGACAACTTTCTTTATTGTCCTTGTTATCTGGCTCATGTGGCGCCCAGGTTTTAGGAATTTTGGAAAGCGGAATACCTGTAATTTATATTAGTATTTTGTATTAGTCTTAATTTAGTCCGTAAATAAACTATTTATGCCAAAATGAGTCTTCTCAGCATTCAACCGTAACGATTATTTATGCTTTTACAAATTTTTTTTGTGAATCAGAGGATCATCTTCATCATCATCGTTTCAGCCAAAAGACGTCCACTGCTGGACATAGGCCTCCCCCAAACACCGCCACTTCGACCGGATCTGTGCTTCTCGCATCCAGCGCATTCCTGCCTTCACCAGGTCATCGGTCCACCTTGTGGGGTCCTTCCAACGCTACGTCTTCAGGTACGCGGACGCAACTCCAGAACCTTTCGGCCCCATCGGCCATCCGATCTGCGAGCAATGTGTCCTGCCCACTGCCACTTAAGTTTGGCAATACTTCGGGCTATGTCACCTTATGGCCTTGGCCAGGGGTTGCTCGGTCATAATTTTATACTTATTTACTGACCTTCAACAGTATGATAATCTCCTTGAGAGAAAGTGGCATGAATACCAGTAAAGATTACATGCATCTCATCCCTTTCAGTGGAGGTTACTTGTACGATGTTTGTCATTACAGCTTTCATAGTTCGTGTGCTTGGAGAAGCTAGAACAGCACCTGGTGACAAAATAAAATCAAATTAACATAGCACTGACAGTCAAAAACCGGGGGCAAGTATGCCTTCGTAAAACTTCAAAAATCTATAGATTATTAATACATTTCCGACACCTACTTTTCTGAACCAGATTTTTAAATTTTTTTGTTTTTGCCTTTTTGAATAATAATATGAATTGTAAATAAAATAATATTTTGTACCTTCCAGTTGACATCGCAGCCGAGCATCCATCCAAGTCGCTGGTACAACAATGTGTTTGAACCATCCTTTGGCTAATGAATTGTATTTGTAGTCACATCTGAATGACTGCGATCCCTCTAAAATACAAGCAAAATAAATCATAAAGAATAATTCGAATCTAACGTAATTCTCAAACGTAAAACCTTATAATTATGTTGTTATGTAGTACCTTGATAGGTCGAAAGCTGAGGAGGAACCGATTGTTGCGGGATGGAAATTATGAGGACATGCAATGCCGTAGAATATGGAAAGTCGTAAGTGTGAATGTGAATGGAAATTAGACATCGGATCGTGTGAAAAATTAAAATAATGGTTATGAAATAAATTGATTCTGAGATGGCTGCTAATGGAGTATATTTTATGGAAGAAAAAGAGTTGCAAATAAATTGGAATAAGGACCGAAAGATGCAAGATGAAGATGATTTGATCTCAAACTATAATGGTAGCTTGTAAAACTTCTTAAAAGTTTAAAAATATAGAAAGAAAGAAAAAAAAATACATTTATTCAGCAAAGAGTAAAAAATCTTACCAATCAATTTCAGGCAGAATAGTAACACAAAATATTTTAACCAAGACTTCATGTCGAGAGGACTGTAGTGTACATGGACGACAGAATTGTTCTAACAAATACTTATTGGTGACTGATTGGTCCATTATTTTATCGGGAGACAGTAGGCCGGTCAGTGGTTCTCAAATTATGACGCAATAATTATTTTCCATTTTTTTTTTTCGTCATGTTGCCAAGTTATTTTAAGCCGTCATAGCATCGGAATTCAAGGGTGAGATATTTTAGGCAATAGCGCAATCTAAAGACCTAATATTATGTACGATTAATTAAAAAGTGTTTGTTCAAATAGTAATTTTTATAAGCTTCTTTTTTCAAATGATTCACCTAATGTTAAGTGAAAATGCAGTACCGTAAAAGATACGTTTAATGCATAGTAATGTATGCCCAAAACCATAAAATTTGAAAACCACTGACATTAGAAATAATTATCATATTTATTAGATACTGAAGTAAACACTTTATCTTAATCACTAATTATGGTTGCAAGTTTATTACTAAGATTTATCTACGAGTTAGTGATAAGGAATGTATTGATACCTTTCTGATTTGCTGTTTACGAAATTTTGTACCCTTGGAAAGATCATAGAACAAACGATTTATTATAAATACTAATGATATAGTAAAGCTGAAGAGTTCGCTTTTGTTAGATTTAAAAAATTCTTATTGTATTTGATAGACCAATTGTTGAGGAAGAATAGGACAATTTAACATCTCGCTACGACCACTAAGGAGCCGAGCAAAAGGAAAGAAAGTCAGAAACCACTCAATCTGCCTAGCCTTTTCCCAACTATGTTGGGGTCGGCTTCCAGTCTAACCGGATGCAGCTGAATACCAGTATTTTACAGGGAGCGACTGCCTATCTGACCTCCACAACCCAGTAACTGGGTAATACGATACCCCTTGGTAAGACTGGTTGTCAGACTTTCGTGCTTCTGACGACTCGTAACGACTGTCAAAGATCCACAAATGACAGCCGGGAGCAACTGCTTAACGTGCATTCCGAGGCACGGAGGAGTCTCGATATGTGAAAATGGTCACCCATCCACGGACCAACCCCGGCAAGCGTAGCTTAACCTGATGGATCGACCCGAGCGGCTGTTATTACTTAGCCACGAGCTCCTCAGAAAGTCAGAAACCACTCTAAATGAAAATTAAGTACCTAATAGCACGGGCGGGAAATGTTATTTTGCTTTATTGTGGTATCTTACCACGCGACGATGTCGAGCAGATGAATTTTTCAATCACATGAAGCAATGACGTTCAAAAGTGCCTTATATGTGCCTATTTGAAATAAATTATTTGATTTTGACTTTGACTTTGACTTTGAATGGATTACCTATTTCCTTTCCAAAATCCTTCGGATTGTGATTGAAAGTTTGTTACGCAAATGGGGTGCAAGACCTTTCGCATATTTTGGAAATATTGTAATTATGACTTGTAATCAAACTACATTATTTTTTTATTGATTTTATTAATGAAAGCTTACCAACAGCTTCGAACCTTGCGCCACTAAACTTTTGCGCATTGCCAAGCATCATGCTGTCTGTTATTATAGGTAGATACTGCCTGCAACGATATCAGAACATTAATTTTCTCTATATAAACAATAATCGTAAAAGTAATAAAAGGAAAAAATACGTGTGGGTACGTAGGATAACATAAAACAAAACTTTCGCAGCTCCCATCTTGGATTTACATTTTGACCTCACTATCGGCTTTAGCACACTCGAAAATCAATCTAACGATACCCATGATGAAAAAAAAATACATAGTCGCCATCTTGGATTTACATTTTGACCTCACTATCGGCTTTAGTACCTACCATATAAAACCATGAAAACGATAACCATGGTGAAAAATTTAAATAAATTCAGAGCCGCCATCGTAGATTTACATTTTGACTCGATTTGCATGTGTACTCGGGTTGATCTGTACAATTTTATCCCATGACACTGTGATCAAAAGAAGACAGTCGCAAGTATGAACGCTTTTAGCGTTAAATTTTCTGAAAGTTTACAAGCCATGAAAAGAACTACGTAGGTACCAAAAAAAAATTGAATTTAAAAAAAATCTCCAATAATAATATCAAGTATTATTTATTTGGCTAAGTATACCGTCCCGCTGCTGAGCAAAGGCCTGTCATAAATTCTTCCAGATATTCTTACTCTATGCCTCTTCAAACCTTTCCTTGGTGTGCATCCAGGTCCTATCACCACCTCTCTGTGGGCCAGCCTCGGCGATGCCATCCATCTTCAGGCACCTATTGCGTGCTGACTTGCCCAGCGGTGATCATGCATACAACTGACGTGTGCCCCTCAGTGCCATTTGAGTCTGGCAGCCTACTTAACCACGTTTTACATCCCGTTTGCCGTCTACCCGCTCTGTATATCTTGTCTGTAATACTGAGGAGTATAACAGCAATTGGCGTTGTTTTGGGCATATGAAAATTATACCCTGTAGCAAATCTGTAGGCACCTTAAAATTATGTAAAAAAGTGCGAAGACTACGAAAATTCTTTGTCGATCTTAATCAGTCTGATGAATCGTTAACACGCTAGGTAACTTTAATATTTCATGCGTGTTGCATGCACAATAAAGTTGCTATAATAAATAGCAACTTTGTTATTAAGATTAATTAATTTAATTTATCTACTGGTTAATATTTTAATCCACTTTGTGTATATTGATGATATTATAACTTCACTGTTTAAGTTTAAGTAACAAGTAGTGTTATACGAATTAGTGTGGGGTGGGTATTACAACCATAAAGCAAAATAATAAACAATTTTACCGCAAGTACCTCCTACTTCCAAAAACACCCTACAATGTGAAAAATATTTTGTTTTTGTTTCGGAAGTTGGTGACAAACACGAAAAAAAAAAAACAAAGACACCAACTTTTTATTTTCAAAGTTTTTTTTTCATTTAGTTTAGTTTTTATTTCGTTTGGAAGTCTTTAACATTTTTTTAATTCATTGTTTATTTGTTGATAAAGACCTCTGTTGTCACACTGCCACTCCTTTCGATCCACTCCAGCGATTTCAGGCCGCAAATTTGAACAATAACGAATTGGCGTGAAATATTGTAACGATTACATTATTTGATTACCTTTAGTAAAATTGCCTCAATACATGTTGGTAATAATAACTGGAAATATCAACCAACTTTGCAAAAAGGGTTCCATACTTTTCTTATATTTCTATACAAACCAATCGTTTCACCGATTCCTCACACTTATCTATAGAGAGTGGCCGGAACATAAAAGTCCGAAAAAAAAAATTGTTTTTTGGACGTCAATTTTGCGGCCACCCTGTATCGTCCTCCAGACCGTTCTTCGGCCACGGCGGCCAATCTCAAGAGAGACTAGCCTTTTGCCCGGGAGATATTATAGTGCATAGACACAGGTGCACTTTCTCTTCCCTCACTCTCATAGTTCGATGGGACGGCAATCCAACACGACCGGAGAGAGATCAGGCGCAGGACCAACGACTTAACGTGCTTTCCGAGGCACGGGGTATTACACCGCCAACTTCCAAACTCCGGGCTGTTACTAAGAAATTCTTAATGGAAAAACCCAATAACGTACCTATAGTAACTGACGGCATTGAAGGCGATCCGAGTTGTGCGCCCAACGCACTTTCGGCGACACGAATTTTATTAGTACTGCCCTCGCGGCGATTCTATACTCTGTGGTTTTCAATGGCTTTTAAATTGGTTTTAAAGGTCCGAAAGTTTCTGAAGCAGCGACCGCATACCGGAAGTCGTAGCGTTGGAAGGCTTCCCACAAGGTGGACCAATGGCCTGGTGAAGACAGAATCCACTGGATGCGGGTATCACAAAACCAGTCGAAGTAGCCATGCTTCGGGGAGGCCTATATCCAGCAGTCTTTCACCTGATGATGATGCAAGTAGATACCAAAGGTGAGTCTCTAAGCGAGTGTTCTGCTACCCCTTGTCGCTGCCATAAACGAGTACTCGCCAGCGGTGTGAATAATCAGTGATCAACTATTAATATACAGGGTGGCGATTTAGACACCTGAATCCATCAAGGGGGTGATTCTATCCGTCATACTAAACATCTTTCACTTGAAACTCATAATTATTTATCGAATTCGTGATTTAAAAAAAAACAAATTCCTATACAACAGTAGACAGACTATTTCGATTCATGATTGGAAAGTATTTTTATGTAAATGTTACATTGAATTAATACCAGATTCAGTGAAATAAACAGAAGCCAATGAACCCTAAAACATTTGACGTTTGGTACGCACTAGGTCCAGTTTATTGAGTAATTGATTATCCATAACACGTTACTTATTTCTTACAAACACACGCATTGGATTTTGCTTTGAAATGGAGCTATGGTTGACTACAACCACTATTTTCAAGTATTTAGTGTTGATTATTTTATTTAGTTGTGCAGGTAAGATATTACATTTTCTGTTCACACCATGGGGGTGCCCCCAATGGTGGTTTTGGCTAGTCCAATAATAAATAACCCTACTTTTTTCTTATCCGTAGTCGGGTAAAAAGCGTTGGTCCCGCCTGTCATTTGTGGATCTTTGACAGTCGTTACGGGTCGTCAGAAGCCCCAAAGTCTGACAACCAGTCTTTCCAAGGGGTATCGTATTACCCAGTTACTGGGTTGTGGAGGTCAGATAAGCAGTCGCTCCATGTAAAATACTGGTATTCAGCTGCATCCGGTAAGACTGGAAGCCGACCCCAACTTGGTTGGGAAAAGGCTAGGCAGATGAGATGAGTCGGGTAAAAATCAAATTATTAGTAGATATAACTTTACTTTCAGGCAGTGAAAAGTTCAGATGTGACTACAAATACAGTGCTATAGCTGAGGGCTGGTTGAAGTACCAAGAGATCCCCGCTACCTGGTTTGATGCTCGCTTGAGATGTGCTCTGGAAGGTATTGCTTCAAATATATCAGCCTTGCTTATATCTCGACATTGCTGAGAACCCACAGATTTGCGGTCTTATTACAAAACAACTTATTTTAGACATGTTTAAAACCATCAAACAGATTTTGAAATGAGAACGTGACTGTGATCGAAATACAGTACTTTATACAATACAAAACTGATTAAGAACTTAACCTTAGTTGAAATTAAGTTCAAAATATAAAAACTGACTCAGGTTAAAGCTTGGACTAAAGTCTTGTGATGAGACGGGTAATGTAAAGTCATAAAAGTGCACTGTAGTCTTTTTCAAATACTCTGTAATTAATAATCATCATGGCAGCCTTTACTGTTCTACTGCTAAGATACCCTAATTTAAGTATTAACCTCAATGTTTTACTAGCACTAATTTGTGCATTTACAAAGACGAGCAGTGGTGGCCCAATGGTAACGGCCGTGACTTACGAGTTGGTTCGAACCCAGACAGACCCACATTAGTTTGTGTAAATTATTTTATCACCACTGCTCTCAAAACGGAGAAAGGAACCATCTTTAGGAAACCGGCATGTCCTAGAACCAGACATTCATATACATGTGACATTTATTAACCCACACTGGGCCCGCGTGGTGGATTACGGACCACTCCTTCTTACAGAGAGGAGGCATATATCCCTGCAGTGGATACATTATAGACTGATGATGCTTATGATTAAACAAAGGCAACAAGGCTGATTAACTTGTTAATAACTAAACAGTACTTGACAACAGGTGGAATATTAGCGTCGCCTACTACACCAGGATTGATGTCATTCTTAGTGAAACTGCTGAACGATGATGATAATGAAGTTATCAACAAAGTAATCTTCACTGGTATTCATGCTACTTTCTCCAAAGGCGACTACTACTCAGTTGACGGTAAGTTTTTGGCTTTCTTAAAATCTATCGTCTTACCGTTAAAAGCCAAGAGAGATACTAGAGGAGCTCGCGGCTAAGTAATAAAAGCCGCACGGGTCGATCCATCAGGTTAAGCTAAGCTAGCCGGGGTTGGTCCGTGGATAGGTTACCATCTTTACATACCGAGACTCCTCCGTGTCATTTGTGGATCTTTGACAGTCGTTACGGGTCGTCAGAAGCCCGAAAGTCTGACAACCAGTCTTGCCTCCACAACCCAGTTACTGGGTTGTGGAGGTCAGATAAGCAGTCACTCCATGTAAAATACTGGTATCAGCTGCACCTGATTAGACTGCAAGCCGACCCCAACATAGTTGGGAAAAACCTAGGCAGATGAGATGATACTACCAAAGTACCATCTGAGCCAGCAACGTCACATAAAGCCATGTTCCACAATTCGATAAGCCCAGCACAGTTCCGCATCAGCATCGTAGCTTATCAAAGAATACAGCACCTATAAGGAAGTACCTTCACTTAGTGAATAATACCAGTATTTTACATGAAGCGACTAACTACCTGACCCCTACAATCTAGTTAAATATACTGGGTAAGACGATACCCCTTGGTAAGACTGGTAGTCAGACTTTCAGATTTCTAACTCCTCGTAACGGCTGCCAAAGATCTACGAATGATAGCTTGAGCAAATGGAGGCTGAACAGTCATAACTCTTATTTTATTTGTAACACTTATTCAGTAAAAACAGAATACATAATTATTATTATATTATGACTAAACAGGTGCTTTACTTTGTGTAAATAATTTAATAACCACTGCTCTCAAAATGGTGAAGGAAATCAACGTGAGGAAACCGGAATGTCCTAGAACCGAAAATTCGAAGACAAGTGACATCTACCAACTCGCACAGGTGGTACACCCGCGTGGTAGATTACAGCCCACCTTTAACATTAACCTCGAACATTATAGGCTGGTTATAATACGATTTGTCCAACTGAACAGGTGTCCCTCTATCCGAAATAACTCACAAATGGGAAGCCCATGAGCCGAACAATATCGATAATGACGAGGATTGTCTGACTATTAATAAAAAGGGACTTTTATCTGACGTCGGCTGTAACAAGACACTGTCTTATTACTGCTTCAAACCAGGAAACTCGACAGAAGAAATGGGTGATTGTGGGACTGGAGAACCAGGTAAACCCTTTTTTCAATATTTAATAAAATTTATTAATAAAAAAAATACAATAGACGTAGATAAATAACGCTTAACTATTCCCAAAGAGTCATAAAAAACCCTGTAAGAAATCTACACGTGTTTTACCTCTCAACGAGGCATACTCAGGTTTTTTTTTGAGGGTGGGATATCATCAAATGACTTCTCCCGCTCTGGGCGGAGCGGAAGGGCGTGTCAGACTTTTACTGACTAAAACCCACCCGTGTTTCCTTCAGTTGCCTGTTGCCAAGGTCCCGGTATCCCTTTCGGATTGTCCTGCAACCCTGGCAGGATCCTCAGGATGACTCGACGACTACTTGGCGTGGCAGCAGCAATCTTCAAGAATATTTACGCGGAATAGGTCACGTTCGGCAAAGTCACGCCTGAATCAAATAATTAACCATTTATGTCATTAAAGAAACATTCAACTGCCTTTTTGGTCTAGCGGTCTGAAACTGGACTGCTGAGCGTGAGGTCCTGGATCGATCCCCATTCTCCAAGTAAAGCAATTCAGTTCATCATCAGCATTTCAGCCGAAAGATGTCCACTGCTGAACATAGGCCTCCCCCAAGCACCGCTATTTCGACCGGTTCTGTGCTTCCCGCATCCAGCTTAACAAATTCGATTATTCTGTTTTTTTAACGAGAAAGTCTACTGACTTTGAGAAAGTCAGTAGCTGCTCGCAGTAAATATATACGGTGTATCTTTTCATATACAAAATTTCTTTAGACGTCATTGTACTCATCATTATGAACAACTTTTACTATGGGACCAACCCGGAAATCGCGCTAAATATCAGCTTTTTTCTACAATTACGAGCTATGCGAACATAAATGTGAAAACAGCAGATTTTTTTTTTTCTCTCTCTCTCTCGCCTTCTTTGACACGATACTATAGGTTCTCTGCCCAACCCATTGCGGAAAAGACGTGGTGTAATGTTACGTCTAATTAATCACCTCTTACATTCCAGAATACAAATATGATAATCGAACAAACAGCTGTTACAAGTTCCACACGGTACCTCGAACGTTTTCGCGGGCATTTTTCGCATGTTCAGCCGAAGGCGGCCATCTTGCCATCATCAACAATGTCACTGAGGCTTTCGTTATTAGGGAACTGTTCTCCAAGTATCCGACTAGCACTATGATTGGAAACTTCCCGAAGGACGTGGCTTTTGTTGGCTTCAGTGATTGGGGAGAGCATGGCGATTGGAGAACTATTCATGGTTAGTGTAACAATAAAATTGTATAAATACTTATACAATTTTTATTTATTTATGTATGTATGTATTTATTTATTTATGTATGTATGTATGTGTGGCGGTATCTACATCGCCACATGCGAACTACGCATCAAAGCCCTGACGTCACATAAATCCTGCATCGCACAATTAGAGTTTACCGTGCAGTGGACATCATTATATACAAAAGAATCCAATATCAATCATTGGGCAGTTGCCCGCCAGACACAACACCCGTCTGGTCGGAGGATCCTCCCTTTTCTATGGGGGATAAGTGAACTTTACACCCTGTTCCTCATACTCCTAAATATGTATGTATTTATTTATTTATTTATTCATCTACTTACATCTACAGTTGCAGGATACCCCAATGCGATAAATGCGCTTATCTTAACTAATTATAAACAATGCATTCCTTGTAAATTCACTCAGAGAACAACAGAATAAGTTCACCACAGCAACATTTTTTTCTCTATGTCTATTTTCGTGCATGTGTAGGAGCGGCGTTGGTCCTAACATTTTCCTATGACCAATGACATGGCTAAAACTATCAAACTTACATGATTTCATCTGCAAGTGTGTGTTTATTATAATTATACGGAATTCAATATCCTCAGAATCGTTTCAAAAGTTAACAATGAATTTAAGTCCAAAAGATATGTCTAATCTTTTGAACTTTAAAGCTGGGCACGTGGGCCCGTACCATAGTTTATGAAAAGCAGCCAAAGTATCATTGAATATGATAGGTTTTGACAACCAGACATACATTTTAGCTATAGATCATCCCCCAACTTGGTTTTCAGGTCAAACTCTGGAAGAAGCTGGTTACGCAACGTTCGCGTACGGAGAACCTAACAAAAGTCCGTCAGGCGGAGACTACTGTGGTTCCGTATTCCGTAACGCTGAACTCAACGATGCAGATTGTGATGAACCACACGCCTTTATTTGTGAAAAGGCCCCTGAATACCCTGCTGTCTGTTCAAATTCTGATGACGTATGATAGACTGTGAATTCTTTTAATGAATTTCTGGTTACATTTGGAATAAAAAGGGTGAAAAAATTAAATAAAAAGATAATTATTATTTTTCTACCTGGGTTTTTTTTTAAATTATATTTGTCAGACGGATAAACCTTAACCTAAACATACATATTCTTTAAACAAAACTTGTGTTAATCAATAAGGCAGTGGGGTAAGGTTATATGCACACGTTTGAATGACAAGGTTACAATAATTATGTTTAAATCTTAATTATTTGCTTTCACATTAATTTTGTTTAATTTTCTTTTATAGCCCCAAAAAGAAAAGGAAAAAAATTAATGTAATAAAAACTAAAACCCAACTACGACTAAAAAGGTATTTTTAACGTGTTAGGGCATAAATCGAACAGATTACGTGTGACTCCGGATTTTTAATTTGTCTGTCTGTGGTGTCTTGTTTATACCTTTGTAGTCGTGGTTGAGTTTTAGTTAATATTACTTTAATTTTTTTTTTATTATTTTGGGGTTATAATATATATAATATGTATTTTTGAAATGTGCTCATTAAGCCCTTTCATTTGATACCCAAATGGTACGACTAAACGACATTTTTTTTTTAGTTCCTGACTTTATTTCCTCTAGAGGGCGCCATTTTTTATTTAATGTGACGTCATATTAAATAAAAAATGGCGCAAAATATTTATTTAAGCCTATAACCAGCGGACCATCAAGACGCTTCCAACGGTACCTCATTTGTCAAATTGTGATGAGTGGTTTAGAAGATAGGAGGAAACAGATGAACATTCATATATACATACCGGTCAAAATCATAACCCTCCTTTTTTTTCGCCGTAGTCGGGTAAAAAGAGATTTAAAACACAATTGTATTTAGACATTTATTTTTTATTTTTGAAGCATACAGTACAGTAAGTAGTTACAAGCATAACAATACAGTAGTTACAAATTAAAAAGGAAACTGGCTGACCTACAAAGCTAACCAGGAACTATTTTGTAGTGTTTGTTTTTTTGTTATATATTTCGAGGTGTACAATAAAGAAAGAAAGAAAGAATAACATTTATTTGGACACAGTTCGTGAAACACAATTACCAAAAAATAAAAAAGTGAAAATAATGTGCGTATGTGTTTTAAAATAAAGTACCTATATTTATAAATAAATAAATAAGGAACAAGGCCAGATTTAGGAAGAAAACAACAAGGACAAGGCCGGATTTAGGAAATTCTTGCGGTGTAAGGAATAAAAACTTTTTACAAAAATAAAGTCGGTGTCTTTGCTTTTCAATTTTCGTTTTTTGCCAACGACTTCCAAAATTTAAGTTATTTTTCACTTTTTTTTTTTTGTTGGTTCTTTTTTATGTAAAAAGTTTTTATTTTCACTTTTTAGTTGTGGTACCTACACCACACAAATTCGTATACCGTTATCTGCTATGTAAGTAACAGTGACGGAGTGAAATAATTATATCATCTACATACGCAAAGTGGGAAAAATACGTAATTATTGAAGCTAACTCATACGCAAGTAAAATTAATAAAATTTATGTGGGACCACCTCTGAAGCATGACCTACCAAACAAAAAAAGAATCGTCGAAATCGATTCATAATTGGCGGAGTAATCGCGTAACATACACACAAAAAAAACATACAAACGATTTGAGAACCTCCTCCTTTTTGAAGAAGTCGGTTAAAATGGGCTGAGGAAGTCGCTGGAAAAGTGCTAAGTAGTATTCGAGAATCTTAACCACATTGTGCTTTTCTCAGTAACGATGGTTCATCAACGCGACAAACGGCAGGAAAATGTGGACTCTTCTCACAAATAAATGAGAAGTTCTTGTCACACCAAACATCGTTTAGATACCCATTACGCCATAACGAACCACAGAATTCGCCTTCTGTTGCTGTTGGTTCCCCTGTATTCCATTTGTCGTACCCTGCTTCCGCCAGCGTTTGGCCTGAAAAAGATAATATTGTTGTAAAGTTGTTTTAACTGCCTCCTTGGTCTAGTAGTCGCAATCTCTACTGCTGTCCTGGGTTTGATTCCCAAGTCGGGGAAAAGGTCATCTGTTATTGGGTTTTTCCATCTGGAATTTCTCAGTAGCAGCTCGAGTCACCGTATTACAACTTAAAAATAACGCCCCACCGTGTACAGTCACGGGCTTTAACGAACTCAAATCGCACGCTCGTAAACAAGATGACAAATTAATTTATTTTTAATCGGAAATAGTCTTATCCATAAAGGTTGACTAAATAAGTTCAAAATAAGTTTTAAAATAAATACAATGTTGCATTAAGTTTATCTAATCTATTTGATACCGACCTCCTTTGAATCATAGCTCATTATCTCGATAATTCTGAAAACTTAACTGAAGACAGTGACAGTTGAAATATCGATGTCAGAGACGTTACTTTCGAACTTGTCGAAATGACTATATTTCTCCGTACGGTAAAGTTACTATCGCAACAGTAACCTAGCAACGATTGTTTATCGTTGCTAGGTTACTGTTGCTAGACCTGCTATTGGTTGACTTTGGGTAGTCACTCTGCTGTAAAGTTTGTAGTTCTGGCTCTCAGGTTAGCCAACCGGTAAAGATATGAAATACAATTTTCTTCTTCTATTACGAAGACATATGACTTTGCGTGTCGGGAACCAAATAAACCCGATTTACATTACACGACTAAAATACGAACAGTGCCAGGTGGCTCATCAATTGAAGTCCGTGACTGTACAAGTGTATACGGCAAACTATTTTAAAAGGTGCAAGAGAATTTGAATTACCATGAACTGTTCTCCACTCCCCATGTTCACCCCAATCATAGTACCCGATAAGAGCTGCATCTCTCCAACTTTCTACCATTCCCAACATATTTTTTTTAGGAATTGTAGCGAAGAGTTCTCTGAGTACTGTAGCTTCAATGTCACTGTTTATAACAGCAAGATGGCCGCCTTCAGCTGCACATGCGAACGAGGCTCGGGAGAAATTTCTTGGCTCTAGGTGGAACTTGTAGCATTTTTTAGTTCTTGTATCCAAGCGGTATTCTGAAAAAGAAATGATGATTATGACTCTGATAAAAAAGCGATGTTGGAACTTTTTTAAAAAGATTCTATGGCTTAACCAGAGTCAAAAAATTCAATCCGTTCAATCTCTCTGAGTAGGTATGTATATTTACCTGGATCTACAGTTCCACATTCATTGACTTCTACTTGAGGGTTTTCAGGACGGTAACAGATGTAAGGACGAGTCTCTCCACACGGATGATCGGCTAAGTCTCCATTACTATTCAAAGTGAGACAACTTTCTTCATTGTCCTTATTATCTGGCTCATTTTCAGCCCAAGATACTAGAATGCTTGAAAGTGGTGTACCTGTAATTTGTTATTCTGCTGTATTACAAAGATGTTTGCATTGACATTAGACCATTATAACCTTTCTAATAGTTTCTGCAAAATTAGTATAATAGGTACCGACATAGCTTGAGGAGCTCGTGGCTAAGTAATAACAACCGCACGGGTCGATCCATCGGGTTAAGCGTCGCTTGCCAAGGTTGTTCCGAGGATGGGTGACCATCTTTACAAACCGTGACGCCTCCGTGCCTCGGAAAGCACGTTAAGCCGTTGGTCCCGGCTGTCATTCGTGGATCTTTGACAGTCGTTACGGGTCGTCAGAAGTTTGACAACCAGTCTTACCAAGGGGTATCGCATTACCCAGTTACTGGGTTGTGGAGGTCAGATAGGCAGTCGCTCCATGTAAAATACTGGTATCCAGCTGCATCCGGTTAGAATGGAAGCCGACCCCAACATAGTTGGGAAAAGGCTAGGTAGATTGAGGAACCGACATAGCTTCTAGAGTAAGCAAACTGAAGTGGCAGTGGGCTGGCCATGTTTGCTGAAGGACCGATTGCTGGTGGAGCGTTTATGAGAGCTGGAGTGGAGTCTGCGTATTGACTAGCGTAGCGTGTGACGCCCCCTCCCCAGCTAAACAGGCAAGCTTAAGAAAGCTGGAACAGACTGGATGCGGAAGGTGGAGTACAGTTTTGTGGCGCAGCTTGCGAGAGGGCAATGTCCAGCAGTGGCCTGCGATAGGCTGAGTTGATTGAGTATAATTCTCATCATTTCGTACCTTGAATCTCTTGGAACCGCTACACACCTAGAATCGATACCGATTTTTAACTCACAAAGTTAATTCAGGCGTGACTTTGCGGAAATCCATTATAAAATACAATAGACGCAGATATATTTAGTAACCTATTCCGCTTAACTATTCTTCAAGAGTCATAAAAACCCTGTAAGAAATCGACACGTGTTTCACCTCTCAACGAAGCATCTTCAGGATGACGATTGACCAATTGCAAACCAGACCGCGACGATTTCTTACAGGGTTTTTATGACTCTTGAAGAATAGTCAAGCGGAATAGGTTACTAAATATATCTGTGTATTTCACAAAGTGTTGGTTGAAGGAAACATAGAGCCGATCTAAATAGTATTCAATATAAACTCTATCGATACTGACTGACTGAAGAAACAAACTAAATAACATAGGGACTTGTCGAGGTTAGAAAGTGCAGTGGAAAAAAACAGGACATGTCAGTAACCAGTCTTATCAAAAGGTGTTGTTTTACCCAGTAACTGGGATATGGACAGTCGCTCCATGAAGATTATTCCTATTCAGCAGCATCAGGTTAAGCTGGAAGTCGACCCAAACATAGTTAGGAAAAGGCTAAGCAGATAAACATGGACTAGGACAGCTCTAAATAGATAAAAGTGGAAATATACGAAATAGTCTTTTCTAAACTGCAAACAGACCAGAGGGCCTAAACAAAGTAACATTATAACAGGGATAACGATGATGGAATAGAAAAAAAATGTATTGTATTGGTATATAAGCTTTTCTGTAGCTTATGTCAATGTTATACATTTTTTCAATCCTGTAGGGTAGGAAGGAGGCAGTTGTAGAAATACAAACCGTTAAGAAAGCGATTACCAGTTGTCTATGCCCTCAGATTATAGATGTCGACAACCTGAGGACGAGGTTCCGTTACAACCCTAAACCGAGTCACTAATGTGTATTTGAATAAAGGAGCTTATGGTTCCGTACCCAAAGGGTAAAACGGGACCTATTACTAAGGCTCCGCTGTCCGTCCGTCCGTCTGTCACCAGGCTGTATCTCATGAACCGTGGTAGTTAGACGGTTGAAATTTTCAACAAACAAAACAAATACTAAAAAACAGAATAAAATAAATATTTAAGGATGGGTCTCTCATACAAAAAACGTGATTTTTGCCGTTTTTATAGATAATGGTACGGAACCCTTTGTGCTCGAGTCTGACTCGCACTTCTCCGGTTTTAATAATTATATAAAATTTATTAAATTGACTAACCATCAACTGTATGATAATCTCCTTGAGAGAGAGTGGCATGAATCCCAGTAAATATCTCTTGTTTCGATGTGGAGTCCTTTATGATGTACATCATGTCCGATTTCATTTCTAGTGTTGTTGGGGAAGCTAGAATAGCACCTGTAGACAGAATGAAGTCAATTAACGGCGGTTCATTTTCACAAACTTGAAGATTTGACGACTGACAAGAAAAAAATAACTATACTTTTTTTTCTAGGGAAATTGCATAATTTTATGTTGGTAGAAAAGTTTCATGGGTGAAAATAAATTATTTGATAAAAAAAAAATAAACTGAAATAGTATTGATGTTTATTATAATTATATTTTAAAGTGGTAAGCCCTATTTTAGTAAGTTAACCCAACTACTAAACTCGTCTCCGAAAAAATCAGCTATACACGGTTAAACTTTTGTCAACAACGCGAAAAAAAATCAGCTGTTCCTTACATTTATTTTATGTTCGCATAACTCGTAAAATGCCTCAGCTGATTTCAGAGTTCAATGAAAGTTGTTTATAATGATATGTACAAGGATTAAAAGGACTAAAATTTAACCGTGTGTAGTAACGAATTTGTCAATATTAAAGCTTAATACACCTTTCATGGAACATTCATTCTTAGATAAAAGAGGTTACATACCTTCAAGAGTGCATCGCAGTCGGGCATCGAACCAAGTCGCTGGTACAACATAGTGTTTGAACCATCCTTTGGCCATAAAACTGTACTTGTAGTCACATCTGAACGCTCCCTCTAAAAATACAAGAAAAATATATTTTAAACTTATGTTAAATAATGCGTGATTATGGTCTTAGAAATCAAACCAAAACCAAAAACCTAATGTCCTAGATGGATGTTTATTTCTGTAAGAATATTAGAACATAGTAGAATAAAAATTTAATCAATATACACTGGATAAACTTCTACTAAAATTACTAACAAACTGTATAAACATTAGATGCTAGATTAGATTTAGGCCAACACCACCCTGAGAAAAGTTTTTGATAATAATCTTCGTAATGGTTGCATAACATTTTGGTTTTTTAAAAAAAAAAAACCATCGGACGATTTTAGCACTGATTATTTTTGGACGATTTTAGCACTGATATTTTTTATAATCTCGAGGTACCTACCAGTAACAAAGCTAGTTAAGAGCGTTCATTCTAAAAGTTGGCAACATCACAAATTGCTGTCAAACTGTTTTTATTAATCTCGCGATACAAAAATATGAAACAATGCTAACTAGTGATAATAACTTGCAATTATAACACTGAATTTGATGTTTTAGTTGTAAAAGAGGCATTTGGAAAACTTTCAAGTACTTTTTTACAACTAAAACTAAATATACGGTGTAACGATACCACACCACAGCTCAGTCAATTACAATTTTTAAATGAATTAACTACAATCTTTTTTTTGTTTTTTTTTTTATTAAAAAATACATTTAAAAAAAAAAACATTCGATATTTTTGCCATAGACACACTACGAAGAAGAACATCTAAAATTGGCATTTCAGTATGACATTGACGTATGAAAATTAGAGAAAAGGGAGAACAATAAAAAGTGTGTCTCGTAAACCTAAATTTAGAACACTAACAATAAAATAAAAATCAGCTATCTAGACGGACACGGGACACTTTTCAATATTTTCTGTATAGAGAGATATTTTATATTTCCCTAAAGTAATATTGCTAAATAAATAAAAAAAGCGAAATATTTGACAGCTATTTTGCCCAATGTCCACTGTTACATATAAATTGAAAACATCTTACCAATAAAAGCCAGGCCGAATAGTAACACTATATATGTTAAACAAGACTTCATTTTGTGACGGCTGATACAATGTATGGTGATACAATTGTTTTATCGAGTATATATACCTGGTTTCAGTTTTTTCCCCCGCAGATTATAATCCTGTGAAGTCAGTGGTTCCCAAATGTCGCACGACACATACTTTTTTACATAATATGTAAAAAAATCCTGTCAGATCCGAAAAGGGCCCAAAGGTACTGCAATATTACCAAAAAGTAATAAAAAATTGTATTATTTTGAAAATAAAAAAAGTTATAGTGTTGGCAACTCCGAGTGAAGCTACATGGAGCGTCGGCGATGAAGTTTTTTGAATATGGAACTTCCCGCCATGACTTTTCTCAAGCCGCGAAACGCGTTTGATTTTGTGATTTATTTATGAATAATAAGTTTCTATAAATTGCTAATACGTGTTTTAAACCTCCTCATAGAAATAGTTAATAATAGCTGTTTGAAATTAACACATTTTTTTTGTACCAAAATTACCCCAAATTTTCAACAGGGATAAGTTATAACTTGACAAGACACCCGCTAAACGACGACTGCCCGCGCCCCAAGTAATAACCCGGTATTTCCCATTGAAAAAAAAGTGGCGATTTTTTTTTCTTTTTTCTTGAAAATGGCCACATCAATAGACTCTCAGTACGATACTTAACAATTCAAAGATGGAAAGAAGCCTGTAAATGGTTTAATTGAAATTTAATAAATGCTTTGAGTTTGAATGAAAAAGCGAGAAATAAAAACTTTTTTACAAAAATAAACAACTGACTTCCAAAAAAACACTAAAAAGTGAAAAATTACTTATACGGAAATAAGTTTTTATTTCTCGCTTTTTAGTGGGTCAGTTTGTAATTTATCAAAGTTATAATAGCCTAATGTCAACTGCTCATCACTTTTTATAAAATATGGCTTTTCCCGATGCAGGGACGTTAATCGTTGAGTTCTCCTGGTACTTCACCGTCACCTCCACCTCACCATGTGCATTGTGACGAGCATAAATTGCTTGGCAACCACATTAGAGAGTAACTGCACGAGTTACTATAAAAAATACTGAAATCGCTATAGATGTGTCTATATTTTTTAAAGAGTTCCGTCGATTTCTCCAGGTTACCATCATCAGATCCTAACTTGATGACAATGGAACCATCTTGGAAGTATACCCTTTCAAACATAAAAATAATTTTGCAAATCCGTCATTATGTGACGGAGTTACGCTCAAACAAACATTTAAAAAAAAAACTGAATTGGTAGCCTCCTCCTTTTAGAAGTCGGTTAAAAATAATCAAATGTTTAAAAAGCAATACATTTGAAAACCACTGAAACAGGAAAAAAACATTAAATACTGAAGTAAAATCTATCCTACCACAAAAGCTTTGTTCCTTATTGTGTTTAAATAAATCCATGACATCAATCATTGTTATGAAAAACCCTAGAATTGTGTAGAACTTTAGATAAGCTAATAGAGGAAACTAAGAATAAATGTTCTTATTTAGTAAGGGAAAACAACCAGTGTAATGGCACGATATTGAAAATACACGGAAATAAACATTACAAAAATGTCACTACATCTTCCACAGATTACCTCTCCTTTCTCAGATCAATTTTTTTTCTAACATAATTTTTTTACTTTCAAAATAGGTCACCCGAAGATCATCTGCAGATTTTTTTAGTACATCAACTTTGCTATTTTGTACGTATTTACATATAAAATAATGTTTGCAGTAAATCATAGTCAAGAATAATGAAGAATATTAAACGGAAAATAAAATTGGGAATGGCTTTAATAGGGCATTACTAAATATTAGAAAATTATTATCACATTGGCGCAAGTCCTTCACTTCTCATTTTGAACTAACTTATTTGCAAATATAAGCGCAGGCCACACTGAGAACGAAGCGAAACAAAGCTAAGTTCGTTAGCTGCTTTCTATATACTTCGGTTCTCACCGCGAACTTTGAAAAGAAGCGGCAGCTACATGAGCGACTACATTAGGTGACTACTTGGCCACTTAAGTTTTGGAATGTTCTTGGCGCCTTATTATGGTATGTTATATCAATGGGTAGTGTTTTTTAATGGAAACATTTTGTTACTAAAACGAATTAGTCGTTAAACGAATGGGTACAATTTTTGAAAAAAGTAATTTTTGGGCTTTTTTATTAGAATTTTTAGCCAATCTACTCGCGATAACTTTTCATTCATTAAACAGATGGGAGAAGGTCGATCCACTGCGGATCTTAGACAAGTACACATAATTATTATGAATTTCGTTAACCCAATCACGGATGTGTAACGTTAATTAATTAATTAGGGTCGCTTTTGGGTGGCAAATATTTATATTATGGAAATTAAAAATAAAAGTTTGAGAAAACTGTACCGTGTGACCTAAAAAAATGAAAGGACTTCATATATTGTTTTTTGAATTTTAAATTAAATAGGTTTAAATTTATTTAAGAAAAATCATGAAAATTTACCATTTATCTACCATAAATATGACTGATTTCATCATGGTTGTTACTCAGTGGTAGTTCCACTGAGTGATGACAGGTATGGTTTAATATAATTATTATTATTATTATTTATTTAATACTTCAGACAACAAGATCCATTTTGTTAGTAAAACATAGTGCTTAAAACCTATGTTAGTTTATACACAAACGCATACAGTGTTTAAAAAACGGACAGTCATACCTGTCCGCTATCACACCCAGGATGCTGTTACTACTCACACGCACTCTGTGCAGCAGTGACGCTGCTTTCTTGCGCATGATAGCTGCGAAACCATCAGTGCGTGCCTCCATGAACATTGTGGACGCGCTGCAAAACGGAGGGAGCCTCAGCAGCATCCTGAATGCGTTATTGTATTGGACCCGCAGAGCATTGACAGCCCTTTGTGTATATGCTGTCCACAAGCTGCTGGAGTAAAACGTCTGACAAAAGGATTTAAATAACAAAATCTTTACCTCTTTTGTGCAACGGGCAAACTTGCGGGCCAGCATATTAGCCCTGACTGTCAGCGCTCTGCGTTCCCAGTAATAATTCATAAAAAAAACAATTATAATAATAAAATAGGAATAATTTAAAACACTGTGACATTTAATGCTATAATTATAATATTTATAATAATACATTATTTTTTTCCATATTTATTTTAATAAATCATTTTAATAATTATATTGTGCATTTTCAGGTAAAGCACGACAGCCGAGGGGATAACCTGGGCTCTTCTCACAGATAAATGTGGCTGGTTTGTCACACCACAAGTCGTTCAAGAGCCCCGAGCGGAATATCGAACCACAGAATTCACCTGGTGGTGCATTGTCTGGCTGACCTGGAGTAAATTTGCTGTATCCTGCTTCCGTTAGCGTTTGGCCTGAAATGGGAGTATGTAGTAGGTTATTCAGATAAGATCTTCAGATCAGATCTTTAGTCACAGGCGTTAAATATTTAATCCCTCACTGCACTCAGGATTTTAGGGGGGAACTCTGGAGCGCAGAGAATTCATAGTTAACTCCTGAGCGAAGCAAGCGAGTAATTAAGACTAGAATCCTGAGTGCCTGAAGGAAGCAAAACACAACCGGCACCTTTTCATTTAATAAATTTTCATTTTAACTCCGACCGAAATCTTAACTCCTTGTTTACCTCTTATGTAAACAAGGAGTTAAAAGTATTTTATGTAACTTTATTGACTTTTAATTTTTTATTTTCTCATGATTTAAATCGAATGTAAATTACCATGAATAGTCCTCCAATCAAAATTTTCGCCCCAATCGTGAAAACCAATAAAAGCTACATCTTTCAGTCCAACCGTATTTGGATATTTAGCGAAGAGGTCCTTCAGTACTGTGGCCTCGGTTTCACTGTTTATAATAGCAAGATGGCCGCCTTCAGCTGAACATGCGAGGAAGGCTCGGGAGAAATTTCGTGGAGATGTATGAAACTTGTAGCATTTGTCAGTTCTTTTATCCAAGGTGTATTCTGAAAAGAAAATGTTATTTATTATTTTCATTATTATATTAGTCATTGCAGAAGGCAAAGGTGTAGGTACTACGCAATAAAAAAACTTTGTTTTACATACCCTAAGCCTTTGTGCCTGGAGGTTTTCGTTTAGATATTAATTTATGTTTACATTTACTTTTTATTTATGCTTGAGTACCTACTAATAATTTTCTTTTTTTTCCTTTTGATAGGTATATTGGCTTGTGCTAACTGACATTTATGGCTAGTAATTTGAATGATTTTAAATGATTTTGCATAGTATTGTATAGAATCATTTTATTCTAACTGAACAGACAGCTGTGCTGCTGAGGAGTTTATTGCGCTACTTCTTCTTCCCAGCTAAAGCACTAGGAAGTGGTGAAGGCGTTTTGGGGTCTGTCTTATGTAATTTTGACGTTAAAAAAGTGCTGATTCTCAGTCTAGTTTGAATAAATTACTTTTTATTTTGGTCAAAGGACTGTCTGCCCATCCCTCCGAGTATATTTACCAGGATCATCGGTGCCGCACGCCCCTACTTGTAAGCTCTGGGAGCGGTAACAGATGTAAGGGCGAGTCACATCACAGCGATGATCTGCTAATTCTCCATTACCATTAAAAGTGATACAGTTTTCTTTATTGTCCTTATTATCTGGTTCATTTTCAGCCCAAGATACTGGAATTTCCGAGAGCGGTGTACCTATAATTGCATTAATAAAATTATTATTTTATATTAAAAAGCTTTTCAATTTCAATAAAATAATAATACGAATACATTATTTCGCATTATGCTTTGAAGAAACAAGAGACGCTTCACCTCACGCTCTTGATTTAATCTCTGTTATTCTTTTGTTTATATCTCTGTTATTCTTTTGTTTTTATTCCCCGAAGCAGAGAACTCATTGTATTGTAGAGATCAATTAATTCATTTCAATTTGGAATTTCTTTGAAAGTACTACGTACAAGAAGCACCTTTGTGATGTCTGTGTTAAATAAACGACAATCATTTATAGTTCTTTATAAAGAGTGGTGAATACATTTGTGATAAATATAGGTAATAAAGAGTGATGAATATAAAATAATGTTAATTGATGGAGAGGGAGTTGAAGGCCAAAGAAAATGATGAATTGTGTGAGGAATGATAGTGTAATGGAAGACAGGAGGAAATGGAACAAGAAAACATGTTGCACCGAATCCAAGTTAAATGTAACTTGGGGTCGACGCAACACGTTTTCGGGAAGAAGATTATGGTTTTGGAACATGTTCTAATCTCGGAGCTGATATAGAAAATGTTTCATCATGTTGTTTCAAAATTCTAAGTTATAAAATAATTGACTAACCTTCAATCGTATAATAATCTCCTTGAGAGAAAGTGGCATGAATCCCGGTAAAAAATATATATTCCGGATTGGAGTTATTTATGATGTTTATCATTTCAGCTCGTATTTGTGGTGTAGTTGGAGAAGCTAGAACAGCACCTGATGACAACAAAAAAACATCACTACTTTAATAATACTGGAAGTGGTAGGCAGTTGTGTATACTTGGCACTTGTTAAAATCAAACGTTATTGCAGTTCGGACTGCTATTGAAAAATTTCTGTAAAACAAACCATAAAGCACTTTACCCTATTTTAGAAATGAACCTAAGATCACCAATCACGTTTGCGATCACTCGATCAACCTTCTTTCCGCTTCTCATTTCTGTTCATCATCATCATCAGCCTATAGCAGTCCACTGCTGGATATAGGCCTCTCCAATTGTACGCCATTCAGCTCGATTCTCGGCAGCTCTCATCCAGCTGCTATCAGCCACCCTGCGAAGATCGTCGCTCCATCTAGGCTGAGGGCGACCTCCCTTACGTTTGCCGTTTACATTTCTCTTCGCATAAGATTTTACTAATTAAGTAACTTACCTTCTAGTGAGCATCGCAGCCGGGCATCGAACCAAGTCGCTGGTACAATAAAGGGTTTGAACCATGCTTGCGCTTTTGCACTGTATTTGTAGTCACACCTGAATGATCCCTCTAAAACACAAGCAAAATAATTTAACAAACTAAGATATAATAAACAGCATTCTGATCAAGTAATAGTTTAAATAAAATGGTTCGGTTTAACCTCTCTAGCACAAATTACAGCAACTTACCAATAAAATCGAGGCAGAACAGTAACACAAAATATTTAAAACAAGACTTCATTTTGTAGGGACTGAAATGAAAATTATGGCGATACAGTTCTTTCAACTATTATTTATAGGAAATTCTAATTTGTTTATTGAGTCATAATATGCCTGCCAATATGATTATTGCCGAACATGACTCGTTGAGTCAGTGGTTCCCAATTATTAAGAACAATAACGACGACGAAATATTTTTTTCTTTAATTATAAATAGTGAAATATTCACAAAACTATGACGAACTATTGAACTATGAACTATTGATACAAAAAAATACTCTGTTCATTCACTCTTGTATTTCAAGGTAGAAAGACAAGTGTGCATGTACTTACAGAGTGGGTTTTTTCCGTATCAATTTAATATTTTTTGTGAATATTTCACCATAATTATGTTTTTTTTTTTGTTATTTTTTTTTTGCATTTGTATACTCTATAATATTGCAGGTTAACGGGAACGCCCTACGTGAGATAACATACTGTATATTGCGCCGACCCCAACTAAATTAGGATAAGGGCAGGAGAATGATGATGGTGATAAAATATGAGTTTTTGTTCGGGGTTTCACACACGTGAAACTCGAAAATTGTCGAACGGAAACGTACTATAGGCATGAAAAGTATCCAATATCCTAACCCAAATCACGGTCTGCAGCTGTTTTATCCGTTCGTATCCGTAACAGACAAAACGTCTTAGTTACTTTCTAATTTATATTATACTAGCTGATGCCCGCAACTTCGCCCGCGTAGTTGTCGGCTATTATATACTAAAACCTTACTCGAGAACCACTCTATCCATTAGTGAAAACAGCATGAAAATCGGTGCAGTAGTTTTTGAGTTTATCGCGTACAGGACGACAAATAGACGCGGCGGAGGACTTTGTTTTATAATATGAAAGGATAGTAACTATAGTGTATTATCTAGTGATAAAAATTTATCAGAATTATAAATAAAATGACTTACGAGAATTTATATTATTATATCAGAATTACTTAGTTAATCATTGTTAATTTAGATAAAATTTGTATCGTTGGCTGCTGATTGACGACTGCATGATTGATATGAAAACTGAAAATTTTGTTTTAGTTTTCACGACTTTGCAAGGTTTAAGGCAGAATGTATTTCCATTCTCCCGTTCCTGTCTCCATTTCCATTCTCCCGTTCCTGTCTAAAGTGCTTGAGGCCTGCGTACACAAGCAGTTTGCGGGGTTTGTTCACCGGAACAACCTTGTTAGCTCTTTTCAGTCTGGATTCAGGCCTGGGCACAGTACAGCTTCCGCTCACCTTAAAGTGACTGGCGACGTTAGAGAAGCCATGGAGGATACCAGGGTTACCGTTTTGGTATTAATTGATTTCTCCAATGCCTTTAACGCCGTTAGCCACGATATTCTCCTTTCTATCCTCTCTCATCTTATGGTTTCGGTCGAGGCTCTGGAATGGTTCTCTTCTTATCTTCGGGGACGTCAGCAGTCGGTTCGCGTTGATGAGAGCTCTTCGAGTTGGCGCGACCTGGATGCCGGTGTTCCACAAGGCGGTATTCTTTCTCCATTGTTATTTTCCATCTTCATTAATTTTATAACTCACTGTCTTCGATGTTCGTATCATCTTTATGCCGATGATCTTCAATTATATACAGCTGGGCGGGTTGAAGGTTTGTCAGACGCTATAGCAGATGTAAACCGAGATTTAGATGCCATCAAAAAGTGGTCTGATAGTTTTGGGGTGTCAGTTAACCCCACAAAGTGTCAGGCCATTGTAATTGGGAGCTCACGCATGATGAGTAGGGTGACGCTTAGCTCTCTTCCTCCTCTAATTTTCAATGGTACCGTCATTCCCATTACCCCTACTGTGAAGGATCTCGGTTTGCATCTGGACTCGACACTAAGCTGGCAACGCCAGGTCTCTAGTGTTAGTCAAAGGGTCAGCGGTACTCTGCGATCCCTGTATCGTCTGAGGAACTTTTTGCCCGCTAAGACGAAAGCTATGCTTGTGCAGACTTTAATTTTCCCCGTCATCGACTATGGTGACGTGTGCTACTTTGACTTGAATGCAGTTTTGCTGGATAAGCTTGACCGACTACTCAACAACTGTATCAGGTTCATATTCAACCTTAGGAAATATGACCACGTGTCGAGCTATAGGTCTGAGCTCAAATGGATGTCCATTCGCCAAAGAAGAAGTTTGCGTGCTTTGACCACGCTTTACTCCGTTCTCAACTCTCCTACTCCTCCTTCTTATCTTGTTTCTCACTTCCAATATCTGTGTTCTTCACACACTAAGACCCTGCGTTCTTCTAACAATCTTCTCCTACTCTGTCCTTCTCATACTTCTGACTTTGTTCATTCTTCTTTTCATATTCAGTCCATTCTTCTTTGGAATGCGCTTCCTCTTGATATCAGGACGGCCACCAGTCGTTATGCATTTAAGCGGAAATTGCGGAGTTTTTTCTCAAAATAAATAGAGTAGAGTCATGTCATCACCTCTCATCCTTGAATTTGTATGTTATATATATATATAATATAGTATTTATTATAGTAAATATATGTGTAAGTATATGTATCATATGTTTATAGCTTATTTATGTACTGTACTGCTTTATCTATAATGCAATATGATATATCATTATTATTATTTTTTTCTCTTCGTTCCTCTCAATTAGAGCACCTGCCATCTAATCTCTTCACCACCCTTGGTTGACTGGTAGAGAATGCCTCAGGCATTAAGTCCGCCTTTGTACCTTTTTTTTTAGTGCGAAAAGTTTAAATAAATAAATAAATAAATGTAGCGGAAACACCTAGTGATGTACCATCTTTTACCTGTACCTAGATTGTTTGCAAATAAATAAATCTGAATCATAATCTGACGTCATTGGTGCCGATTCTGTTGTTCACAAACTAAACTAAATTTAAGTTCATTGCACTTTTTCTTTCTATATCATTAAGAAAAGGAGAGAAAATAAATTTTAGTTTAATCCTGTAAAATTAATCAGCGCCTGACGTAAATTGACGTAATTTTAGTAGGCAAGTTTTTAATCACGTCTAAACTTTTATGGAGTAGTGAGAGACGCTGACTAATTTGACAGCACTAAACTAAAATTTATCCTATGTCCTTTTCTTAATGAAATAGAAAGAAAAAGATGCACTGAACTTAAATTTAGTTTAGTTTGTGAACAATATAATCGGCACCATTGTCAATCTTTTCAACGTTCCTGCTTAGTATTGAGCCTAAGTATACGACTTGTAAAACATTATGTAAATGCGTAGTTCCCATAGAAATCTAGTTGTTATTAAAAAAAGAAGTGTTTCATCTTCTTTCTACTAATCCTAAGGCCATTAATTGTTTTAAATAGCTAAATTTAAGAGTTCTTGAGCCGTTTTAGATTGGCAGAACTTCATCGGCGTAATATTCAGTAGCAGTTCTTCGTCGAGTGGATGAGTTTCTGTTCTGAGTTGAACTACATGATTGCTGACATAATTATACGTGCACTGACTGGACTGGTCCACTCTCAAGTCTGTGTAGTTCTTCCTCAAAAGACCATTCCACACACTAATCCATATGGGCCTCACATAATCCGACCAGGATTATGTCTGGACTTTAAGAAACAAATTTTGTTTAGGCGTTTCTTCTTAGAGTCGGATAGGAAAATGTTGCATTAAGCTAATTAAGAAGCGTTCATACAAAAAATAAAAAAACTTTAAAACATTTTACCTCTGCTTGCAGGACTTGAAGAAACTACAGGGTGTAAAAATAACTATCATATAACCGTCAACTACGCATTCTGTTTATCAAATTAAGTAATTTAGCACAGAAGAACATTTAAAACTTGCTTTCTTTACGAAACGTCTGTAAAAGTTGGGACTTATTTGACCTTTCAATATCTCCGTAACCAGAAGGTTCCCAAGGTATGGTCCAGAACAAAAAACAAATCACAATGACGGGAATAACAAGTGGCTTTCGGCTTCGTTAAGTGTCTTTTTACACCCGTTATAAGTTCTGCAGGCAGAGGAAAAGTGTTTTGGGACTTATAACTTGAGTATTTGAGAATCACTGGTATAAGAAATAACATTACATACTGAAGTAAAGGCATTGATATTAATTAAAACAAAGGTTTTCCTTATTATTATTTTATACATAAAATAATGACCAAATGAGGGTTTGCTTAGATAACACTTTAATACCAAGTTGACCATAATTATTCTCAAATAAAATGTATAAATGTTTTTCTATTTAAATGAAAACAACCTCAAAATATAATGTTGATTTGTTGAGGAACAATCATCGAGAAATAAACTACATATTGTATTCTAGTTTACAAACTAATGTGAACTGCACTGTTTACAAAATCCAGGAATGCTCCCTCAATTTTCACTAGAATATTGAAAAAGCAAAGGTCCTAGGTACTGGAGAGCACGCATTGTATAGCTACCGCCAAGCAAACATAAATGTTGAAATTGTATTGAAGGATAGGTATATATAGGTATATGGGTGCCATAAGTTTTGTTATCAGCCCCAAAAATTAAACGAACAGAATATTTTCAATTAAACATTTATTTTTAATAAACATTCTTCACTGTCCATTACTCACTATTATTGTTCAGTTTCTGCACGACAAATTTCAGGATAATTTGGGTTCTTCTCACAGATAAATGGGAATAGCCGGTCACACCACAAGTCATCCAATAGACCCGAGCGGTACATAGAACCACAGGATTCACCTGGTGGAGAATTGTTTGGCTCCCCTTCTTTATATTTGCTGTACCCTGCTTCTGCAAGCGTTTCACCTGAAAAGAGAAAAATATTGTGATTGCGTAACGATGGATTACGATAGAACCGAATTAATCTGTCACTTAATTCTAGACAATTTTACTATTTCAATATTATGTACTGTGTACATAATTAAAATTATTACGCCGTATTTGCTATAAATAATAATTATTTTGTGATGTCAAAATTTGGTCTAATAATTACCATGAATCGTTCTAAGATCCCAAAGCTCGCCCCAATCGTGAAATCCGACAAAAGCTAAATCTTTCCAGAAATTTCCCAGCATAAGTCGATCAGGATATTTGGCAAAGAGTTCTCTTAGTACTGTGGCCTCGGTTTCACTGTTTATAATAGCAAGATGGCCGCCTTCAGCTGAACATGCGAGGAAGGCTCGGGAGAAGTTTCTTGCCACTGTGTGAAACTTGTAGCAACTATTTGTTCTTCTATCCAAGCGGTATTCTGAAAATAATATTTTGCTATAATAAAGGAAGTTACAAACTCTGCTAATTAGTTTTTTTTTTTTAACTCTGCTTCAAGAATCGTAAGAATCAACAACTAACCGTAGTTATAGGTCCCTTACTAGATGGACAGAAGATTATTTCGTGTGTAGGAAGAAATATGAAAATGATGATTTAGAATGTACATTTATTAGAAACCATTTATCAAAATGTTATGACCAGCCTGTCAGACCATCACTTCTAGTATATTTACCTGGATCAGTAGTGCCGCACTCGTTGACACTTTTTTTAGAGTCCACGGAACGGTAACATACATAAGGTCGAGTTTCTTCACAGGAAAGATCTGCTAAGTCTCCATTACTATTCAAAGTGAGACAACTCTCTTTATTGTCCTTGTTATCTGGCTCATTTGGCGCCCAGGTTTTAGGAATTTTGGAAAGCGGAATACCTGTGATTTATATAAGTATAGTATATTATGTATTAGTCTTAGTCCATTAATAAATATGCCCAAATGAGTCTTCTTAGCATTGACATTACGTAGCCCAACTGAATCTCCTGCAACCGTAACAAGTATTTATGGTTTTTATGGTACAGGAGGATGCTAAGTCTCATAATTTTATACTTTCTTTATACTGATTGACTAACCTTCAATAGTATGATAATCTCCTTGAGAGAAAGTGGCATGAATACCAGTAAAGATTTCATAATCCTTACTGGGATTTATGCGAACATCTATGAGCATCTCATTTTCAGTGGACTGTATAATGTTTGTCATTTCAGCTTTCATAGTTTGTGTGGTTGGCGAAGCTAGAACAGCACCTGATGACAAAATTAACTGAAATTAACATAGCGCTGACAGTCAAAAACCGTGGGTAAGTCTGCCTTCGTAAAACTTAAAAATCTATAGATTATTCCAAAAAAATTGCGACACCTACTTTTCTGAATCAGATTTTGAATATTATTTTTTTACCATAAAGGAGATCACCCATTTTGTTCGGTGATTTAGGATAAAAAAACCGCCCAAGCGTCGGACCGCGCACAATGAAGGGTTCCAAAGTTGGAAAAATTAACATTGTAGTTGAAAAACTAATTAGTTATTTAACAAAGTTGTTTACCGGGTAAAAACAACAAAATAATCAGTTAATTGGCTGCGCGCGCACTCCGGCCAGTTGTTTATAGACTAGAATATCAGGCAAATTCATTCATTCGCCATTCAGATCAATGTAAAGGTCGATTATGTACACCCCGTGTCTGAGGTGCTCACCACAGTAAGCTAGGCCAGGCTAGTTAGGCTAGTTTATCCGTCATAAACAAATTCGTTAGAAGACCATTTCGACGCAATGTATGGAAATAGCTTTTTGTGATTTCTGACTTTTCTACTCAAACCTATTTGCTCACATAGAGTTTTTTGATCATTATTAGAAACGGAATCGATGGCTATCAAAAAAAGATTTGCTAATTTTCTTGTTGTCTATACTTTTTTACAAAAACTTTGAACGAAGATCCAAATGTCTCAAAAAGTTAAGGACAGTCCTTAGACAGTTTTCCTTTATGTAGAACTGTGAAGGTAGCTGTTATTGCCCCATCTCAAAAATCCATCCTGTATAACTTGTGAGTTAAAGGCTAGGCAGATGTGTGCATCTGCCTAGTCTTTTCCCAACTAAGTTGGGGTCAGCTTCCAGTCTAACCGGATGCAGCTGAATACCAGTATTTTAAATGGAGCGACTGACCTCCACAACCTTGTAACTGGGTAATACGATATCCCCTAGTAAGACTGGTTGTCAGACTTTCGGGATTCTGACGACCCCTAACGACTGTCAAAGAACCACAAATGACAGCCGGAACCAACGGCTTAACGTGCTTTCCGAGGCTCGAAGGAGTCTCGATATGTAAAGATGGTCACCCATCCACGGACCAGCCCCGGCAAGCGTAGCTTAACCTGATGGATCGACCCGTGCGGCTGTTATTACTTAGCCACGAGCTCCTACCCATCCTGTATAACTCCGAACCCAAATTGTTGTGGACTTTGACGACCTAGTAGAAAATAATGTGTTCTATGTGTACTTTATAAATATTGAATTATTTTTAATGGCCGCCAAAAAGAGTAAACCCCAATCTCCATAAATTATATATTTCTAACCTTCCAGTTGACATCGCAGCCGAGCATCGAACCAAGTCGCTGGTACAACAAAGTGTTTGAACCATCCTTTGGCTGCTGAATTGTATTTGTAGTCACATCTGAATGACTGCGATCCCTCTAAAAACAAGCAAAATAAATCATAAAGAATGACTCATATATAACGTAAATCCTTACATATAATTATGTAAAAACTTGATAGGTTGACTGATAGGGTGACCCGAAAGCTGAGGAGGAACCGATGGTTGCGGAATGGACAATAATTATGAGGACATGCAATGAGGTGGAATGTGGCAACTCGTAATTGTGAATGTGAATGGAAATAAGAAAAGAGGAATAGTTTGTGTAAAAAATCAAAAATTGTGGTTATGAAATGAGTTAATTCTGAGATGACTGCTAATGGATGTGTATGGAAGAAAACAAGTTGCAAATAAATTGGACTACGGACCGGAAGATGCAGGATTTGATCTCAAACTATAATGCAATATAATGGTAGCTTCTAAAACTTCTTATAAGTTTAAAAATATCTTACCAATAAAATTCAGGCAGAATAGTAACACAAAATATTTTAACCAAGACTTCATGTTGAGAGGACTGAGGTGTACATCGTCGATAGAATTGCTGTAACAAGTATTTATATATGATTCCATTATTTTACCGAGAGAGACTAGGCCATGAGTCAGTGGTTCCCAAATTATGACGCAATAATTTTCAATTGTTTTCTTTTTCGTCATGTTAAAGTTATTTTGAACCGACATAGTATCGGAATCCATCATCATCATCATCATCATCATTCTCCTGCCCTTATCCCAATTTATTTGGAACCAACGTTGAGATATTTTGAGTAGTCTTAGGCAATAGCGCATTCTAGATTTTACTTTTAAGTACGATTAATTAAAAAGTGTTTATTCAAATTCAATTTTTTATAGTCTTCTTTTTTTTAATGATTTCACCTAATGTTAAGTGAAAATGCAGTACCGTAGAAGATACGTTTAACGTAATCGTATGTACATAAAACCGTAAAATTTGAAAACCACTGACATAGATAATTATAATGTATATTAAGTACTGAAGTAAACACTTTATCTTAATATCTAATTAACCTCTCGTACGTGACGCATGCATCGACGCTGCGTGCCACAGTACTGTCATTGGGTTAGATTATAATGACGATGGTTCTTAAGAAGAAATAGGGTCAGTCTTTTTCTCCATACAAAAAGTCATAATTCGAGGTTCGGCTCTCGTCTATTTCCTCCTCCAATATTGGACCAATTTGAAAGATATTTAAGAAATTGAATGAGAAGGATATTTAATGTGTGCCCCTATGTTTTCCGTTATGATGATACCTTATCTGTAGAAGCACTAGAACCCTCATACTCATGTTTAGACCGCTGTCATCAGAGGCTTACTGTACAAATTTGACAACTATAAATGAAAAAAGTAAAACATACGGCACACAGTAAATAGCCTTCTTATTCAATTTATAAAATATCTTTTAAATTGGTTCAATATTGGAGGAGGAAATAGACGAGAGCCGAACCTCGAATTATGACTTTTTGTATGGAGAAAAAGACCGACCCTATTTCCTCTTAAGTTTTGTATCGGAGGTGTTTACAAAACATACATGTCGTTGGAATAGGAATTAGATAAGCTCATCATCTGCCTAACCTTTTCCCAACTATGTTGGGGTCGGCTTCCAGTCTAACCGGATGCAGCTAAATATCAGTATTTTACATGGAGCGACTGCCTATCGGACCTCCACAACCCAGTAACTGGGTAATACGATACCCCTTGGTAAGACTGGTTGTCAGACTTTCGGGCTTCTGACGACCCGTAACGACTGTTAAAGATCCACACAAATGACAGCCGGGACCAACGGCTTCATGTGCTGTCCGAGGCACGGAGGAGTCTCGATATGTAAAGATGGTCACCCATCCATGGACCAACCCCGGCAAGCGTAGCTTAACCTGACGAATCGATCCGTGCGGCTGTTATTACTTAGCCACGAGCTCCTCAGGAATTAGATAAGCTAACTTTGCAAAAATGGATCAGTACCGTTGGGTCCCCTATGTTGTTTCGAACGCCGCTGTTGCGACACACGCTGTTGCGAATTATTTTTCCACTGCCTCACAGGTTCGAAAGCTCATGAACTCGAATGAAGTAGTCGCGAAAGACGCTGTTTCGAAAAACATTTTCACTGCCTCATACGCTCGAATGCTTGTGATTTCGATTTATTTAGTCATAAAGTGTACAGAAAAGTATTTAAGCAGTAATTAAATAAAATCAACAAATTCGGTGTCAACATCATCATTTAATATTATTATTAACAAAGTAACAATCAAAAATATTAGTACCTCAACTGTACATTTTTTTCTATGAGTACTGAACACAAAATCTAAGACTGATCTTTATAAAAAATTGTCTAGGTACCTAAGTGGTATTAATTATTAGTGGTATTTTTCAGAAATTAATCAATTGCACATGTGTTAGTATTAGTTAGTATATACGAGTACTTAACGCTAAAGCTCTTATAAATTCAGGCGTGCCCATTGTACTTTTTTTTTTCAAAAATGCTGAAATAGCATTCTCTGCAACTCTTTGTTTTTTTTTTGGTGGTGTCTGAGGTAAATTACCCAAAATCTTCTCGATTTTTTGTTCCGTGACACTTTGCTCCTCGATAAGTTTTCGTATACATCCATACAGTCCAAGTCTTTTATTTTCTAACAATGAATTCCAGCGGCGATGCCAGGCTTCTACACTGTTTTGAGTACGTGGAAGGAACAAGTTGTTATTTCTTTCTATAGACCATAGGCTCGGTGGAAAAAGTGGTTGTAAGCGTAAAACTTGAATTTTGTCATCTATGTTGCGGCTTATCAGTCGTCCTAAAACATAGTACTCTTCAAAATAATTAGTAACTTCTTCGGCTTCTTCTGGGAAGAGAGTATGTTTAAATTGTCTGAAGATATTTGGTATATCTTCCGCAGGTAGATAGGCAAACGCTATATAGCATCGCATTTGTACCGCAAAATTACTATCTGCACCATATATATCGTGCACTTAAACCACAAGCTTGAATTTTTCTCCATATACTTTGACCTAAGTGAAACAAACAAGCACTTTGAATTGTGTTTGGAAATTCGATTCGAATAGCGTTTATTATAGCTTGTTCAAAATCCGACATGATTTGCCCTGGATTCAACTCAATGTTAAATTCAGCAGAATATTCTTTCAGTTGAGAAAAAAAAACAATATATGATTCTTCTGATTTTTTATCTAGAAACCCGTACACTAATGGAACTATGCGTCTGCAATCACGAGTTCCTACTATGCAGTGAATAGAAAAAAGCTGAGTGAATATTGTAGGGCAGGTTTGAAAGGTACCATCGACAAACCACATTTCTGATTCACTTAACCTCCGCAGATTCGATTCGGTGGTGAATAACAACAGGCGTTGGTTATTCCCATATTCATGGTTGCGAGCCAAAAATTTTACTCCATTTATTTTCTTTAAATCATCCGGTATGTTTATTTCACTAGCACATGTTGGTTCTTTAGGCATATTCTTCTTTCTAGCTCTTTGTATGATTTACCGCAGAGCATTCTTGTTAGGTATCGAAGTTGTGCTACTTGAAGGCAACGAAGATAAGTTTTCACGAATTATTTTACCTGGTGAGTCATTGCTCTGAACGGCAGATTTTTTTATATTTTCCCTTAAATTCAATTCGTCAACGCGATCTGCAAATTACAAAATAAAAAAAAAATAATAAAATAAATTCGTTGAGGTTATATACGTTTATATATATACGAAAAAAATCATCTACATACCTGGTTCAGGAGCATGATTGTGACTGGACATTTCCTTGATTATAAAATGTTCTTCACTAACTATGCGGCTACTAACAGTACTTCGACAGTTTACAGCGGCATTTTTATTCACGCAACACCAATAATGTACGTTTTTTACAGTTTTATTGTGAGACATAATATATCCATCTATAATTAGATTACTTTTTCCATATCGAGTAGTCACAGGACGAATAAAACTATTAACGCTCATCTTTCAATGTTTTCTACATCACACTTTACGTTGGAATAAGATATTGCAAAAAAAAACATATTCGTGGGTACATCTAAAATCGTATTTAGAAAATACATATACTTTGTGGTGGCCACCTACACTCACATTTTGAAATGATTGCGTTTGGTTTTTTATTGAAATCGATGAAACTGAATGCGTTGCGTTTATTCTATGCATTATTATTATCTAGGCAGGAATGGGAAGCAAAACTGCGCAATTATAAAACCTATAAATAGGTATAGGACGCGAGACTCACGAATAGGTAAATAATGTTTGATGTACGATGTAAACAACAAACGTAAAACAGTACGTTAATAATAATATTAAATGTTGATGTTGACACCGAATTTGTTGATTTTATTTAATTACTGCTTAAATATTTTTCTGTACACTTTATGACTAAATAAATCGAAATCACAAGCATTCGAGCGTATGAGGCAGTGAAAATGTTTTTCGAAACAGCGTCTTTCGCGACTACTTCATTCGAGTCCATGAGCTTTCGAACCTGTGAGGCAGTGGAAAAATAATTCGCAACAGCGTGTGTCGCAACAGCGGCGTTCGAAACAACATAGGGGACCCGTACCGTTTAGCTTGGTAAATTATTGTTAATTTTATTATTTATTTATTATTTAACCAATTATGTATGTACACACAATAATATACAGTCACAGAGAAAATAATAGAAAAAAAACGTACAAAGGTGATGCTTATTTCTAAAGAAATCTCTTTCAGCACACCTGCGATAGGAAAGTAGATAAGAGATGTAGACACCCTGTGTACATTGTGTGTGTTTTATGTTTAATTAAAAGGGGTATGACAGTAAAAAAAAACGGTACAGTAAAATATGTTTTTATGTTTGTTACATAAATATACACTTAACACTAATATTATAAATGTGAAAGTTTGTGTGTTTGGATGTTTGTTACTCAATCACGCAAAAACGGCTGAATGGATTTGGATGAAATTTGGCAAACAGATAGTTTATAACCTGTATTAACACCTATGATACTTTTTATTCCGATATTCCTACGGGATCGAGACTTACGCGGGTGAAACCGCGGGGCGCAGCTAGTAAATAAATAAATACACCTCCCCAATATTTTTTTTTACAATATTTTTAACGTTGTACGGTACTTACCTCTGACTTAGCTCCCGTCGCGCGGCCGCCCGCCTTCAGGAACAAAGAGCTGTTTATACTTGAAAATTTCGGCATCGCCACAAGACGAAGCTATTGTTATACGATAGCTTATGTATTGTTGGGCATAGGCGCTTATCGCAAACAGAGTTTCAACTGTTGTAATTATCACTATATTACCACATTTAGTATCCCGCGCATCATACACCCATGCAAAAAAAAATCGCTCAAACTTTCAATCACGGAATATTGTTGTAAAACATGAGTGTAATCAAATAATATGTGCGGTCGTAAAATAACAGGTAAATCTGCATGTTTAGCTATTTAATTGTTGGGATAAAAAAAACATTAAAAAAAATTGAGTCTTCACAACAAACTATGAGAACGTAATTCTTATGCTAATTAAAAAACGGGAAAAAAATGATTTGAGGGTCAAATTGTGAAAATGTAATTATAGGAATCTATTTAATTAATTGAGGTCATCTAAAAATTCCGATATGGTATTATAGTATTTGGCTATGAGATATTTTTTAAATGTATTTTAAACAGAGCAGTAGGTATTTGTCTAATAGATTTTGGGATTTTATTGTATTTTATTGGTGCTAAACAAAAAATAGTTTTACGCATCAACGCCGTGGTTGGTCGTGGTACGCAAAATTTATTATTATCCCGTCGATTACGAATAGAAACGTTTGATATTTTTTTAAATACTTTAGGATTTTTTTAATATAAAATTAGCAATTTCATAAATAAATAATTATGGAAGGCAGACTTAATATATTATATTTAATAAAGTACTGCTTGCAATCTATCAGTTATTTTAAATCCAAACATAGCCTTAATACACCTTTTTGTGACTTGAAAAAAAAATAAAAATCTTTTTTAAAACAAGCTTTTAATTAACTAAAAAGTACAAAATAAAATTTACGTAAACTACGGGTGTACCCCATTATAGCGAAGTTCGTTATAGCGATGTACGTTACAACGAAAGTATGTTATTGCGATGTACGTTACTGCGAAAGTTCATTACTGCGATGTACGTTACAACGAAAGTACGTAACTTTAATATTTCCTTAAAACCTTGAGGATTATCTTCAAGTTCAGTGTAAGAAGGACATTTACACCTCAAGCTTTAAATAAAATATTAAAGTTCTATGTTTACGTAAGTTTAGGATCTGTGTAAATATCTGTTCTATCACAAATCCAACGAATTAGATGTTCCCATGGCCACCTCCCGTCAAAGCACTAGTTAATACATGACCAATAAGTCCAAACACGATGGTGCTATCTTGTTTGATTGAGGTTTTCCCATGGGCTCCTTCCGGCCCCATCATCAGACCCTGAATACCACCTAGTGTCAAAGCACTTGTTAATACATGACCAATGAGTACAAACACGATAGTGCTATCTTATTTGATTGAGGAGTTCCTATGGCCAACTTCGGGCTCCATCATAAGACCAGCAACATGGTATCATTTTTTCAAAATGTCTATGTCAGCAAAGCTCTTTATAGCTGTAACAGGAAATCATAAATGATAAACTAGGACCATCGAGTAAGAAGAAAACATTGTCTTGAGTTAATCACAGCGACCAACTATTCTTATCATTTAAATAGTCGTTAATAGAATAGTGTGCCTTTAAACAAAGGTTGCATTTTAGTTTAGCTTTAGTTTTTAGGTACTCAGAGGAGCTAACCAATTTCTATTGCCAAGCAAATCTACATATAATAAGAATTGTATTGAAGGATATAATAAAGGTGATATCAGTTTCGATAACATAAACATTTATTTTTAATAAACATTCTTCACTTCACTGTTGTTCTTCAGTTTTTGCATGACAAATGTCAGGATAATCTGGGTTCTTCTCACAGATAAATGGGGCTAACCGGTAACACTGAAAGTCATTAAATTGAGCCGACCGGTATATAGCACCACAGGATTCACCCAAATTTCCATAATTGTTTGGCTCCCCTGTTGCAAATTTGCTGTACCCTGCTTCTGCAAGCGTTTCGTCTGAAAAGAGAGTATTAAAATTTTATTGTTATTTCGTAACGATGGATTACGATAGAACGTCAATTTTTTTTTTAATAATAAAACTGTCACTTTATTCTAGGCAATTACACTATTTCAATTAAGTATGTATAATGATTATAGTTATATTTTGGCTGTTGTTGCTACAAATAATAATTATTTTATGGTGTCAAAATATGGCCTAAGTATTGAATAATTACCATGAATCGTCCTAAACCCCCAACGGTCGCCCCAATCGTGGAATCCGACAAAAGCTATATCTTTCACGAAAACTCCCAGCATAAGTTGATCAGGATATTTGGCAAAGAGTTCTCTTAGTACTGTGGCCTCGGTTTCACTGTTTATAATAGCAAGATGGCCGCCTTCAGCTGAGCATGCCTGGAAAGCTCGAGAGAAATTTCTTGGCACAGTGTGAAACTTGTAGCAACTATTTGTTCTTGCATCCAAACGGTATTCTGAAAAGATATTTTGCTATAATAAAGGAAATTATTAACTCTGCCTTGTTATAATTAAAAAAAAAAACTCTGTTTCAGAAATCAAACGACTCATTTGATAAACACCAACACTTAACCGTAGTAGGCTAGGTAAGGGTTAGACATGCACGATGCAGATTATCTCGTGCGTAAGAAAAAATATTAAAAATGATGTTGATTAGAATGGCCATATAGCAGAAACGTTTATGTTTACCTGGATCAGTAGTGCCGCACTCGTTGACTCTTTTTTTCGAGTCCACGGAACGGTAACATACATAAGGTCGAGTTTCTTCACAGGAAAGATCTGCTAAGTCTCCATTACTATTCAAAGTGAGACAACTTTCTTTATTGTCCTTGTTATCTGGCTCATTTGGCGCCCAGGTTTGAGGAATTTTGGAAAGTGGGATACCTGTAATATATAAAAGTATAAATTAGTAGTCTTAATTTAGTCCTTAAATAAATATACCCAAATGAGTCTTCTCAGCATTGACATTACGTAGCCCAACTGAATCTCCTGCAACCCTAACAATTACTTATGCCTTTACAAAATTTGATTTTATGAAACAGGAGGATCAGTCTCATAATTTGATAGTCTTCCTTTATGCTAATTGACTAACCTTCAACAGTATGATAATCTCCTTGAGAGAAAGTGGCATGAATCCCAGTAAAGATTTCATGCATCTCCTCATTTTCAGTGGAGTTTACAATGTTTGTAATTTCAGCTTTCATTGTTCGTGTAGTTGGAGAAGCTAGAACAGCACCTGATGACAAGGTTAAATCAAATTAACATAGCACTGACAGTCAAAAACCGGGGGCAAGTATGCTTTCGTAAAACTTCAAAAATCTATAAGATCATTACCTACTGCATTTTTCCGACACCTACTTTTCTGAACCAGATTTTTACTTTTTTTTTTTTGGGTTTTTGATACTAACATTTAATATTATACATTCAATAAAATGACTTACCTTCCAGTTGGCATCGCAGCCGAGCATCGATCCAAGTCGCTGGTACAACAATGTGTTTGAACCATCCTTTGGCTGCTGAATTGTATTTGTAATCACATCTGAATGACTGCGATCCCTCTAAAAAATTTAAATGCTGTGTATATCTATAATAGGCATTCATACCAGTATATTTTTATCTTACTGATCCCATTCAATTGTTTTTGTATGTACTGTTGTTGGTGTACCAAATAAATAAATAATTAAAAAACAAGTCAAATAAATCATAAAGAATAAGTCAAATCTAACGTAAAACCTTATAATTATGTAGAAACTTGATCGGTTGAAAGCTGAGGGGGAACCGATGGGTGCATGTATTGATGGAAACTCGTAATTGTGAATGTGAATGGAAAAAATAAGAGGAATGGATTGTGTGAAAAATTAAAATTATTGTTATGAAATAAGTTATTACTGAGAGGACTCGCTAATGGAGTTTATTGAAGGAAAAGAGCTGCAAATAAATTAATAAGGAATAAGGACCGGAAGATGCAAGATTTGATCTCAAATTATAATGCAATATAATGGTCTCTTCTAAAACTGCTTAAAACGAAATAACTAAAAATATCTTACCAATAAATTGCAGGCAGAATAGTAACACAAAATATTTTAACCAAGTCTTCATTTTGAGAGGACTGAGATGTACATGGAAGATAGAATTGTTGTACCAATTATTTATACGTTATTCCAATATTTTATCGGGCGAGATTAGGCCATGAGTCAGTGGTTCCCAAATTATGACGCACTAATTTTCAATTGTTTTGTTATGTAATCTCATTTAGGCATTTGGTCTTTAATCAAATGATTTATTACAGCAAACAATCTTTAGATAATAAACGTTTGGTCAAATGATTTGTTAGGTTAGGTTAGGTTAAAACTGTGACCTCCTATGCCAAAAACGACTAGATTATATAGAAAAGAAACAGGCTACCCGAAACTGACGATACTAAACATTTGGCAAATTTTATTTTGCGCCAACTGAAATATTTGATTACATAAAAATTGGTAAAAGTACTATTTGGTAAACAAGTTATTGTTTAAACGTTCACTTGCGAAACATTAGGTTTGCGTTACAATTATTTGTGAAGTGATTTTTTGCTAAGTAATATTTTGGCAAATTAAATTATGCGGAAAATTGTTTGGGAAGTGTTAATTTCGCAATTTATTTTCGATGAAACAAGGGAGACCCGAATATTTGGTACCGTAGAAGATACGTTTAACTTAGAATTTGAAAAAAATAAAATTTGAAATCCACTGACACAATAAATAATTATAATATTTGGTTGGTACTGAAGGAAACACTTTATCTTAGTAACAAACTTACTTATCGCTTTGTTCAAAAATAAAAAATTGATATAGGTTATAAAGAGGTCTAGTTTTGATAACACCTGAATGATAAGCTAACCTACTCCAACTGCATGAAACGAAATTTAAATCTTGTATACAACGCACACTATGCCGCCAAGCATATTATAAATTGGGGGATTACATCGCTGACAAAAATGCTGGGCTCAGCGCTGGTCCAGCTCCACAGGGTGCATAACATAACGCGTGAGGGAGAGGCAAAGTTCGCGTCCTCACGCCCCTAACCGCCGCCGCTGGAGACACCCTGGGCGTCCACCGCGGGCTTGTGGGCGGCGAGCAATGAGTAGCTCGCCGTCCGACAAGGACCAGGTCCGGGTCGATGGCGCGTCGTGTTCCACGCGCGCCTCAAAGAGATGTCAGCACAATTGGCGGGGTCCGCTAGGACCGATGCCTGTCAGGGTTGCGGGAAAGTCCGAAAGGGATACCGGGACCTTTGCAATAGGCAACTGAAGAAACACGGGTGGGTTTTAGTCAGTAAAAGTCTGACACGCCCTTCCGCTCCGCCCAGAGCGGGAAAAGTCATTGGATGATTTCCCACAGTCAAAAAAAAAAAAAAAGGGCTGCTTATCCTAATTGATTAGCATTCAAAAAAATTGTTGGAGCTCCTGAAGATTGTAAAAACTACTATCTTTACATTGGATAAATTCAATCTCCTAGTATTGTATAACTGCACTATGAACTTACCTACTTTAAAGCTACCATTTACTAGGTACGTCTTTTATCGATTTGAATGTGGCGGCTGAGAGTATGTCATGCTCAATCAAATGTCTCGCTGGTGGTGGCGTGTTCCCTTCAAAATAGTTGAGCCAAATGGTGCTGATCCGTCATGTTCGTGAACGGGCGCCATCAGTAGGGACTGGTTATCTCTTAGCTGCCTTGGCTTATTTTAATTTTTAATAGTTTTGTTTTACTTTTAATTACGGACGCTTTTAACGTGCACCTTTTTCTACATTGTACTCAGATGTATAATTTCAACATTAATGATGTAACCAAATTGTAACAATACTCTGATTTAAAAGAGTGTCCGTGGAGTTTCTTGCCAGTTTTTCTCCACAAGAACCTACCACGCTTTGGAATGGGCAACTAGCTTCATCTTTCTGACTTGACCGTTTCCTTGACAATTCAAAAGTGCCTGTCATTGATTTATTTGAAATAAATGCTTTGAGTTTGAGTTTGAGTTTGAACCACACATCAAAACATCCATAACTTGGTACCTAATTAGTAACAATAATATAATAGTACTTTATCACACCAACACACAACTAGCGATCAACAATATAAACTGCAGAACAAAGGAATAGGGCCAGCTATAATAACGGGTGTAAAAAGACGCTTACCTAAGTCGAGAGTCACTTGTTTTTCCCGTCATTGTGATAATATTATAAAACTGGACTTTACATATGAACCTTATGCTTACGGAGATATTGAAGATCATAGTTTCAACTACTTTTCATGTTCAGGGTTCATGTATTTAATGTATGTATGTTTGTGATTTCTCCACAACTTCAAAATGCCTGAACGGATTTGGATAGACTAGAATAGAATAATTTATTGGTCCATTGTTATAAAGTAAATTTCAAAAATAATAAAACTGAGTGTGGATGCATGGGGTATCGTAACGTTAGAATCCTTACATTACAACCCGAGTGACTTATGCTGTGTTTTTTTAAATCAATATGGCGGCAGTATGGCTCCATTTTCAAATGTGAAAAATATATATTTTTTTCAATTATTTACAATATGGCTATCCAATGGAAGGCCTTGATTCATTACTTGATACATTCCAAAACTATAATTAAAATTTGTTTACAAAATTTGTTACTCGTACATTTTACATAGAGAGGGTGTACATGCAAAACCAACATTTCATCTTTGACTTATTATTAGAATTCTTTCATCATCACGGGAGTGATATGGACAAGTAATGAAATAAAATAACCCGTTAAAATTAACACATCGCCAGCTATTGCCTAATAGCGGTAAAGAAAAATGAATCTAAACATCCAAAAACATAAAACTATTCACTAAAATGTATAAAATAAAAATAAACAATTAAAAAAAAAAATCTTTGCAAATAAATGATTTCGGATTCTGATTTAAAAAAAATAAAAAAAACACGGCTGCTAAAAAAATATAAAAAAATATAATTGAAGCCGGAAGAGGCTTCAATGACAATTTTATCAACTTGTTTTTCACTTTTTAGTTCGTTTTTTAGCAGGGCAGCCGAGGTTTTTAATTTTTAAAAGATCTATTTTTTGTAAAAATAATAAACGAAAACAAGTTATAAATGTTATAACTTAACTTTATATTAGGTACTTCTCGATACTCATTACCTACCCCGCGTTTACATCCACAAACAAAATGTGATACTTGTTTTCTACAAGTCTTGTAAAATACTTGGCAAAGATATTTATGTCCTAGTCATGTTCTTATACTGAATGACTTTCCGTAATTATTTTCCCTAAAAATTTGAATTTTTGCTTCCATAATAAATAGTGAACGAAATGATCGAATTTGAGATCAATAATTACCCGACTAGACCAAGGGTTATTTTTTTATGAAAATCTGCTTGTAAGGTTTGATTACGATTTCGTTTAAAAACTTTTTACAAAAAAAATAACCGACTTAAAAAAAAACAAAAAAAGTGAATAATAACTTTACTTTTTTTGCAATTTTCATTTTTTGCCACCGACTTCCGAAATTAAAGTTATTTTTCACTTTTTTTGTGTTTTACTGTGTGTTTAGTTTATTTTTAAGTCGGTTATTTTTTGTTTTTGTAAATAGTTTTTATTTTTCACTTTTTAGTTGTGATACCTGCCCCACATAAATAAGAATACCAAGATGTCGTCTACATAGACTAAGTGGAAAAAATACGTAATATTGAAACTAACTCAACACCTCTGAAGCATGAACTACCAAACAAAAAAAGAATCATCAATCAATATGTCACTCTCTGTATTTTCTATTTTTCTGTGTACTTCGTAATTGGCGTAATGTTTTGATTAATATTAATGTTGTACTTACTGTCAGCTGTGAAGCTACCTATTACTAAATAAATAAATAAATCATCAAAATCGATTCATAATTGGCGGAGATATCGCGTAACAAACAAACAAAAAAAAAAACATACAGACGAAGAGAACCTCCTTCTTTTTGAAGAAGTCGGTTAAAAATTAATTTGGAATGATGGTCCTGCCATCTGCACATTCAGTTAATAGGGATTTGGCATAAGGCCTTCGTAAAAGATAGCGCCAGCGCATCAATGCTTGTCGTTGGTTAACAGTCTCCGTTAATTACGATGGCAACAAATGAGTAATTAATAACAGTTGTGCTATTCTGTAAAAATCTAAATCCGTGAAAACTTAGGTGAAGTGAGCTTGAAGTGAACTGTCACTGCTATAGAATCAGTAGGTATCGATGAAAAGGACAGCTCACCCACGCTCACTACACCTCAGTTTTCACGGTGAGATTTTAACAGAATCGACCGGCTGATGTATGAACGTAAACGAAGCAAAAAGGAGTATGTCAGGATCTTAGCAGGTGGCGTTCTGTTGTTTCTGTCCCATGGGAAGAAGGCGCGCGTTTAAGTTTGTATGCGTAGAAATTATTCCATGCTCTTATCACTCGGCACCGAGTGTGATCGCTACATGTATTCTTCCGTTTCGTTAAGTGCGTTAGATTGGTTACGATGGTACTTCTAGATAACATCTAGTGCAATTATTTTAGTAACGTCATCGTTAATAAGTAGTTTGTTTGTTTTGATATACTCATTGCTTTGGAATGGGTTTTCCTGATAAGTGCCGTTAACGAATTGCTATGTATTTACTTGCTGTGTTTTGCGGTAAAGCAATCTAACCTCTATTTTTATACCGTGACATTGTGGCGGCATCTACCCCTAAATTGGCGACCCCGAATATGAACGTCAACGCAGCCTTCGTGCAACTACTCCAGCGTGATGTCATCATCATCACTCCTGCACCTTTCGTGAGGCGAGTCACACAGCCAGCAAACACCCACGGCTTCAACGGGTATCCTGACCACCAGCATGCAGCGAACGCGCATTCCTGGTTATCACTCTCAGCCTCATCATAGTTACTTTCTAATTTGGTCTCTCACGGAGTATTTCATTCAAATATAATTTATTTAATCTAATCAAAAACATAAATGTGTAAATGGGCGCCAAATTCAATATCAAGAATATGCGTAGTTATCGATGTCACAGACAAAAAAATTGAGATCTACATGGGTGCCAAGTTCTATAGATAATGCTGAAAATAAAGAAAAACCACATTCTAAAATAAATATAAAACAAAATTTCTTTTTTTTTCTGCTTTAACAATGTTTGCTATAATTATAACAATATAACTTCTTTGAACAGTCGAATTAATTAAACCAAGCACTTAGGATGAATTATTGAAGCTTAAAATTGATTACTTGGCTAGTTTTTATCAGCTAGCCAACATACGATTTAATTTATTAATTTTCGCAGCAACTATTTTGGATTTACATTTTGACCTCACTATCGACTTGCACCCTCGAAAACTTTGAAAACGACACCTATGATGAAAAATTTGAAAATCTTCGCAGTCGCTATTTTGGATTTACATTTTGACCTAACTATCGGCTTTGACACACTCGAAAAAAATACGTAACGTATCGGTACAAGTACGAATTTTTATAAACACACATCAAAAAAGTCTAAGCAACACGCATCACTTACAGAAATTGCATGTTTTATTGATTGATACTTTATTTTTTCAATAATACAATCTTTTTGCTCTCGGAAACATACTGGCTGATTTTTAAACTAGAAACTTTTCGATTGTGTATTGTTTTCATTAAAATAAAAGCTAATTATATTTCCCGATTTCATGTGTTTTCGTTGCTTGATTTTGGTATATAACTCACTTTTATCATTTTGATGTTTGTTGTTAGCCACCAAACCGTGAGAAATAGGCTGCATGAATACGGCCTACGAGCACGACGCCCAATCAGGTGCCCACCTATACGCTATGGGAATTGCGCCCGTCGGAACGAATGGTGTAGGGAAAACTTGACATGGACCCAGGAGCATATGGAGGATATGGGATAATAAGCATTCAGGTGTTATCAAAATCATATTACTTTATTTATTTATTTGAACAAAGCGTTTAGTAAAGTTTTTTGATTAGTTACTAAGATAAAGTGTTTCTCTACCATTTCTTTTAGTAACTAATTAAAAATTTGGTAGGTACACACGGCTACACATCAAGCTATACATTTCCAGTATAAGCTGAACTCGCATAGTACAGAAATCCTATACAATCCGAGATCAGCATAAACTGGAAATGTATAGCTTGATGTGTAGCCGTGTGTACTGAACCTACCAAATTTTATAATTATTTCCTGTGTCAGTGGTTTTCAAATTTACTGGGTTTTTTAAATGACAATATACATAATATTACGTTAGAATGCGCTATTGCCTATTAAAGACTACTCAAAATGTCTCACCGTTGAATTTCGACGCTAAGCTGGTTGAAAACAAATTGAAAAAAAAAACAATTAAAAGTTATTGCGTCATGATTTAGGAACCAATGACTCATGGTCTAATCTCTCCCGATAAAATAATGGAATCACCTATAAATACTTGTTACAACAATTCTATCGACGATGTACACCTCAGTCCTCTCAACATGAAGTCTTGGTTAAAATATTTTGTGTTACTATTCTGCCTGAAGTTTATTGGTAAGATATTTTTAATTAATTCATTAATGTTAAGAAGATTTAGAAGAGACCAATTGCACTATACTTTGAGATCGAATCCTGTATCTTCCGGTCCTTATTCCAATTTATTTGCAATTCTTTTCCTTCAATAAACTCCATTAGCGAGTCATCTCAGAATTAAATTATTTCACAACCATAATTTTAATTTTTCACACAATCTATTCCTCTTCTTATTTCCATTCACATTCACAATTACGAGTTTCCACCTCCTCAGCTTTCGACCTATCAAGGTACTACATAATTATAAGGTTTTACGTTTGAGTATTACGTTAGATTTGAGTTATTTTTTATGATTTATTTTGCTTGTTTTTAGAGGGATCGCAGTCATTCAGATGTGACTACAAATACAATTCAGTAGCCAAAGTATGGTTCAAACACATTGTTGTACCAGCGACTTGGTTCGATGCTCGGGTGCGATGTCAACTGGAAGGTAAGAATCAAATAGGCAAATAAAAATATATATGTAGTAAAAATCTGGTTCAGAAAAGATGGTGTCGGAAAAATGCAGTAATGATCTTAAAGATTTTTGAAGTTTTACGAAGGCATACTTGCCCCTGGTTTTTGACTGTCAGTGCTATGTTAATTTGATTATATCTTGTCATCAGGCGCTGTTCTAGCTTCTCCAACCACACGATCTATGAATACTGAAATGATAAACATCGTAAAGTCCATTAAAAATGAGGAGATGCATGAAATCTTTACTGGTATTCATGCCACTTTCTCTCAAGGAGATTACCATACGGTTGAAGGTTAGTAAATCAGTATAGAGTAAGGATAAAATTATGAGACTAAGCATCCTGCTGTTTCATTACAAAAACTTTTTAACCAAAAAAAACAACGGTCTGCCAAACAAACACCGCAAACTGAAAAATAATTTAAATTTCGGAAGTCGGTGGCAAAAACCAAAAATACAAATCCGAAGACACCGACTTCGGTTGATTTTCTAGTAAAAAAGTTTTTATTTCTGGCTTTTTAGTGGGTCAGTTTGTAATTTATCTAACATACAATAATTGAATTGATAACTTCCTCTTACTATAACTATTACTATAAAAAATACGAAAACAGCCATTGATGTGGCTATAATATTTGAAGAGTTCCCTCGATTTCTCCAGGATCTCGTCATCAGATCCTGACCTGATGACAATGGTGGTCCCATTGTCATCCGGTCAGGATCCGTTCTCGATAGCGATACCCTTTCAAACCAAAAAAGAATTTTGCTAATCTGTTTATGACGGAGTTATATCGGAAAAAACATCAAAAAATCCGAATTGATAACCTCCTCCTTTAAGAAGTCGGTTAAAAAAAAATTTTGTAAAGGCATAAAAATAATCGTTACGGTTGCAGGAGATTCCTTTGGTCTACGTAATGTCAATGCTGAGAAGACTCATTTTGGCATATTTATTTATAGACTAAATTTAGACTAATCTACACTTAATAATATTGTAATATAATATATATATCTATACTATATATATATATATTATTAATTATTAATGTTATATTATTTTTATAATTATATAAAGCTGAAGAGTTTGTTTGTTTGTTTAAACGCGCTAATCTCAGGAACTACTGGTCGGATTTTTTTTTTTCATTTGTGTTGGATAGTCCATTTATCGAGGAAGGTTATGGGCTATATAACATCACGCTACAATCAATAGGAGCGGAGCATAAATTACAAATGTTGCAAAAACGGGAATAATTATTCCTTTTTGAGAGCTTCCGTGAAAGAAAGAAAAGAAAGAAAGAAAGAAAGAAAAACAGGTTTATTTGTCACAGAAACACGTGCATACAAAAAGATCAGCAATTTTAACCAAAATAGATCTAAATACAATTAAATATAAAAAATAAAAAAAGCATATGAGATCAGGAGTATACAGATAAATAATCGGCAGCTGCACGTCATGACGCGCTGATTTTGAGTGGTCACCCGAAAAAAAATTACGTAAATATCATGTATGATGGAATTGTTCCTCTTTCAAATTCCTAAAAAAAGGTCCGCGACGGCATATATCTATCTTTTAAGATTGGCTCACTAATAACCTTTTTTTATGGTAATCAAATTTGTTCGAAATTAATGCATTATCTGCGAAGTAGTTTTATCAACATAATATTAATTCTTATTCAAATAAGTAGTTTTAACAACAAGGGTATTTATGTATCAGTAAAAAACTTTTTGCTAATCGGACATTTAATTTCGAAGTTATGACGAGTATAAAAATGCAATACGCGAAACGTTGACGCCGGCGCCGTGCCGCCGCGACGTTCCCTACTCTAGAGAGGAGAGGATGGGCCACACGGGTAGATCATGACCTGGAATAGGACATAGGATACGTTTTATCCCTATATTCCCACGGGATCGAGACCAACGCGGGTGAAACCGCGAGGCACAGCTAGTACATAATATACAAGGTGGAGACGACAATACGACAAAAAATGAAACTCCGTATACCTAATGACGTTCTCGGTCTACGTACAAAAAATGAATCAAATATATCCAATAGTTTAGCTACGATAGCTAGTCAAAGATCGGCAAACCCCATACTCAGCCCATCACTATTATTTAGTTTGTTTGAAAAAATGACTTTTTTAATTTCGATGTTAGGATTTATTTGATAGTTCCAAAATACTCTTATGCATTAGTATTGCTAGTATTTTCATTTATTGTTGTATTGTCGTCTCCACATTGTATACTATACTTTTATAAATCACAGGTATTCCGCTTTCCAAAATTCCTACAACCTGGGCCCCAAATGAGCCAGATAACAAGGACAATATAGAAAGTTGTCTCACCTTGAATAGTAATGGAGACTTAGCAGATCTTTCCTGTGAAGAAACTCGACCTTATGTGTGTTACCGTTCAGTGGACTCTAACAATAGAGTCAATGAGTGCGGCACTACTGATCCAGGTAAATATACTAGAAGGCTGGCTGGAAGGCTGGCCTGACAGGCTGGTCTTTGACAATTAACTAACAAGGTTTCTGATATATGTTCTTTCTAAACATCATCAGTTTTCATTTTTCTACTTACATACGAGATAATCTGCATGACCATCTAGTAAGGTATCTACTACGGTTAGTTGTTGGTGTTTATCAAATGAGTCGTTTGATTCTTGAAGCAGAGTTATTTTTTAAATAAAATACTCACTAGGCATAGTTTATAATTTCCTTTATTATAGCAAAACATTCTTTTCAGAATACCGTTTGGATAGAAGAACAAATAGTTGCTACAAGTTTCACACAGTGCCAAGAAATTTCTCCCGAGCCTTCCTCGCATGTTCAGCTGAAGGCGGCCATCTTGCTATTATAAACAGTGAAACCGAGGCCACAGTACTAAGAGAACTCTTTGCCAAATATCCAGCAAGAATTATGGTGGGAAATTTCGTGAAAAATATAGCTTTTGTTGGATTTCACGATTGGGGCGAGCTATGGGACTTAAGGACGATTCATGGTAATTTTTCACAACTTATGCCATATTTTGACATCACAAAATAACTATTATTTATAACAAGAATGGCGAAATAATTATGCAAACAGAAAGATATAGCTTTTATTGGTTTTCATGATAATTTACTTTCTCTTTTTTACATCATGAGTAAAAAATAACAAAGTTTTGAAAAGTTATATAAAACACTCTTAGCCCCTTGTTTACCAACCGATCATATGATATTTTAAACTGTTAGCAGATTGATCAAATGGACAGGAATCAAGTAAAAAGGGACTTTAACAACTATTAGATATGTTTATGCAAGAAGGTTCACAGGTATAGTCCAGAACAAAATAATGTTCACAATGTTGGGAATAACAAGTGGCTTTCGGCTTTGTTATGCGTCTAAATTACACCCGTTATAGCTAAATCATTAGCATCTAAATGGAGGGAGGCGATTGAAGTTAAGATTTTAGTCAAAGTGTATGGTGACAATAGAAATTTATTAACTGATAAGATGACGGTTGTGTTTTGCTTCCCTCACTGCACTCAGGATTCTAGTCTTAATTACTCGCTCGTTTCGCTCAGGTGTTAACTATGAACTCTCTGCGCTCCAGAGTTATCCCTAAAACCCTGAGCGCAGTGAGGCATTAAATTTAACGCCTGTGACTAAAGACTCTACTTTATCCCATAGCTGAATAACCTACCACATAATTATTCCCCTTTCAGGTCAAACGCTAACGGAAGCAGGATACAGCAAATTTTCTTCAGGGGAGCCCAATAATTCACCACCAGGTGAATCCTGTGGATCGATATTCCGCTCGGGGCTCTTGAACGACTTTCGGTGTGGCGCACCAGCCCCATTTATCTGTGAGAAGAGTCCAGGATATACCGTCGGCTGTCGTGATTAACCTGAAAAACCACAATACAATTATTTAAAATTATATAAATTTAGCTGATGCCAGTTGCTTCGCCCGCGTGGATACCGAACTCCATCATATTGTATACTAAAACCTTACATATGAACCACTCCTATCCATTGGTGAAATTAGCATGAAAATCGGTGTACTTAGTACTTTTTGAGTTTATCGCGAACAGGACGACAGACAGACTTGGCGGAGGAACAAAGTTTTTTATAATATGTGAGAATAATAATTTAAAAAAAAAATGTTTTATTATTAATATTATAATTAAAGCAATAAAATTAACATAGTGTTGTAAATTATTTCTCAAACTCAAGCATTTATTTCAATTTAACCATTTTCGGGCACTTTTGAATTGTCAAAGATTTAGATGTATTTAGATCTATTTTGGTTAAAATTGCTGATCTTTTTGTATGCACGTTATTCTGTGACAAATAAACCTATTTTTCTTTCTTTCTTTCAAAGAGTCGGTCAGTTGGTTTATTCCATTCTACTACCAAAATCTAATACCACTGGTATTTGTGAAAACTCATATTTATTTTCTATTCCGAACGGATACCACTCTTTAAATAATTTATTTTAATGTGCAAACGAATACCAACCTCTTAAAGAACATTGGCAGAATTTGGTCTGGACTTTTTTTTGGCGTCCATAGATTTCGTATATTATATGAATCAAATTTAATAATTCTTTTACAATATTTCTATTATTCACTCCTCGTAAAAGCCGGGGTTATTTCATGTTTTTAAAAGCTTATCAAATGATGTTCGAATTAGTTACATTCGAAATATTACCATTAAAATAGTGGTGTGAGTACAAATAGTATGAATGCAATTTGTCTTTATCAATAATTAAACGAATGATCGATATAATCCACCGATCAATCGACCCATGTAGAGTTGTAGGTTTTGTTTTTAACATAATTATTGAAATGCTCTATTCTTTCATCTTTAATGAACTGATATCTTTGAAGAAATGCTTCTACTTTTAAATCCAATTAATAATGGATCAAAATATCACAGGATCGTTTCACTGTTGTATCGATTTTTAAGAAAACTGAATCGAACCGTGCAGCATTACTTTTGACTTTGACAGTGTCGTGTTGTCTGTGGTTGTCTGTCAAGACGCTACAGACAGAATTCTTCCGCGTTTTTCATCTCGGTTGTGTTTTGTGTTTATATTTGGCTTTCCCTTTATTTTACCCGACCTGGACTGTTTATGAAATGATTGATACTGCCGTGTGTAACTAGTGCGTGCCCTTATGGCTCCGATATTGCTTTTATGTGCTGATATAATGTGTGCTGACCAAAATAATATTTCATGTTTTCCAACAATGGAATATTGCGATAAAATAAGACAAGCTCGTTCTTATTACGGCGAGCATGTACGTTTCCAAGGCGGATACAGAATAGAGGTGAATAGGGGAAAAGTATTCAAATAATAATGATTATAACCTTAGAGGAGGTCGGAAAATAAAGTTTCGTTATTTATCACGGAAACAATATTATGTACACATTTTAATTGAAAATAATATTCCTGGCAGAACCGGCATAGTTTTAATTGCCGTAGTTGTTTAGTTGGCCGGCGCACTGTAGGCTGCTGCACACACTATGACCTTAGTGTGGTATCTAGGATGGGCCAGACATCGAGAACATAAATATCTCAGCCCCAGCAGGTTTTCTTGATGAGATAATAATACGAGATGAGGATAAGGAATAAAATAAATAATATGTTTAACAAAATGTGTTTTTTATTTGCCCTAACATTAGATATTATAACCGTCAGTTTTAGTTTTTACGGGGCAAGTGCATTTTTTTTTAAAGACGCGCCCTACTTCCATAAATATACAATTGAGTACCTACTAGTATTTGGATTCAATTTGCGAGTGGACTGAGGCACATGGGTTGCAGGTTAATCCATCAAAGACTCAGGTTATTGTTGTTGGCAGCTCAAGGATGATCCCCAAAATAAACTGGTCGCTACTTCCCCAAGTTCAATTTAACGGAACTGCTATTCCTGTTAGTGAAAAGGTTAAGAACCTCGGAGTTTGGGTCGACAAACATCTTTCTTGGGGTCCCCAGCTACAGGATGTAAGCCGCAAAATTTTTGCATCTGGTAAGTCCCTGAGGCGATTGCGGAACTTTCTTCCAACTGCCACTAAAACTGCGCTGCACAATCCCTTTTACTTCCCATCCTTGAATACGCTGATGTCAGTTATCTTGATCTCACTGAGGCACAACTAGATAAACTTGAGCGACTTCAAAACTTTTGCATAAGATTTATATTAGTTAGGGGTAGTTGTAACGTTTACACAAAGAAAAATTTGCTCGTATTTTGAAATTCAATATAATTTAATAGAAACATTATTTACAATTATTTATGCTATATTTTAAAAGTTCATAGTTAGTACCTGCTGGTGTAGCGTTATCTCTTCACAATTATTCTTCTCTTACAATCTACTATCACTTCACTTCTGCACAATGGATTCACTAGCAAGCACTCTGACTGAATTGAAGGAATTGTTTCACACAAAGATGTCTGCCTTTGAAGACGAACTACAGAAGGCGCCTTCATCACCTGTCACAACTTCTAGCCTGGCTACGGAGTTTGCAATGTTCCGGACATTTATAACGCAGGCTCTCAACAGCGTTCAGCAACAGGTGGAGCTACTAGCTCGTAGTGTCGACTAAATTGAGATGCGGGGACGAAGGAAGGTCTTGCTGTTGCATGGTGTTGATGAGAAGCAGAAGGAAGACACTGCCAAGGTGATCACTGAGGTGGTTTGCAACAAATTACAGCTGAGTGACTTCACTGTTGCGGATATCAGCCGATGTCACAGGATGGGACGGGCCGCCCCTAATAAAACCAGGCCTATTCTGTTCAAGCTCGGCAGTCTTGTGGTTCGGGATAAGATTTGGTTCTCTAAAGCCAAATTAAAGGGTACAGGCGTCACCATGTCCGAGTTCCTGACAAAGGGGCGGCATGATGTGTTCTTGGCTGCGAGAGAAAGATGCGGTGTCACCTAGAGCTGGACTAAGGCAGGCTGCGTGTACGTTCTTGGTCCCAATGATTCGCGGCACCGGGTTGAGTCCTTTGCTGAATTGGACAGGATTGCGCCGAATCTCAGTGAGCTCGAGCAGAGTGATCCAGTATCGGCTGTGCCAGCCTCTGTCCCGGTCGTTGCTGTTGCGAAGACCACAAGGTTGAAGCGTGCTGCCGCTTTGAAGAAGTGATTTCTTTGTGATGTTTTATTCAAAGTCCGGGTAATATCATGTTTTGTTGTTTTGTTTTTTATTTCACCTTCAGTGAATCTAATTAATAGTGTGGTAGGTTAAACAATTATTGATACTTTGCTTTACAACTGTCACAAGTCACTATTTTATTGTTGTCACTGTCACTGTCAGTCAATACCAGTATCATATAGTGCGTTCCATTTTTCGTAACGCTGCAATTGCGGAATGTGACTGGCAGAATTATTTATTTATTGAAATGTTTTACTTTTTATTTTGTTTTTAATTCTTTTGTTACCTGGACTGCGGTAGGTTTTATTACTTAGCTTCAATTTAATAACGTAACCGGCAGGTGGACTATCTATACGGTTTATTTTTTATTTTATTTTATTCGTTAGATCTCTATATATTATTATTTTTATTTTATTTTATTGTATATATGTCTATCGATGACAGCAGTGATAATAGTAGTTTTTACTCAATAACAAGCAACGACGACAGTTTCGTGAGTATTCCTTCTCTTGTAGACAGTCTTGCTGCGCAGTTTTCTGATGTTCCTAAAAATTTTAACGTTATACATATAAACGCTCAGAGCATTCCGGCTCATTTCCACGATATGCTGGCAAGCTTTGACTGTAAGGATGTACATGCTATTCTTATTTCCGAGTCATGGCTTAAACCTTGTCTCCCTTCATCTAGTTACTCTCTTCCCGGCTTCCAACTTATAAGAAATGACCGGTCGGTTGGTGGTGGTGGTGGTGTAGCCATTTATCTCCGCGCGCATATTCCCTACACTGTTATCAATGTATCAGCGCAGCCACCGCCATCTCATGCTGGTGAACATCTCTTCCTTGAAGTCGAATTACATCATTCTAAATTACTTCTTGGCGTCTATTATTGTCCCTCTTTACGCGTTAATTTCTTTTCATCTTTTGAAAATCTCTTAGAAATGCTGATCCCTTCTTACAATCATAGCATAATCATGGGTGACTTTAATACTTGTCTTCTGAAAAAAGACTATCGCTCTTCTTCTCTAACTAATATTTTACCTTCCAGTAATCTTTCCATTGTTCCACTGAGTGCTACTCACCATTTTCCTAATTCAACACCTTCTCTTCTTGACTTGATTTTTGTCTCTTCTCTTGATCACGTCGCTAAGCATGGACAATGTTCAGCCGATGCCTTTTCCTATCATGACCTGATTTTTCTGTCATACAAAATTCGCCCACCTAAGGCAAAAGCTAAAATTCTCATGCAACGCAATTTTGGTGGAATGAACGTTGACGAACTTTGCAAGGATGCCGGTAATATAGATTGGTCTGCTTTGTTTGCGTCTGCATCAGTCGATGAGCAAGTTAATATTTTTACGACTAAACTTATCGAGCTTTATGACCTTCACGCACCTGTTCGAGCAGTTAAGGTTAAACATTTGCCGGCGCCGTGGCTCACAAACGAGATTAAAACGCTCATGCACAAAAAAGTAACGGCAAAGTCTAAATTTAAACGTAGGGCTAACGACGCTAACAGGGAAAGATACCTTTCAATACGTAATCACTGTAATAAGGTGTGTAGGAATGCTAATCGCCAACACATTCATACTTCTGTCCAAAATGGGGACGCATCCAAAGTTTGGAAATTTCTTAGTTCATGTGGGGTCGGTAAAATCCGACAAGAGCCAATCCTAAAAGACATAGACATGGATACAATGAATAATCATTTTACTGCTTCGTCCAATTTTGATAGGACAACAAAATTGGATACACTGAATTATCTTTCTTCACTTCCGACTCCCAGCTATTCTCCATTTGTTTTTAGTCAGTTCTCCGCATGTGATGTTAAGAAGAGCATACTCTCGATCACTTCCAATGCAGTTGGAAGTGACTGTATCAGCCGTAATATGTTAGTGCCTGTGCTGGATGTTATCCTTCCCGTCATTTGTCACATCCTCAATTTTTCTGCATCTAGTGGTGTCTTTCCATGCTCATGGAAAGATGCTCAAATAATTCCTTTACCTAAAAAGTCTAATCCAAGATCCTTTTCTGAATACCGTCCAATATCCGTCCTGCCATTCCTATCCAAAGTGCTTGAACGGTTAATTCATAATCAACTAAGCACTTTCCTCTCTAAAAATAATCTCCTCAACCCCTTCCAGTCTGGCTTCCGTCCAGGACATAGCACCACCACAGCGCTTCTGAACGTTACGGATGATATAAGGTCAGCCATGGAAAACGGTAATCTAACGGTCTTAGCTTTGTTAGATTTCAGTAATGGTTTTAATACTGTTGATTTTGATGTTTTGCTTGGCATTTTATGCTCTCTTAACATATCTCCATCGGTAATCGACTGGTTCCGTACTTACCTGTTCGGTCGCCGGCAACGTATTTGCATTGGAGAGATCTTGTCTTCCTGGAATAACACTTCTGCCGGTGTACCTCAGGGTGGCGTTCTATCCCCTTTACTTTTCGCAGTTTTTATTAACTCAATCTCCGACGAACTAATTTCTTCCTACCATCTTTATGCAGATGATTTACAAATTTACTCGCGAGCTCCTCTTGGAAATCTGTCTGAGGCCATCTTAACGATTAATCGTGATCTGGCCCGTATTTGCGACTGGAGCAAGAAATATGGACTTATGGTCAACCCCATAAAGACGCAGGTTGTGGTAGTGGGTAGTCCTAGGATGGTCTCAAGGATCGACTGGACGACTCTTCCCCAAGTTTGTTTTGACAACTCAATTGTTCCCTTTAGTGAGAAAGTTAAAAACTTGGGGATATTCATTGATAAGAACTTTTCTTGGACTGCCCAGCTGCAGGAAGTTAGCCGCAAACTATTTGCATCCGCTGCATCTTTGAAGAGATTACGTAATTTTCTACCGACTGCCACCAAGATTGCTCTTGCACAATCGCTTCTTTTACCCATCCTTGACTATGCCGATGCCAGCTATCTTGACCTTACCCAAGACCAACTCAATAAACTTGAGCGGCTTCAAAATGTTTGTATAAGGTTCATATTCGGTTTGCGCAAATATGACCATGTTTCCGAATTTCGTGTGAAACTCAAGTGGTTACCAATCCGCCTTCGCCGGAATGCTCATATTCTTTCCCTTTTGTTTAATGTGCTTTTTTCCCCTTTCACCCCTCTCTATCTCAAAAATCGTTTCCAGTTTCTTTGTGACTCCCACTCAAAATTTTTAAGGTCATCGGATAACTTAAAGCTTAAAATGCCAATGCATTCCTCAACTTTCCTCGACAAATCATTTGCCGTCCAGGCCGCTCGTTTGTGGAATGCATTGCCAGTTCAAATAAAACGCGCGCAGTCGTTAATAGAATTTAAAAGACTCGTTAAGGAACATTACTTGTCGTTGTGATCTTGTCTTCGTAACTGTGTAATTATCTATAGTCTTCAATTATTTTTCGTTGCTTATTGATTTATTTCCTATGTATGTATGTATGTATCTATTATTTAGGATATGTATGTATATGTGTATCTATTTTAGTGTATTGTATAGATAACTTATTATTTGCACCAACGACAGCCCCATATTATGTCCAGGCAAATCACTGTCCATTCCAAGGTTGCCTGGAAGAGATCGCGGAAAGCGATAAGGCCGCCCATTGTATATTGTGTAGTGTTTGTTTTTTTTTTTCCCTTTCGTTATATATTTTTGTGGTGTACAATAAAGTATATATAATATAAATAAATATATTTGGCTTGCGCAATATGATCATATTTCTGAATTTCGTACAAAGCTCAAGTGGCTTCCCATACGTCTTCGCCGGAATTCTCATATCTTATTTCAGCTTTACAGTATTCTGTTTAATCCTACAACCCCCTCTTATCTTAAAGAACGGTTCAAGTTCCTTCATGACACATAATAGATATCTGAGGTCATCGGAAAACTTGAGACTAGAAATGCCGATGTTTAGGGGTATGAGGAACAGGGTGTAAAGTTCACTCATCCCCCATAGAAAAGGGAGGATCCTCCGACCAGACGGGTGTTGTGTCTGACGGGCAACTGCCCAATGATTGATATTGGGTTTTTGTATATATGTTCACTGCACGGTAAACTCTAATTGCGCGATGCAGGATTTATGTGACGTCAGGATTTTTGTGTGACGTCAGGTCTTGGATGCGTAGTTCGCATGTGGCGATGTAGATACCGCCACAGATGCATTCGACCAGTTTTTATGACAAGTCTTTTACAGTTCAAGCAGCACGGTTATGAAATGCCTTGCCCGTGTCGATAAGGCGTGCTCAATATTTGTCCACTTTTAAAATTCTGGTAAAAAAACACTTACTCACGTCTCTCCTTAAACATCGTCATTAAATATAGCTCTTTCCTCCTGTTTCATGTTTATTATTGTATTGTTTATATATATAATATATATATATATATATAAATAAGTATATGCTTTATGTATGTATGTATTTATTGTATATGTAAATGGTACACCACTGACGCTCTTAGTGATAAAGCCGCCCATTGTGTTACCCTATGTTAAATTTCTAATATTGTATCTGTATTTTTTATGGTGTACATAATAAAGAGTATTCTATTCTATTCTATTCTACTACTCTACATCGAGGGTTAGAATTGATTTGGGTTTTTCTCATTTTATCCATAAATACTCTTACATAGACCACACCACATTATCTTTTTCTATGATTTAATTTCAATCTGCTATGTTTTATAGATGTTGATAAGATAAGATAAGATAAGATATTCTTTATTTGTCTAAACATGGTATACATACAAGAGCATGCAAGATTAAAATCAATTGTTTAAGTCCAGTCATGTTTAGCCGTAAGTATCGGCGTAAAAATATTTCTATAATATTGAAAACTATTATTCTTTTTATTGACAACTAAAAAATTATAAAATTTCACAAAAAGAAAGTATGTTATGAGTTATATTATTATAAAATTTCACAAAAAGAAAGAAAGGTACCCAGAATTGCAAATACAAAATTTTTAACTTAGAGACCTGTTAATTCGAAATTATTATTATATCATCATGTCAACATTCAGATTGAAAAAATAAATCACAAATACAAGAACAATGTCAAAGTTTAAAGATGTATGTCAAATTTGAAAGATACATGTCAAAATTACAACCCAAGTCCAAATTAACAGATTTATGTCGATTTTACAATGTTGATTGCTACATTACAATGTGAACGTCTGGTTCATGTCAAATTACAAGATGAATGTCAAAATTACAGGATTTATGTCAGAATTATGAGTTAAATGTTCAGATTACAGGATTTATGTCAAAGTTATTTAAGAAAACTAAAAAACTTTTTCGGCTAGAAATTCGGAGACACTGTAATATGCTTTATGCAAAAGGAACAGCTTTAATTGACGCTTGAATGCATTCCTATTTAGCTCTTTCCATCGTTTAGGCAGTATATTAAATATAGTGGGAGCCATGCAGACGATACTCTTGCGCATGAGTGCTGTTTTTGCTGGATAGATGCGAAGAATAGTCGCATCTCTTCTGTTACGCGGTACGGCGTCCTCTAGACGTGGGAACAGTTTGGGGTTAGTTTTAACAAACATTGCGGTTTCGAGAATATACATACAGGGAAGTGTTAATATTTTGTACTTTTTAAAATATGGTTTACATGTATCAACCGTTTTTAACCCAAACATAGATCTAATACATCTCTTTTGAGCCTTGAATGCCGTGTTAACGTCGGTAGAATTTCCCCAGAATATAATGCCGTATCTTAGGTGAGACGCAGCTAAGCCATGGTAAGCTGCAATCAAGGTGTCTACATTCACAACTGCAGCTAGAGAGTGCAATGCAAATGCAGAACTACAATTTTTTTTGCAAAGGTTCTCTATATGCGATTTCCAGTCAAGCCTTTTATCAATCATTAGTCCAAGGAATTTCGTACCATTTACGCTTTCAATTGTTTTATTCGTTATATTTATGTCCATGTTTTCTACAGTCGAACGTTGACTAAAATGTATGATTTTAGTTTTATCTAGATTAATTTTTAAATTATTATTATTTAACCACTTTATTATTGATGTCAGAGTATTGTGAATGTCAAGTTTATATTGGATCATGTCACTGTTATTATTAGAAATTGTCAATCCGCAAACAAAGTCATAGGATGTGAAATTGACGTTCGACGTCGTTCATTCATAACCTAAAAATTACCTGAAAATAGTCTCATTTATAGATTCTGGAGCTAACGCCAAATCTTTGAATATATTTTTCATTACGGGACGCTTCAATTTGATCCCAGACAATTCTTAGTATGGAGACCTGCCATTTTTATTTGATACAGTCATTCCCGTCAAACCTAACGAATTTTTGTTGAGCATTTTTTATTGATGACCAACCAACCGGTGGCGCATTTGATTAAATAATGACAGTAATTATGTTAAAAAACACATTATTATTTCATTTGTATGCATATCATTTACATGTTAAATATTTTTTACTGACCATCCATATATGGGAGCTGGGCCAAGTGCTGCCCAGAATGGACACATAGTGCATTATGTTCCTTGGGCTTGTACTAGTCTGTACACCAAAGCTCAATAAAATCTATCCGCGGAGTTTTGAGAAAAACTATTTTTTTTTGAGTATTTTGTATTGATGAATATCAACCAACCGATGGTGCATTTTATTAAAAATAATGGCAGTATTTATGTTAAACAACACATTCTTATTTCATTTTTATGCATATCATTTTCATTTTAAATAATATTTACTGACCATCCATTTAAGGCAGTTGGGTCAAATGCTGCCCAGAATGGACATATTGTCCATTATAATCCTTGCGCTTGTACTAGTCTGTACACCAAAGCTCAATAAAATCTATCCGCGGAGTTTTGAGAAAAACTATTTTTTGTTGAGTATTTTCTATTGATGAATATCAACCAACCGATGGTGCATTTTATTAAAAATAATGACAGTAATTATGTTAAACAACACATTCTCATTTCATTTTTATGCAATCATTTTCAATATAAATATTTATTACTGACCATCCATTTAAGGCAGTTGGGCCAAGTGCTGCCCAAAATGGACACATAATACATTCTGATCTTTGTGCTTGTACTAGTCTGTACACCAAAGCTCAATAAAATCTATTCGCGGAGTTTTCAGAAATACTATTTTTTGTTGAGTATTTTCTATTGATGAATATCTACCAACCGATGGTGCATTTTATTAAAAGTACTGGCAGTAATTATGTTAAACAACACATTCTTATTTCATTTTTATGCAATCATTTTCATTTTAAATAATTTTTACTGACCATCCATTTATGGCAGTTGGGTCAAGTGCTGCCCAGAATGGACACATAGTGCGTTACGTACCTTGGGATTATACTAGTGAGTAAACCAAAGCTCAATAAAATCTATCCGCGGAGTTTTGAGATAAACTATTTTTTGTTGAGTATTTTCTATTGATGAATATCAACCAACCGATGGTGCATTTTATTAAAAATAATTTCAGTAATTATGTTAAATAACACATTCTCATTTCATTTTTATGCAATCATTTTCATTATAAATAATTTTTACTGACCATCCATTTATGGCAGTTGGGTCAAGTGCTGCTCAGAATGGACACATAGTGCGTTACGTACCTTGGGCTTATACTAGTCAGTAAACCAAAGCTCAATGAAATCAATCCGAGGAGTTTTGAGGAAAACTATTTTTTGTTGAGTATTTTTTATTGATGAACACCAACCAACCAATGGCGCATTTGATTAAATAATGACAGTAATTATGTTAAACAACACATTCTTATTCCATTTTTATGCATATCATTAACATTGTAGTGTAAAGCACTTGTCAATGCATATTCAACGAGCCCAAACACGATGGTGCTGTCTTGTTTGGCTAAGGAGTTCCTATGGGTACTGTCCGGCTCCATCACCAGACTCTGGATACTACCTTGGACTATACTAAGTACTTGTCAAGACAAAGCCAACGAGTTCAAACACGATGGTGCTATCTTGTTTGGTTGAGGAGTTCCTATAGCCACCTGCCGGCTCCATCATCAGACCCTGGACACTTCCTAGTATAAGGCAATTGTCAGTGCATATTCAACGAGACCAAACCCGACAGTGCTGTCTTGTATGGTTGAGGAGTTCCTATCGGTACCTTCCGGCTCCATCACCAGACCCTCGATGCAACCTTGGGCTATACTAGGTACTTATCAAGATAAAACCAACGAGTTCAAACACGATTGTGCTATCTTGTTTGGTTGAGAAGTTCCTATAGCCACCTTCCGGCTCCATCATCAGACCCTGGACACTGCCTAGTGTAAAGCACTTGTCAATGCATATTCAACGAGTTCAAAGTCGATGGTGCTGTCTTGTTTGGTTCAGGAGTTCCTGTGGATACCTGCCGGCTCCGTATAAAGGCAATAACTTTTCAACCCTGGGACCGATTTTTTTATTTTTTATTTTTGTATGTATAAATTGATGCAAGGAACCATTTGGAAGCACTCCCATGGCTGGGCAGCATTTGGTCCAAATTGGTCAATATCCTTTTGGTTTTCTATTGTTTTTATGTGATCATAATAAAATGATAATTATACAAATTCACTCCGATATTTTTACAAAGGTAAAGGGTAAGAGTAGTTTAAGTGAATCACCTTTTTTTTTTTTTTTTTTTTTTTTTTTTTTTTTTTTTTTTTTATAAAACGTTGCACCTTGCGAGACATTTTGAAAAAATGATGCCATGGAGCTGGTCTGATGATGGAGCTGGAAGTTGGGCATAGGAACTTCTCAATCAAACAAGATAGCACCATCGTGCTTGGACTCATTGGTTACGTACCTATTAACAAATACTTTGACACTAGGTGGTGTTCAGACTCTGATGATGGAGCCGGAAGGTGGCCATGGGAAAACCTAATTTGTTGAATTTGTGAAGGTGATAGAACAGATATTTAAACAAATCCTAATGCTAAAAAGTAGAAAATCAAATAGGTATAAGTAAAAATCTTTTTAAAAACAAGCTTTTAATGAACTAAAAAGTACTATTATAACTAACGTAAACATAGAATTTTAATATGTTCTTAAAAGCTTGAGGCGTAAATGTTCTGTAACGGCTAAGGCTTTGCAGGTAGGCTGCGCAGGCCGTTAACGGATAGGTAGGTAGTGTAGGGAGATGAGTAAAACCAGCAGGGTAGTTTAATACATATATTAAGTAAGAGATCCACAGCTAGGTCGCGGGTAAGGTCACTGATATTCCGAGCACTCGCACACTTAGGTAGGTAGAAGGGTACCGTCCTTGGTCATCCGTTGTAGTAGGAGGGGGCCTGCTAGCGCAGGCTCAGCTGGAACGGTAGGGTAGTACACATCGGAGACACGTGGCCGACGAGGAGGCCTGTCAGCACAGGCCTGCAGGGAGTACTCGGCGTTAGGCCGCAGGTAGCTCGCGGCGTAGGCCGCAGGTAGGCCAGGCCTCGGCAAGGACTCGGTAGCGGGCATTGGCAGCATGCCAACGCGTCCTGTCCTTAGCCGGACGTAAGAGGCCGGAACGTAGTAGCCGGGATGTAGAAGCCGGGGTGTAGAAGCCGAGGTGTAGAAGCCGGGATGTAGAATCGCCGGTACGTAGAACCCTGAAAGCGCGTTAGGGAACGCATGTCAGATGCGGTGCAATTGGTAGCAAGCTGCGTGCAATGTGCTAGCCTCCTTAGCGACCAAGAACGGTATGGGAAGCAGGATAGGTAAGCATAATACATCGCAGCGGCTTACAGGCAGAGAGAGAGAGAGTGCAATCACAGCGTGGCAGAATGACAGGTAAGAATTTAGGTTATGTAGTGACAAGCCAGGCTTAAAGAGCATAACCATTGCAGATGGCACAAGAAGCACACAGTACAGTATAATAGTTATAATAATAATGATGAACTCACCCTAGACTCGGGGCACATGGTAAATCTAGGGGTTCTACATATTGAACCGCTAGAATGGCAGGTTGCAGATGAAATGAATGAGTAATGTCAGTCAACTAGTGTTGGGCATGTAATTTAGTGTTGTGCTCAACCACTTAGTAACATAGTAACTAATTAACTAAGTTCAGGTTTGAAGCCACAACGTTACAGTTCTTCATACACTAAACTTGAAGATAAGCCTCAAGATTTTAAGAACATATTCAAGTTCTATGTTTAAGTAAGTGTTATTTAGTACTTTTGAGTTCATTAAAAGCTTGTTTTAAAAAAGATTTTTACTTATATTTTATATTCTTACATAGGTCCTTTCTTCTGAAAACTGTACTGAAAAAGTAATCCTGCATGTCATCTGCCAAGCCATTGTGATCAACATCGCAACTTATCATGGAATCGTCTGATGTATTGGAAAAGACATTGTCTATATAACATCGTGAGTCGTTTCGAATAAATGTAGTTGAACAATTTAAAGATTTTTTATTAAGTCATTTCTTTGTTTATTGTCAGTTGATAAGCCAATATTAAAATCACCGCAAATAACACAGTTCTTGTTAAAGAAATGTTCTAATAGTTTTTAGAGTCTCACCATAAAAGTTTCTAAGTTTTTATCATAAAGCGTACGTTAACAGCAACACACGCAATGAGTAATTAATAACAGTTGTGCTGTTTGATACTGTGATTCTGTAAAAATCTAACCGTAAAAAAACTTAGGTGAAGTGAGCTTGAAGTGAACTGTCACTGCTATAGAATCAGTAGGTATCGATGAAAAGGACAGCTCACCCACGCTCACTACACCTCAGTTTTCACGGTGAGATTTTAACAGAATCGACCGGCTGATGTATGAACGTAAACGAAGCAAAAAGGAGTATGTCAGGATCTTAGCAGGTGGCGTTCTGTTGTTTCTGTCCCATAGGAAGAAGGCGCGCGTTTAAGTTTGTATGCGTAGAAATTATTCCATGCTCTTATCGCTCGGCACCGAGTGTGATCGCTACATGTTCCGTTTCGTTAAGTGCGTTAGATTGGTTACGATGGTACTTCTAGTTAACATCTAGTGTAATTATTTATTAACGTCATCGTTAATAAGTAGTTTGTTTGTTATGATAAACTCATTGCTTTGGAATGGGTTTTCCTGATAAGATGCCGTTAACGAATTGCTATGTATTTACTTGCTGTGTTTTGCGGTATAGCAATCTGATTGATACCTCTATTATTATACAGTGACATTGTGGCGGCATCTTCCCCTAAATTGGTGACCCCGAATATGAACGTCAACGCAGCCTTCGTGCAACTACTCCAGCGTGATGTCATCATCATCACTCCTGCACCTTTCGTGAGGCGAGTCACACAGCCAGCAAACACCCACGGCTTCAACGGGTATCCTGACCACCAGCATGCAGCGAACGCGCATTCCTGGTTATCACCCTCAGCCTCATCATAGTTACTTTCTAATTTGGTCTCTCACGGAGTATTTCATTCAAATATAATTTATTTAATCTAATCAAAAACATAAATGTGTACTCCAGCGTGATGTCATCATCATCACTCCTGCACCTTTCGAGAGGCGAGTCACACAGCCAGCCAATTGAATTAATTACACAAAGCACTTAGGATGAATTGAAGTTCAAAATTGATTACTTGGCTTGTTTTTATCAGCAAGCCAACATACGATTTAATTTATTAATTTTCGCAGCCACTATTTTGGATTTACATTTTGACCTCACTATCGACTTTAAGCACCGTCAAAAACTTTGAAAACGACACCTTTGACGAAAAATTTGAAAATCTTCGCAGTCGCTATTTTAGATTTACATTTCGATCTCACTATCGGCTTTGACACACTCGAAAAAATACGTAACGTATCGGTACAAGTACGAATTATACACACATCACAAAAGTCTAAGCAACACGCATCACTTACAGAAATTGCATGTTTTATTGAATGATACTTTATTTTTTCTAAACAAAGTACATTGGTAAATTGGTATACTTCTTTTTTTATCTTTTTGCTCTCGGAAACATACTGGCTGATTTTAAAACTAGAAACTTTTCGATTGTGTATTGTTTTCATTAAAATAAAAGCTAATTATTATTTCCCGATTTCATGTGTTTTCGTTGCTTGATTTTGGTATATAACTCACTTTTATCATTTTGGTGTTTGTTGTTAGCCACCAAACCGTGAGAAATAGGCTGCATGAATACGGCCTACGAGCACGACGCCCAATCAGGTGGCCACCTATACGCTATGGGAATTGCGCCCGTCGGAACGAATGGTGTAGGGAAAACTTGACATGGACCCAGGAACAATAATATGGGATAATAAGCATTCAGGTGTTATCAAAATCATATAACTTTATTTATTTATTTGAACAAAGCGTTTAGTAAAGTTTTTTGATTAGTTACTAAGATAAAGTGTTTCTTTACCATTTATTTTAGTAACTACCTAATTAAAAATTTGGTAGGTACTGAACCTACCAAATTTTATAATTATTTCCTGTGTCAGTGGTTTTCAAATTTACTGGGTCTTTTAAATGTATGATTACGTCAGAATGCGCTTTTGACTATTAAAGACTACTCAAAATGTCTCACCATTGAATTTCGACGCTAAGCTGGTTGAAAGCAAATTGAAAAAAAAAACAATTAAAAATTATTGCGTCATGATTTAGGAACCACTGACTCATGGCCTAATCTCTCCCGATAAAATAATAGAATCACCTATAAATACTTGTTACAACGCTTCTATCGACGATGTACACCTCAGTCCTCTCAACATGAAGTCTTGGTTAAAATATTTTGTGTTACTATTCTGCCTGAAATTTATTGGTAAGATATTTTTAATTAATTCATTAGTGTTAAGAAGATTTAGAAGAGACCAATTGCACTATAATTTGAGATCAAATCCCGTATCTTCCGGTCCTTATTCCAATTTATTTGAAATTCTTTTCCTTCAATAAACTCCATTACCGAGTCATCTCAGAATTAAATTATTTCACAACCATAATTTTAATTTTTCACACAATCCATTCCTCTTCTTATTTCCATTCACATTCACAATTACGAGTTTCCACCTCCTCAGCTTTCGACCTATCAAGGTACTTCATAATTATAAGGTTTTACGTTTGAGTATTACGCTAGATTTGAGTTATTTTTTATGATTTATTTTGTTTGTTTTTAGAGGGATTCAGATGTGACTACAACTACAATTCAGTAGCAAAAGGATGGTTCAAACACATTGTTGTACCAGCGACTTGGAGCGATGCTCGGTTGCGATGTGCACTGGAAGGTGAGTTTTTTTTTTTTATGTAAAGGCTGTTCCAATAAAAGTGAACTTTTTAAATTTAGTGTCATTTCTTTTTCGTGCAAGTGGCAATGAGTTGCCACTTGCACGAAAAATTTCACAACTATAACCTATGTTTATTCCGATTATTAAAAATGAAGCGCTTTACGAAAGAACAACGCGTTATAAATGTGAAAACTTATTACATACAATTGGAAAGTTATGCTGAGACCGTTCGACTGTAAGTGGCATTAGTTACAGGAATATGATAACAGAGCTCTTGTGGTGTCAACTGAACGGCATGGATCTGGATGTAATGTGGTTTCAGCAAGACGGTGCCACCTGCCACACCGCGCATGAATCAATCGATTTATTGCAGCAACGATTTTTAACTGGCCACCAAGATCATGCGATTTAACGCCGTTCAATTTTTTTCATGTCATCAGAGCCATGGGGGCTATTTGCCGGATATTTTATTCCATACTTAAACGGAACATGTCTTCTTTACAATCCAATAAGAATATCACAACTCTCTAACAAAATACGTGTTTTTATTTTAAAATGAAAACGTTCACTCTTATTGAGACACCCTTTTATTATCAAAAAGGCAAAAAAAAAAATAGCATGCAGTAATGATCTTATAGATTTTTGAAGTTTTACGAAGGCATACTAATTGCCCTTGGTTTTTGACTGTCAGTGCTATGTTAACTTGATTTTATCTTGTCATCAGGCGCTGTTCTAGCTTCTCCAACCACACGATCTATGAATACTGAAATGATAAACATCATAAAGTCCACTGAAAATAAGAAGATGCATGACATCTTTACTGGTATTCATGCCACTTTCTCTCAAGGAGATTACCATACTGTTGAAGGTTAGTCAATCAGTATAGAGTAAGTATAAAATGATGAGACTAAGCATCCTGCTGTTTCATTATAAAAACTTTTTAACAAAAAAAAACAACCGTGTTCCAAACAAACACTACAAAAATACAAATCCAAAGACACCGACTTCGGTTGATTTTCTTCTAAAAACGTGTTTATTTCTGGCTTTTTAGTGGGGCAGTTTGTAATTTATCATACAATACCCTAACGGCAACTGCTCATCACCTTTTACAAAATATCGCTTTTCCCGACGCATGGACGCTAATCGTTGAAGAGCTCTCCTGGTACTTCACCATCAGCTCCACGTCACCATATGCAATGTGACGAGCATAAATTGCTTAGCAACGATATTAAAGTAATCGAATCGCAAACCGAGAAATACTTATTATTGAGTAGGTCCGGTGGCCATCTGTGGTCTTCATCATCAGTTCCACTTCACCAAATGGTGGTTTCTGAGAGCAACTGCACGAGTTTCTATAAAAAATACCGAAATAGCCATTGATGTGGTTATAATATTTGAAGAGTTCCCTCGATTTCTCCAGGATCTCGTCATCAGATCCTGACCTGATGACAATGGGACCATCTCGAAAGATACCCTTTCAAACTAAAAAATAATTTTGCAAATCGGTTTATGACGGAGTTATGCCAGAACAAACATACAAAAAAAAAAACGAATTGATAACCTCCTCCTTTTAGAAGTCGGTTAAAAACAAATTTTGTAAAGGCATAAAAATAATCGTTACGGTTGCAGGAGATTCCTTTGGTCTACGTAACATTTAAAAATATAAAAAATAGTAGCCCACCGGTATCGGGAACAGGGTCCAAGCTACCGGCGGTCAGGGCTCCAGAGAGAGGAACCTCCTAACAATGCGAGCCGTGTCCAGGAGTACAGCTTTCTGAATCAAGCCCTTAATCCAGCTGCCCAACGAGAGCCTCCTTAGGTGTTAGTCGAGGCTCTTGGCAATTAAGCCATTGGCTGATACGACTATCGGCACAATGATCGCAGAGTCCACATCCCACATGTCGACAACCTCGTGAGCCAAGTCAAGATACTTGATTTGTTTATCTTTCTCGGCCTTCACGAGGTTCCCGTCATGCGGGACCGTTATGTCAATGATCATTGCGCGCCGCTCTGTTCGATCCACCACCACTATATCAGGCTTATTGGCAACAATAGTCCTGTCAGTGATGATGGATCGATCCCAGTACAATGTGATATTTCCATTTTCGAGAACTGGGTGGGGCACGTACCTGTAGTACGGCACTTCCGATTCCACTAGGCTGTATTTCAGAGCAAGTTGCTGATGGATAATCCTGGCTACAAGGTTGTGTCTAATAGTATTATTATATAATATATATAATATCTATAATCTATACTATATATATATATATCGGATTAAAAAAAAAATGGCTATATAACATCACGCTACGATCAATAGGAGCGTAGCATAAATGACAAATGTTGCAAAAACAGGAATTATTATTCCTTTTTGAGAGCTTCCGTTGCGTGCGCTGCGGAGATGGTATAAATTACGCAAATATCATGTATGACGGAATTGTTCCTCTTTAAAAGTTCTAAAAAAAGTCCGCAACAGCATATCACTATAACCTTTTTTTTTGGTAATCAAATTGTTCGAAATTAATGCATTATCTGCGAAGGAGTTTTATCAACATAATATTAATTCTTATTCAAATAATAGTTTTAACATCAAGGGTATTTATGTATTAGTAAAATACTTTTTGCTTCATTCGAATCGGACATTCAATTTCGAAGTTATGACGAGTATAAAAATGCAATACGCGAAACGTTGACACCGGCGCCGTGCCGCCGCGACGTTCCCTACTCTAGAGAGGAGAGGATGGGCCACAGGGGTAGATCATGACCTGGAATAGGACATAGGATACGTTTTATCCCTATATTCTCACGGGATCGAGACCTACGCGGGTGAAACCGCGGGGCACATCTAGTACATAATATATACTATACTTTTATAAATCACAGGTATTCCGCTTTCCAAAATTCCTACTAACTGGACGCCAAATGAGCCAGATAACAAGGACAATAAAGAAAGTTGTCTCACCTTGAATAGTAATGGAGACTTAGCAGATCTTTCCTGTGAAGAAACTCGACCTTATATATGTTACCGTTCCGTGCACTCGAACAATAGAGTCAATGAGTGCAACACTACTGATCCAGGTAAATATACTAGAAGGCTGGCTGGAAGGCTGGCCTGACAGGCTGGTCTTTGACAATTCACTAACATAAGGTTTCTGATATATGTTCTTTCTTAACATCATCATTTTTCATTTTTCTACTTACATACGAGATAATCTGCATGACCATCTTGTAAGGTATCTACTACGGTTAGTTGTTGGTGTTTATCAAATTAGTTGTTTGATTTTTGAAGCAGAGTTATTTTTTAAATAAAATACTCACTAGGCATAGTTTATAATTTCCTTTATTATAGCAAAACATTATTTTCAGAATACCGCTTGGATAGAAGAACAAATAGTTGCTACAAGTTTCACACAGTGCCAAGAAACTTCTCCCGAGCCTTCCTCGCATGTTCAGCTGAAGGCGGCCATCTTGCTATTATAAACAGTGAAACCGAGGCCACAGTACTAAGAGAACTCTTTGCCAAATATCCTGAACGACTTATGGTGGGATTACACTATAAAAATGTAGCTTTTATCGGATTCCACAATTGGGGCGAGCTTTGGGACTTTAGGACAATTCATGGTAATTATTTACTACAGTCATATTTTGATATCACAAAATAATTATTATTTATAGCAAGAATGGCGAAATAATTATGCAAACAGAAAGATATAGCTTTTATTGGTTTTCATGATAATTTACTTTATCTTTTTTACATCATGAGTAAAAAATAACAAAGTTTTGAAATGCAATAAAGTTATATAAAACACTCTTAGCCCCTTTTTTACCAACCGATCATATGATATTTTAAACTGTTAGAAGATTGATCAAATGGACAGGAATCAAGTAAAAAGGGACTTTAACAACTATTAGATATGTTTATGCAAGAAGGTTCACAGGTATGGTTCACAACAAAATAATGTTCACAATGTTGGAAATAACAAGTGACTTTCGGCATCGTTATGTGTCTTTTTACACCCGTTACAACTAAGTCATTAGCATCAAGGAGGGAGGAGATAGTTAAAATTTTAGTCGGAGTGTAAGGTGAAAATGAAAATTTATTAAATGATAAGGTGCCGGTTGTGTTTTGCTTCCCTCACTGTACTCAGGATTCTAGTCTTTCTGCGCTCCAGAGTTATCCCTAAAACCCTGAGCGCAGTGAGGGATTAAATTTAACGCCTGTGACTAAAGACTCTACTTTATCCCATAACTGATTAACCTACCACATATTCCCATTTCAGGCCAAACGCTAACAGAAGCAGGATTCAACAAATTTCATCCAGGTCAGCCAGACAATGCAGCTCCAGGTGAATTCTGTGGTGCAATATTCCGCTCGGGGCTCATGGACGACATGTGGTGTCACGGTTCAGCCTCATTTATCTGTGAGAGGAGTCCAGGTTATCGCGCCGGCTGTCGTTAATGACCTGAAAAAGCACAATACAATTAATTAAAATTATATTAAACTACCTGATGACCGTGGCTTCGCCCGGGTGTTTGTCGGTTATTATAAAATATACTTAAACTTTACTTGAGAATCACTCTCTCGTTGGTGAAAACAGCGTGAAAATCGGTGCAGTAGTTTTTGAGTTTATCGTGAACAGGACGACAGACAGACGCGGCGGAGGACTTTGTTTTAAAATATATAAGGATAATAATTGTTAAAAAATATATTAATATATGAATTATTATAAATAATATAATTAAAGCATTAAAATGTCATAGTGTTTTAAATTATTCCTCAAACATTTATTACAACTTAATTTATTTTTTATTTTTTTTAACTTCAACAATATTTATATAAATCTTTACTTGTTACTATGCCCCGCAAAACCGTTTTCACGGTTTGTCTGTGGGAACAGAACTATACATATTACCTAATTGGTAAGGTTTATTAGTGCGGACACTTAATTTCCATTTACAAAGCTACAAACAATAATAAATTAAGAACAAATATCTTAACTTATATCGAAGAAATTATATCATAATTATAAAAATTCTATACGAATTTACAAAACATTTACAAATTCCTGAAAAAGAAATCCTTAACTAATTTGGCAAATTTACCTTTAATTTCCTGACTTCTTATATCAGTAGGCAATTGATTGAGAAGGTATGGTACTCTTTTATCAAGCGTTCGGTCGCCAAAGTAATTCCTTATCCTAGGTATTTTCAGGCACTTTTGAATTGTCAAAGAGTCGGTCAGTTGGTTTATTCCATTCTAATACCAAAAACTAATACCACTGGGATTTGTTAAAACTCATCTTTATTTTCTATTCCTAACGGATACCACTCTTTAAATAATCAATTTTAATGTGCAAACGAATACCAACAACTTAAATTTTATGCAGTCATTCCCGTCAAACCTACTAATCAAATTTTTATTTTCTCATGTTTTTATGTAATCGTAATAAAATGCTATACAAATTCACTTTATTCCAATATTCTTACAAAGGTTTAGGTAAAAGTAGTTTAAGTGAATCACCTTGCAATTTTTTTGGGTGAGATAGGAGTTTACTCTATTGTTCCAAAATTCGAAACAAACAATCAGTGTAAAGTGTGACTGGAATGGCTAAAATATTTTATCGTCTTGGTGGCTTACACGTAAATGGAATAAGGCATTCTTGCTGACTGTACCTTATATTATAGACTGCACCTTATATTACCAGAGTTTAAACAATGGTACTCGTAGAAAATAAATATGAGTTGAAATAAATACCAGTGGTATTCGTTTTTGGTATTAGAATGCAATAAATCGGTCAGTTAGTGAAAAAGTTGAAGCTAGTTAGCCATTCCAAAACGTAGATCTCTGTGGAGAAGAACGGGCAAGAAACTCCAAGGACACTCTTCTAATATGGATAATATAGATATTACAAAATCCTGGGTACAGTAATTATTGTTACTTCTATGTGAGAATAAAAGTTAAGAAAAAAAAAAACAATTCAAAACATTATATGATTAAAAATAAGCCCTGGCAGTTACCTACGATATGACCAGTCTCAACTGACGGCGTCCGTTCTCAAACATGGCACGTGGGTTAGCACCATCCAGCTCAACCATTTTGTAGGGAACCGAATGATCCAACACACGCGCCACCATTAGCGAGACATTTAAGTGACATACTCTCGTCTGTCATGCTCTTTCAAGTCAACATACATCATAATACCATATTAAACGGCAGCATGGTACTAACATTTACAAAATTGAAAATAAATGCTTCTAAACTATAGTTACAACAATAACAAAACCAAGATCAGCAAGATGACCAGTCACCACAAGCAGCACCCGTTCATGAGCATAACGCAAAGATCAGTCAGGGCCGTGACATATTTGAGGGAAGGAGACAACCCGACCCCCGACGCTACCGCAAGCAGTGACATCAAAGGGGACATGACGAACTTGCTACCTACCGGTTGCTCAGGCAAGAATAATAATGATCAATTTTACTGGCGAGGTAGCTAGCTAAACACATATTGCAATGCAACTCATCTAGAAAACATTTTAATGAGTAAATTACGTCAACAATAAATGAAATTAAAAATAAAAGTTTCGTCATACGTACAGTCACGGACTTTAATTGATGAGCCACCTTCAAACTTTTCAATTTTGCAGTTTCATACATTCACGAGATTACACGATTAAACACGAACTCAAATCGCACGCTCGTAAACAAGATGACAAATAAATTACTTTTAATCAGAAATAGTCTTATCCATAGAGCTGAGGTTGACTAATAAGTTCTCAATGATAAAAATAAATACAATGTTGCATTCAGTTTATCCAATCTATTTGATACCGACCTCCTTTGAATCATAGCTCATTAACTCGATAATTCTGAAAACTTAACTGAAGACAGTGACAGTTGAAATACCGATGTCAGAGACGTTACTTTCGAACTTGTCGAAATGACTATTAATATTTCTCCGTACGCTAACGTTACTTTCGCAACAGTAACCTGACCTGCAATTGGTTGACTTTGGGTAGTCAATCTGCTGTCAAGTTTGTAGTTCTGGCTCTCAGGTTAGCCAACCGGGAAAGATAAGAAATATAATTTTCTTCTTCTAATACGAAGACATGACTTTGCGTGTCGGGAACCGAATAAACCCGATTTGCATTACACGGCTAAAATACGAACAGTGCCAGGTGGCTCATCAATTAAAGTCCGTGACTGTACAATACAAAAATTCAATTAAACTTACTTGCGAGTATAAACAAAATGATAAAAAAAGCATAATGTTGTACTTACTGTCAGCTGTGAGCTACCTTATATTAAATAAATAAATAAAATAAATTAACATAATAAACAGTACAATAAAAAAAATAAAAAAAGTTGAACTCATACAACTTATCAGTAGGTATGCTAATTCTGGAGAAAGAACATAAACATTGTCTTGAGTTAATCACAGCGACCAACTATTCTTATTATTGAAATAGTCGTTAATAGTTTAATATGCCTTTAAACTTTTAATGCCAGATTTTTACGCACTGATGCGGACACGGATAGCATCCCTGATGCGGCGAGTGCGCGACAGCTCCAACAACTTGGTAGCTATAGTAGCCGACAGGATGGACAATCCAATTATGTGGCAATGGATGACCACTCATCGTGCGTCATTCCGTTATTTAAAATAAGTTGTTTTTGTTGTTTTCTTTTTTTTGTAGGTATGTGTTTACATGTATGTATGTATGTTTTGTGTATAAAATTGTGATGTGTGTTGTTTATGGACCTATGGTCTGAAATAAATTTAATAATAAAAAAATAAAAAAAAATTAAACAAAGGTTGCATTTTACTTAAGCTTTAGGGTTTAGGTACTTAGAGCAAACCTATATTGAAATTCTATTGAAGGATATATCATATGGGTGCAATCAGTTTTGATAACAGCCCAAAAATTAAAAGAACAAAATATTTATATGTATATAAACATTATTTATTTTAAATAAACATTCTTCCCTTTACTTTCTTTCTCACTATTATTCTTCAGTTTCTGCACGACATATGTCAGGATAATCTGGGTTCTTCTCACAGATAAATACGGCTTGTGTGTCACACCACAAGTCAATTAATTCACTCAAGCGGCTAATAGCACCACAGTATTCACCTGGTGCAGAATTGTTTGGGTCCCCTTCTGCAAATTTGCTGTACCCTGCTTCTGCAAGCGTTTCGCCTGAAAAGAGAACATTATTGTTATTGCGAGACAATAGATTACTAAAATTTGGTAACAAACGTCAAAATTTCTGATTTAAACTGTCACTTTATTCATATTCTAGACAATTTCAATATTATATTTATCATTACAATTATTTTGACGTAGTTGCTGTAAATAATAATTATTTTTTGAACGCAACAATCTAAGAAGTCCGTTTTAACATCCATAAAAATCCTTTGTAGAGCGATGAAAACAAATTATAGTTTCTTGTCCATTGATTCTCGAGACATATCGATTAAACATACTTAGAGAGTTTGTAATCGACGACTTATCTACATTGCTTAAAGCTGATTCTCAAAGCATAACGTTTTATTACAAATACGAGAACGAAACGTCAAAATGGACTTCTTAGATTGTCGCGAGTGTAAGTAGTCAATAATTACCTTGAATCGTCCTAAAATCCCAAAGCTCGCCCCAATTGTGGAATCCGACAAAAGCAAAATCTTTCCAGAAATTTCCCAGCATAAGTTGAGCAGGATATTTGGCAAAGAGTTCTCTTAGTACTGTGGCCTCGGTTTCACTGTTTATAATAGCAAGATGGCCGCCTTCAGCTGAACATGCGAGGAAGGCTCGGGAGAAATTTCTTGGCACTGTGTGAAACTTGTAGCAACTATTTGTTCTTACATCCAAGCTGTATTCTGAAAAGAGTGTTTTTCTATAATAAATAAAATTATAAACTACTCTACTCTACTCTAGTTATAATAAAAAAACCCTGCTCCAAGAATCAACAACTGAAGAAGAATGGGCACATTATTTCGTGTGTAAGAAGAAATATGAAAAATTATGATGATTAGAAGAAACTCTATTTTAGCAAATTGTTATGACCAGCCTGTCAGGCCATCCCTTCTAGTATATTTACCTGGATCAGTAGTGCCGCACTCGTTGACACTGTTTATAGAGTCCACGGAACGGTAACATATATAAGTTCGAGTTTCTTCACAGGAAAGATCTGCTAAGTCTCCATTACTATTCAAGGTGAGACAACTTTCTTTATTGTCCTTGTTATCTGGCTCATTTCGCGCCCAGGTTTTAGGAATTTTGGAAAGCGGAATACCTGCGATATGTAAAAGTATAATTATTAGTCTTAATTTAGTACTTAAATAAATATACGCAAATGAGTCTTCTCAGCATTGACATTACGTAGCCCAACTGAATCTCCTGCAACCCTAACAATTACTTATGCCTTTACAAAATTTGATAGTCTTACTTTATACTGTGATTGACTTACCTTCAACAGTATGATAATCTCCTTGAGAGAAAGTTGCATGAATCCCAGTAAAGATTTCATGCATCTCTTCATATTTGTTTTTCATTATTCTTTCTTTTTCCGCGAAGTTTACGATTTTTGTCATTTCAGCTTTCATAGTTCGTGTGGTTGGAGAAGCTAGAACAGCACCTGATGACAAAATAAAATCAAATTAACATAGCATTGACAGTCAAAAACCGGGGGCAAGTATGCCTTCATAAAACTTTAAAAATATATATAGATCATTAATACATTTTCCGACTCCTACTTTTCTGAACCAGATTTTTCCAAAGTATTTTTTTTTCTTTTTGAATGATAACAAAATGTCTTACCTTCCAGTGCACATCGCAGCCGAGCATCGAACCAAGTCGCTGGTACAACAATGTGTTTGAACCATCCTTTGGCTGCTGAATTGTAGTTGTAGTCACATCTGAATGACTGCGATCCCTCTAAAACAAGCAAAATAAATTAAAAACAAAAAGAAAATACTGGTAGAAAATGCCTAAGACATTAATCTGCCTCTGTACATTTGTTTGCTTAAAGTATTAAATAAATAAATATACCTCATTCCCGATACCGGTGGGTTACTATTAATGATATTTTTAAATGTTTTTATGTATATTTGTTATTTATTTATATGTATCTAAAATGAAATAAAGAAATAATTCAAATCTAACGTAATACTCAAACGTAAAACCTTATAGTTATTTCGTTCCTTGGTAGGTGGAAGCCGATGGTTGCATGTGGAACCTAGTAATTGTGAATGTGAATGGAAATAAGAAGAGAAATGGATTGTGTGAAAAATTAAAATTATGGTTATGAAATAAGTTAATTCTGAGATGACTGCTAATGGAGTTTATTGAAGAAAAAGAGTTCCAAATAAATTGGAATAAAGACCGGAAGATGCAGGACTCGATCTCAAATTATAATGCAATACAACGGTCTCTTCTAAAACTTCTTCAAACGAATGAATTGATTAAAAATATCTTACCAATAAAATTCAGGCAGAATAGTAACACAAAATATTTTAACCAATACTTCATTTTGAGAGGACTAAGGTGTACATGGACGATGCAATTATTGTAACAAGTATTTATACGTTATTCCAAAGAGATTAGGCCAAGAGTCAGTGGTTCCCAAATTATGACGCACTAATTTTCAATTGCTTTTTTTTTGTCATGTTGCCAAGTTATTTTCGACCAACATAGCATCGGAATTCAATGGTGAGACATTTTGAGTAGTCTATAATAGGCGAAAGCGCATTCTTACCTGATAATAAATGTGCGATTAATTATATATAAATATAAATTATGACAGGTTTCTTTTTTAATTATTTCACCTAATTTTAAGGGCAGGACTCTCAGAATCGACCTATTTTTGATTCAAAATTAAACAATCAAATATTATTTGTTTTGATCTGATAAAAATACATGTTGTAGTTTAATATATATTCTTGATTATTCTATAGTTCAAAACACGATTTATACAACTTCACTCGATCAAAAAAAATCGAGAAAACTCCCTTTTTTCGCGATTTTTTGATCGTTTTTTTATTTTTACTTGTAGTAGAACCAACTTTTACTTCCGAAAAACATGTCAAAAAATAGGCAATGAAATTACAAAGAATATTGTATGGTTCATTTTTCTCAAAACAGTCTTTTACTGTTTTAACAAGATATTATATAACAAGGTGGCCCGCGCGCTTCGTTTCAGTAGCCGGCCAGGCGTCTTTGAGGTAGGACCTGTGTCGCTGTTGCTAGCTCGCTGCGTTCCCCGCAAAATATACGAGAAATTATTGTTATTTTCCGTGTGTGTTAGTTTTAAAAATCAGTCTGTATAAACAATAAGGAGAGTTTGATTATAATTTTTCTACGTATATTATAACTACTTACTCGTTTTCAATATTACAGTTTACAGAAAGAACAGACGCACAACTACACCAAAGATCATTTTTGCAAATAAAACTTTTTATCTTTGCAGTTGAACTGACCTACAACTCGATTTTTTGAATGGGATTTAGAATGGCGACGCGACGATGCGACGGCAGAATTTGCTTCTCGCTCAGGCGCAATAGGTAGATTCTATTACGTGAGCGTCAGACATGTACCTAGTGTACCTACTGCATCAATTCAACTCGCGCGCCTACTGTAGGTATCTATTGTACAAATTATAATAATAATGCAAGGTTGTTGATGTTGTTGTACTTTCACACAAAATCTGTTATCTCATAATATACCGACTGACTTACCGGCTGCGGCTGACTTACCGGCTGCGGTTGACTTACCGGCTGCGGCTGACTTACCGGCTGCGGCTGACTTACCGACTTACTGGCTGACTTCCTGCGGGAAATTGCCTGTCATACCAAAATTCTATAGATTATAATGCTTGTTTTTAGGGTTCCATACCCAAAGGGTAAAACGGGACCCTATTACTAAGGCTCCGCTGTCTGCCTGTCTGTCTGTCACCAGGCTGTATCTCATGGACCGTGATAGCTAGACAGTTGAAATTTTCACAGGTGATGTATATCTGTAGCCGGTATAACAACAAATACTAAAAACCAGAATAAAATAAATATTTAAGGGTACGTTTGTTGTATGGGAGCCCATACAACAAACGTGAGTTTTTTGCTCAATATTGAAAACGACAACAGGTGAACGCTTGAAATATTCACAGAATATTTAGTTACATATTCACTTTCAAAATAAATAATTAAATTAAAATAAAACAAATAGTTAAGCGTGGCTCCCATACAACAAACGTGATTTTTTGCCGTTTTTATAGATAATGGTACGGAATCCTTCGTGCGCGAGTCCGACTCGCATTTGGCCGGTTTTCTCTTTTCAGTTATGTTGTTGCAATCGTGTTTTTTATTTTTTTAAATAATTTGTTTTTATACTCCGTTTTTTAGGGTTCCGTACCCAAAGGGTAAAACGGGACCCTATTACTAAGGCTCTGCAGTCTGTCTGTCTGTCCGTCTGTCACCAGGCTGTATCTCATGAACCGTGATACCTAGACAGTTGAAATTTTCACAGATGATGTATTTCTGTTGCCGCTATAACAACAAATACTAAAAACCAGAATAAAATAAATATTTAAGGGGGCTCCCATACAATAAACGTATTTTTTTTTGCCGTTTTTATAGATAATGGTACGGAACCCTTCGTGCGCGAGTCCGACTCGCACTTGGCCGGTTCTTTTCACTCCGGTCTGAATTGTGTAAAAAATGACATCTTGGCCGGTTTTATTATTATAAGTAAGCGTAGTGCGGTAGTAAGCGTAAGCGTAGTGCGGAAGCGCTGTAACAGTCATGAAAGAAAAGGAAACTGTTAGTGACATTAAAAAAAAGCAATGGTAGGTAGGTAATAAAATAAATTGTGTTGTTTATATTTCCCTAAAAACTAAACACCCGAAACATTAACATGAATTCCGTAAAACAAAGTTAATTGTACTTACTGCTACAATTTTATACTGTGACGCAAAATTTTTGCACAGCGGGGTCAGCGAGTTCATTTAAACTACGTGTTCGCGCGACTGGCTCGCAGGGATTGAGGTAGCGCTAAATGCTTACTACGCACGAATATGGTGGCCTTAAGTGAAAATGCGGTACCGTAGAAGATACATTTAACGAATCATACATGAAAAAAACCCGTAAAATTTGAAAACCACTGCCACAGGAAATAAATATAGTAATTTGTAGGTACTGAGGCAAACACTTTGTCTTAGTAACTAATTAAACAACTTTACTTATCGCTTTGTTCAAATAAATAAATTGTATAAGTACATAATGAAGTCTGGTTTTGATAACACCTGAATGCTAAGCTAACCACACATCGAAAGATTCTTAATTTGGTACGTTATTGGTAACAATAACATAACTTTATCAGAGGAGCTCGTGGTTAAGAAACAATAACTGCACCGGTCGATCCATCAGGTTAAGCTACGCTTGCCGGGGTTTGTCCGTGGATGGGTGACCATCTTTACATATCGGGACTCCTTCGTGGCTCGGAAAGCACGTTAAGCCGTTGGTCCCGGCTGTCATTCTTGGATCTTTGACAGTCGTTACGGGTCGTCAGAAGGGGAATCGTATTACCCAGTTACTAGGTTGTGGAGGTCAGATAGTCAGTCGCTCCATTTAAAATACTGGTATTCAGCTGCATCCGGTTAGATTGGAAGCCGACTCCAACATAGTTGGGAAAAGGCTAGGCAGATGATGAGCAACTAAACTTTACCACACCAAAGATATGCAACTACCGGTCAACAATATCAACTGCAGAACAAAGGAATAGGACTTACTATTTATTTATTTAACTATTTATGTATACACATAATAAACAGACAAGAAGATAAGAACAGAAAAAAACGTACAAAGGTGATGCTTATTTGTAAAGAAATCTCTTCCAGCACACCTGCGATAGGAAAGTAGATAAGAGATGTAGACACCGTGTGTAAAATTCAAGAGAAAGTAAATTACATAAAATCAAAACAATTCACACATTACATCTTACATTAATAACGGGTGTAAAAAAAAAATATTAAAATAAAAAAACCTGACTGCAAAAACTTATAACCGAAAAGAGAAAAACAAGCATTGAACTTTGTTTTTTGTAAGGTATTGCAGGCGGGAACAAACAAAAGTTACACCATATTTCAGGTTATTGGTTTGAAAAGTTAATTACTAATAACAATAACAAAACCAAGATCAGCAAGATGACCAATCACAGTCACCATAAGCAGCACCCGGTCACGAGCATAACGAAAAGATCAGCCGTTCGCCCCCCTCGCCATATTTGAGAGAAGGAGGCAACCCGACCCCCGACGCTACCGCAAGCAGTGACATCTAAGGGAACATGACGAACTTGCTGTCGGTTGCTCAGACAAGAATAATAATGATCAATTTTACTGTCGAAGTCGCTAGCTAACAACATATTTGCAATACAACTCATATATAAAACATTGTAATGAGTAGATTACGTTTACAATAAATGAAATTATACCCCCTTGTCGTTACGATACTTTGTGCTAGCGACCGTTTTTGGGGGCCCATTATTGAGTTTGCAAGTCACCCCCTGCCATTTTATCTGTGTATTCTATATTAAACATTGGTCAAGCAGGGTCCATAGTCTTTCCATAGTTCAGGATAACCAGTTCACTTATCCACCCAAACCATAATCCAGCATCTTTGTTTCCATATTCTGCAATAGTTCTACACCAATCGGGGATTATCCATGGGTGCACTTGCTTAGTGCGTACGAGGATAATCGTTAGCTGGTGCCTCATTCCATTTTTTGTCTAAGGGGCTTCTGCGAGTTGGCTTCGGCTCTGATAGATAGGACGGGGGTGTTTGGTGGAATCAAAGTGGAATCCTGAGGAATTAATTTTATTCGGTTAATTTTGCACAACCATATACATGACATCACTTTTGACAACTACCCAAAGATAACTCTAAAGTTTATAAATCATAGACCATAGACATGAGGTTTAATCACAACACTACCCCTTAAACTATTGTCTTATAAAACACACAAATGTAACCCGTTAACTATCACTAAAATACTTTACATAGTAATAAATAAAATAACAATATTACACTGATAAAAGAGACAAGCAGAACTTAACATGTTTCTCTTTAGTTAACGGTTTAGTGAGCAAGTCAGCTACCATGTCACCTGTAGGCATATAAGAGACATCAACTAATTTATTAATTACAACATCCCTTATAAAATGGTGTCTTATATCTATATGCTTGGTACGAGCATGATACATTGAGTTAGAGCATAGTTTTTGTGCCGACTGATTATCATTGTATAAATTTACCTTACAATGTACTTGAAGACATTCATTCAAGAAAGTACGTAAAAACAACGCTTCTTTGCAAGCATCTGAAATAGCCATGTACTCTGCTTCAGTACTCGAGAGAGCCACAGTTCTCTGCTTGCGGCTTTCCCAAGATATAATTGAATCACCAAATTTAAATACATACCCTGTGTATGAACGACGGTCAACCTCATTAGATGCCCAATCAGCATCTGTGTAGCCATTTATGACCAATCCGCTCTTAACATACTTAAGAAAGTAATGACTTGTACCTTTGAGGTATCGCAGGACCCTTTTCGCAGCTTTCCAATGTGTTTCATCGAAGCACTCGTTAAATTGGCTCAGAACACCTATTGCATGCGAGATATCTGGTCTGGAACAAACTGAGATATACATTAAGCAACCTATGAGATTTCTGTAGTCGATACGAGTATCCTTGACTTCACTTTTCTTCAGTTTCGATCCTACTTCCATAGGGGTCGGAGACGGTTTGCATTCAGTCATATTAAATTTACGTAGAACAGTTTCAATATAATGTGACTGATCTAAAGTAATAAATTCTTTATTCCTGCATACTCTCATGCCCAATATTTGATGAGCAGGTCCCAAATCCTTCATCTCAAACTCTGACATGAGTTTTTCTTTCACTATATCTCTTTCTTTGGATATTGGTGAAGAAAATAACATAATATCGTCGACATAAAGGGCAATTATAACCATTTCCCCCTTTTGTCCTTTATAATAGACACATGGTTCTGAAGGCATCCTATTGAATTGGAGTTTCTTTATTAATACGCCATTTATTTTTTCATACCATGACTTTGCAGCCTGTTTTAATCCATAAACGGCTTTCTGCAACTTATACACTTTATGTTCTTGTCCTTTCTTTACAAAACCTTCTGGTTGTTCCATTAGCACATGCTCTTTAAGATCACCATTCAAAAAGGCTGTTTTGACGTCTAGGTGATTTATTTCCAGATCATATTCTGCAGCTAGCGCTAACAACAAACGAATAGTCGAGTAACGGACAACAGGTGAAAAAGTTTCATTATAGTCAATGCCATATTTTTGAGTGAATCCCTTAGCCACCAGCCGTGCCTTGTATTTGAGGAGACTGCCATCTAAATTCCTCTTTTTCTTAAAGATCCATTTGCATTTTATTGCTTTATGATATTTAGCTCGATCCACAAGGCGCCAGACTTTATTGGTAATAAAAGATTTATACTCATCTTCCATGGCTTCCTTCCATTCTTCAGCATCATTGCCCTCCAGTGCTTCCATAACAGTCTCCGGGTCTCCAAGATCCCTGTACTGTTGAGCTACCAGTTGTGCACATAAATCTTCATTTACGGCATCAGTGAAGTCTGTAGACGTCGAGTCTTCACTAGAACTCCCTGGAATATAGGTTTCATCCGACGAGTTATCTGGTTCAGATGAACTACTACTCTCATTGATACTAAATACTGTGTCCCTGTTCCTATTTCTGTCATCAGAAGGACAATTTTCAGACGCACCCTGTAGATTTTTATCCCCGGTGTTTTCGTCTGACCTACATGTCTGTTCTGTATGTGAAACAACATGAACCACTTGGTTAGCATCATCATCTGACAGATCCTTTTTCCAGAAACGATTTTCTAAGAACCTCACATGGTATGCTTTAATGCAATGCTCAGGGTTCTCTGGATCAATGAGTCTGTAACCCTTTGTATCGTTGCAGTAACCTACAAATATATACTCCTTTGCCTTCGAATCCAGTTTCTTGTGATTTGAAGTCAAAGCATAAGCCAAACAACCAAATGTACGAAGATGACTTACGTTTGTCTTTGTATTAGTCCATTTCTCCAATGGTGTCATGCCCATGACAGCTTTTGTGGGTGAGCGGTTCTTCAAATACACTGAAGTGTTTACGGCCTCTGCCCAAAAACGTTTGTCAAGACCTGCATCTTCCAGCATGCAGCGAGCTTTGTCCATGATGGTACGGTTTGCTCTTTCTGCCACACCATTCTGTTGACTACAATGCGGGACAGTCGTTTGGTGACGGATTCCTTGCTGTTGCAGAAACTCCTGAAATTTTTTATTAATATATTCGCCACCGTTGTCGCTACGAATACATTTTATTTTCTTGTCAGTCTCATTTTCAACAAGCTTTTTGAATATTTTAAACTTTTCAAAAACTTCACTCTTTGTTCTCAAAAAATAAACAAATGTTTTTCTTGAACAGTCATCAATGAAAGTAAGAAAATAACAAGCACCACCAAATGACTTCTTTTGCATTGGACCACATAAATCTGTATGTATTAAGCCTAAAATCTCCGTAGACCTACTATGAGACACTTTTGGAAAAGCTAATTTTGTAAGTTTTCCTTTAATACAGGCAATACATGATTGAAAAGGAGTACTATCATAATCAATACCAAAGACCATACCTTGTCGCATGACATTCATGCTCCTAGCGTTGAGGTGCCCCAGCCTGCGATGCCATACTTCCTGTGACACCAAGCTGCTCTGCTCTTGCTCTGACACATCACAGTCCAGTAGTGATTTACTGCTGCTGTCAGACACCAAGCATTGAGGCTGCAACCCAACATCAGCTCTACTGCTATTCCCTATAGAATCTAACTGAAAAATACCATTCACATAACTAGCAGTAGCTATGGTTTCATGCCCGTCCATTATTGTACAGGTTTTAGAATTAAAATTGACTTTATAACCTTTTCTTGTTAACTCACTCACTGATAAAAGGTTAGTTGACAGTTGAGGAACCAAATAAACATTAGTTATTGTTCTAAAACCGCTGTCTAACTTAATTTTAACTTTACCTAATCCTGTAGTACGTAATTGATCACCATTTGCAATGTTCACGGAGAGGTCTTTAGTTAATTTCAACTTTGGAACCAACCATATGTGCAACGACAAGAGTGTTATGTTGGCATAACACTCTTGTCGTTGCACATATGGTTGGTTGCACCAGAGTCCACGTACCAGACATCATTCTTGAGATTTACCGACAATGCTGACAATAACACCTTCTTCTTGTCCTTGACATTACTCACTGGAGTGGTAGAAGCAGCATTCTTAGGGCAATTCTTCTTTGTGTGTCCTAGTTTCTTACATCGGTAGCATTTGATCTTCTTAATGGTAGTCAAAGCCGATGCGGTCTCTGTCTTATCATCTCTTCTGTAAAACTCCTGTAATAATTTCATTTTTACAGTTTCACTAACGAGCTTGTCACTGGAATTCTCCAACGCCATAATGAGCGCGTCGTAATTGGATGTCAGTCCGCTCAACATGATGACTGTGCTATGAAGTCATCGTCTAGTGGAGAACCTATGTCATTCAATTGTTGTGCAATTTCCGTTATTTTCGTAATGTAAGTTTCCATGTTACAAGCATTCTCTTCGAGCTTAGTTCCAAAAAGCCATCGCAGTAATCCTAAGCGTCTGCACAGACCCTTGTCCTCATAAGCCTTTTGTAAATTTGTCCATGCTTCATAAGCTGACTTTACGTTACGTACAAGCGAAAAAGCATTGGAATGCACAGATAGACAAATTTTAGCAAGCGCACGCTGATTCTTTCTGCTATCTTTGCTTCCGTCGGTGGACTCGATACATTCGAGTAGGTCCTCGTGCATCAGGAGCATCTTCATGGAAAATTTCCAATTATTATAATTTTCCATGCCCTGTAGCTTTTCGATTGGAATTCCTGTCGAACTATGTGCTTCGCTGGTCATTTTTTTTTATTAGTTTAAAAACCAGTTAGGAAAAATCACGTAAAAGAAAAAAAAACATGTGCCGATCGTTCTTTTTTTTCTTTCTTACTAAAAATAACTTTTGTCCCGAAATGAATCAAAAACCTTACTTGATAAGGCTGCGCCCATAACCTGATAGATAGGACGGGGGTGTTTGGTGGAATCAAAGTGGAATCCTGAGGAATTAATTTTATTCGGTTAATTTTGCACAACCATATACATGACATCACTTTTGACAACTACCCAAAGATAACTCTAAAGTTTATAAATCATAGACCATAGACATGAGGTTTAATCACAACAGGCTCCTCGTATGCCTTCCAAAGGTTCAGGATCCTAGGGTCCCGAGCAATGACAAAGACAAAAAAAATAATTAAAATAAATTGACGAATACAGTCTATTAAAATCAAAAATTGAACTCATACAACTTGTCACAACAACAACAACTAACCGTAATACTAACCTAACTAGTAGATACCTTACTAGATGGACATGCAGATTATCTCGTGTGTAAGAAGAAATATGAAAAATGATGATGTTTAGAATATACATTTCAAGCCATGGCTAGTACATTTACCTGGATCAGTAGTGCCGAACTCGTTGACTCTTTTTTTAGAGTCCACGGAACGGTAACATACATAAGGTCGAGTTTCTTCACAGGAAAGATCTGCTAAGTCTCCAATACTGTTCATGGTGAGACAACTTTCTGTACTGCCCTTGTTATCTGGCTCATTTTGAAAGCGGAATACCTGTAATTTATATTAGTATTATGTATTAGTCTTAATTTAGTCCGTAAATAAAATAATTATGCCACACTGAGTCTTCTCAGCATTAACATTACGTAGACCAACTGAATCTCCTGCAACCGTAATGATTATTTATGCCTTTACAATTTCTTTTTTGTGAATCAGGGGATGCTTGATCCTAATTTTATACTTACTCTATACTGATTGACTAACCTTCAACAGTATGATAATCTCTTTGAGAGACAGTGGCATGCATCCCAGTAAAGATTACATGCATCTCATCCCTTTCAGTCGAGATTACTTGTATGATGTTTGTCATTTCAGTTTTCATAGTTCGTGTGCTTGGAGAAGCTGGAACAGCACCTGATGACAAAACAAAATCAAATTAACATAGCATTGACAGTCAAAAACCGGGGGCAAGTATGCCTTAGTAAAACTTAAAAAAATTGAACATTAATACATTTTCCGACACCTACTTTTCTGAACCAGATTTTTCTATTTTTTTTGTTGCCTTTTTTAATAATAATATGAATTATAAATTATATAAAATTTCTTACCTTCCAGTTGACATCGCAGCCGAGCATCGAACCAAGTCGCTGGTAGAACAAAGTGTTTGAACCATCCTTTGGCTGCTGAATTGTATTTGTAGTCTCACCTGAATAAACTGCGATCCCTATAAAAACAAGCAAAAGAAATCATAAAGAATGACTCATATATAACGTAAATCCTTACATATAATTATGTAGAAACTTGATAAGTTGACTGATAGGGTGACCCGAAAGCTGAGGAGGAACCGATGGTTGCGAAATGGACAATAATTATGAGGACATGCAATGAGGTGGAATGTGGCAACTCGTAATTGTGAATGTGAATGGAAATAAGAAAAGTGGAATAGATTGTGTGAAAAATCAAAAATTGTGGTTATGTAATGAAATATAATGGTAGCTTCTAAAACTTCTTAAAAGTTTAAAAATATCTTACCAATAAAATTCAGGCAGAATAGTAACACAAAATATTTTAACTAAGACTTCATGTTGAGAGGACTGAGGTGTACATCGTCGATAGAATTGCTGTAACAAGTATTTATATATGATTCCATTATTTTATCGGGAGAGATTAGACCATGAGTCAGTGGTTCCTAAATAATGACGCAATAATTTTTAATTGTTTTTTTTTTCAATTTGTTTTCAACCAGCTTAGCGTCCAAATTCAATGGTGAGACATTTTGAGTAGTCTTTAATAGGCAATAGCGCATTCTTACCTAATATTATGTACAATTCATTATAAAGTCAAATACTGATAATTACATTTTTTTTAGGTTTATTTTTTAAATGATTTCACCTAATATTAAGTGAAAATGCGGTACCGTAGAAGATACGTTTAACGTAACCATGTATTAAATTCTATGTTAAAAAAAAGCGCAAAGCTCCGTCTCCTAGAAGTGACACTGGTAATAAGCTAGTTAAAACCCGTAAAATTTGAAAACCACTGACAGGAAATAATTATATTGTTGGTACTGAAGGAAACACTATAACTTAGTAACAAATTAATTAATAGTACATTGTAATACGAGTGTGCTCTTTTGGATATTACAGCCGAGGCGGTAGGTGAGCGCGATAAGGTAGCCGATGGTGTAATAATCAATGCACACGCTTTTCATACGACGTTTTTCAACAGACTTGCGAGGAAAAAAACAGACTTGTTGTAAGAACTTATGCTACAATAACGTAACTATAGACATGATAGAATTATAAAGTTTAACTGACCTTTGTTGCCAGGTAGGTACTGACTATCCGGAGTTTCTTTTAAAAACTTCTATGTCGGTTGGTGATAATAATCAAGTAAAATTTTGTATTTATAAAAAAATACGATATTATGACGTTAAGGGGCCGGCGGAGCATCGATCGCAACTACGAATCCAGTGCTACAAATGTTGCGCTAGTGTGCCTATCGGAGCGATACACACAGCTACCGTGAACTGTATGACCACGCACTCATTTTCATTGACATGACATTTGCTTGACGCGATAGCGCAACTAGCTATTGAAAATTTATGATAAATGTGGATGTGTTCCGTAATACCAAAAATGATGAATGAAAACTTAATGTTTTTCCAATTTTTTTTCGATAATTTGTAACTTGATCTTGATAATTATAGGCTATGTTTCTGCTGAAACAATATCACAAGTATTGTTGTTTATAATACATAAAAAACAATATGAAAACATGTTATTTACGCGTAAAAATGTGCGAAATACAATTCGCTACAACTTCATTATAGTTAGGTTTTTTGGAAAAAAAAGATGTATGAACTAGATAAATACTGTCTCAATCCGAATAACACCACATTATGGTGGAAATATGCTCAAATTGCAAATGATTTAGGTATTACGTTTCGTCGCCGCGTTCTTAAAATGAAAAAGAGTAAATATTATGACACATTAGATAAAAAACAATAATACGTTTATCTATACTGAATAAAATTTGGTAACGAGCTAAAGATGTAAACTTTTAAACCCGTTTTAAATTGATGTTTTACAGATTACAGCGTTTTATCCTAACAGTGTCGCGGGGCGGGCAGCTAGTTGTTAATAATTAGGTACCAAGTTATTTTTTTTATGTGTAGTTAGCTTATCATTCAAGTGTTATCAAAAATAGACCTCTACATTACTTATATATCATTTATTTATTTGAACAAAGCGATACGTAAAGTTTTTGGTGCTTCATAAGGTTCAAAACTCATTTGTTGGGCTTGGTATAACCTTTTATAATAAGCTACCCCTCTTCATTGCTAGATTTACTTTTTAATGCGTTTAAAGCTAAAGTTATATGCAACCTTTGTTTCAGGCGTACTAATCAATTAACAACTACATAAATGATAAGAGTAGTTGGTCGCTGTGATTAACTCAAGACAATGTTTATATTCTTCCTCCAGAATTAGCTGAGGCTATACGAACGAGTTCATCATAATTTTTATTTTAAGTTGTTTGGACGGGTCAGAGCCCATTCGTCCCCTAAAATTCGTCCCCCAGCATAAAAGTTGTAGATTCGGCCCCTATATAGGTGCCCATTGGTCTCCTGGTAGGGGACCAATTAATATTTTAATAAAAAATATTATTTTTAAGGTACCCATTCGTCCCCTCTAATAAATATACAATATAAGTTAAAGATTCGGCACCTATACAGGTGCCTATTGGTCCCCTGAGATAAAATTAGCTATATTTTACATAAGAAACGGTTAACATAGTACACTTGTGAACAGTTTATTAACGGAATTAATTTAATAAATCATAACAGATCATTGAAAAATGAGCTATGATGAATGATAATCCGTCATGATAATAATATAACCTGTCGATAGGCTTACGATGCAAAATTGTCTCACTACGAATGGCTTGTTAAAAAAACGGGTTACAAATAATAGATAAGGTGTTTAAAATTGGTAAGTACTCTCCAGATGTGCGCGGGGTGTGGAATGCCGAAGCGGGAGGGGTAATCTTAGCCAGAGTATCTGCGCGCGAGCAAATAACAAAGGCGTAGCCCAAAACAATAGACGCTCGATGAAAGGACTTGCACCTGATTGGCTAACACCAGTACTAGACAACTTCGGCGTATTTATTCCAGGAATGTGTTACTACATTTAGTTTACTTATAGTTGCAAATCCAAGCGTACTGATTTTTATACTGTCTCGAGTGAAAGTTTACTCATTAGCGTATCCTGTAGGATTACTTATTACATTTAATTATTTGATTTTTGTAAAAGAGTTGTATTTTGTTAGTTTCTAGGACATTGTGATTTTGTATGTGTTAATCTTATTTGAAATAAAGATGATATCTACCGAATTACTATATTTTTTATTTAAGCCTTTTCTGCGCGACTGTACCAGGACTACCAAGCTGCAGTATACACATATACATGTACTTATATTAGAAGAATGAATAAAAATAAATATTCTTCAGGGGACGAATGGGCCCCTCAAAAGTTCCAGGGGACGAGTGGGCACAGGGTGCGAATCTTAGGGGACGAATGGGCTCTGACCCGTTTGGACTGTATAGTCAATTTATTTTTATATTATTTTTAATTTAATTTATTGTTGACATAATCTACTCATTACAATGTTCTTTATAATCATGAGCTGTACCTATTGCAATATGTGGTTAGCTAGCGACCTCGACAATTGATCATTATTATTTTTGCCTGAGCAACCGGCAGCAGGTTCGTCATGCTCCCTTATACTGAAATCCCACGATCCGCGATTTTGCAGACGGACAACGACGAACCGGGACGACGGACAGTGGGAAGGTGTACGTGCGGGGTATCGCAGACATCAGAAGCTCCTCGGTGCGCGGTGCTTGGCGGTTTGTGGTCGTCTGCCATGCGTGTTCGTCTGCAATATTCGGCAATATTGCAGACGGACACGCACGTCGGATTGTCGGATTCCACCATTAGATGTCACTGCTTGCGGTAGCGTCGGGGGTCGGGTTGTCTCCTTCCCTCAAATATGGCGAGGGGTGCTCGGATACTGCGTGTGGTGACTGGTCGTCTTGCTGATCTGGGCTTTGTTAATGTTATTAGTAATTAACTTTTTATTTATTTTACTTCGATGGTCCTAGTTTATCATTTATAACTTCCAGTTTCAGCTGGTTTGAAAAGTGCTGATTCTCAGCCAAGTTTGAATAAATGTAGGATTACGTTAAGCGTATCTTCTACGGTACCGCATTTTCGTATAACAACAGGTGAAATAATTAAAAAAAAGAAACCTATAAAAATGTATAATTATCATGTTGTTATGTATGTTTCTTATGGTGTACATAATAGAGAGTATTCTATCTATGTATCTATCTATTTGACATAAACACTTTATAATGAAATCGAATTTAATACAGCTGACAGCGCGAAAAATAAATCAGCTGTTCCCTACTTTTTGTCGATTTAAGTGAACACAAATGTATGGAACAGCAGATTTTTTTTTCGCGATTTCAATGTTGGTCCCATAGAAAAAGTTGTTCAGATAATGAGTACAATAACCCCTTGGTGGGTTAAGCATAAACAAAAAATAATGTTGTATAAAGGTAGGTAACATTTAAAATGCGATTTTGCCTATAACTACTCAAAATGTCTCACCGTTGAATTCCGATGCTATGTCGAGGTCGATTCAAAATATTTTGGCAACACGACGAAAAAAAAACAATTGAAAATGATTACGTCATAATTTGGGAACCCTGACCCATGACTCATGGCCTAACCTCTCCCGATAAAAATTGGAATAACCTATAAATACTTGTAACGACTATTAATTTTATCGTCCATGTACGACTCAGTCCTCTCAAAATGAAGTCTTGGTTAAAATATTTTGTGTTACTATTCTGCCTCAATTTTATTGGTAAGATATTTTTAATTAATTAATTCGTTTTAGAAGATACCATTATAATTATTACATCAAATCCTGCATCCCGGAAGATGCAGAAGCATTCTTAATCCGATTTATTTGCAACGTTTTTTCTTCCATACACTTTCACTAACAGTCATCTCAGAATTAACTTATTTCATAACCATAGTTTTGAGATCAAATCCTGCATCTTCCGGTCCTTATTACAATTTATTTGCAGCTCTTTTCCTTCAATAAACTCCATTAGCGAGTCATCTCAGTACTACCTTATTTCATAACCATTATTTTAATTTTTCACACAATCCTTTCCATAATTCCATTCACATTCACAATCACGAGTTTCACATTAAACCATCGGTTTCTCCTCAGTTTTCGACCTATCAAGGTAGAATTATATAGTTTAAGTTTACGATTTGAGTTATTCTATAAGATTTATTTTGCTTGTTTTTAGAGGGATCGCAGTTATTCAGATGTGACTACAAATACAATTCAGCAGCCAAAGGATGGTTCAAACAGTTTGTTGTACCAGCGACTTGGTTCGATGCTCGGCTGCGATGTGCACTGGAAGGTAAGACCTTATTATGTCCAGAAGTGACTGACTTTGGAGGAAGTGAGTGAATGAAGGCTTACCCCATGTTGGTTTTTGGTTGCCTTGTAATTCTTGATCCCTAAAGTGTGTCTACTGAACTGGTCTTCGGTTCGATCGAACGGGACAGGAAAGAATTTATTGAATTGCCCATTGAGAATTTATTATTATTAAGCTATTACATTACCTACCTCTTTAAAAAATACAGACTTTTTTTCATACAGTCACAAAAACTTATGTTACATCTAGACATACAGAGACATACAGGAAAATTTTAAAAAAACCTTAATTTAATAGTGAATGCATCTGTGTCTGAACTAGATAAAAATTCTGTTATCAGGTGCTGTATTAGCTTCTCCTACCACACCAGAAATAAAAGCTGAAATGACAGACATGATTAACTCCATCAAAACTCAGCAGCACTATGAAATTTTCACTGGGATTCATGCCACTTTTTCAAAAGGAGACTATCATACGGTTGAAGGTAAGTCGATAAGTTTGTTTTTAACGCCTACTTGTGTTCCAAGACTGGGCGAAGGCCTCCTCCACTCATAAACCATATTTCAATCCCATCATTTAGAATAATACAGATTTATAAATTACAGGTACACCGCTTTTGAAAATTCCTCAAACTTGGGCGCCGAATGAGCCAGATAACAAGGACAATAAAGAAAGTTGTCTCACCTTGAATAGTTATGGAGACTTAGCAGATCGTTCCTGTGAAGAAAATCTTCCATACATCTGTTACCGTTCTGAAACCACTGAACTCAAACTCAATGAGTGTGGCACTGTAGATCCAGGTAAATACGGACTTACAAGCTCGTCTTTAGAAGCTGCTAAACTAGGTTCTACAGCTAAAAGTCCTTGAATACCTTGATTCCACATAGCGAAGACTCGAAATGTTCCTAGCAATATTGCTGCCGCTTAAAAATCAGTCCTGTCACCGGTTAGATGGTTCACTCCGCAAAATCATTTAAATCGAAAGTAACTCTTGTTACGACACAATAAAGTAGAGTTCAGGTCGCACAGCACTAACTATCTACAAATATATTCACCTAGAAGTTGCCTCTCTTTATATTGCGTAACTCTTATTTTTTCTGACTCCGTTACGCTCACTGAATTGGCCTGACAAGACGAGTCCGCCGCGTACTTGTAGTTTCATACCTAAAATGCGATGACCATCTGTATTCATCTGTGGTCCTGTTGATAACTAAGCCTTTTTAATAAAGTCCCTGCATCCGATATTTTCATCGTTTTTGAAATAAGATTTAAAACTCATAATTATCCTTTTCAGAATACCGCTTGGATAAGAGAAGTAACAAGTGCTACAAGTTCCACTCAGTTGCACGAAATTTCTCCCGAGCCTTCCTCGCATGTTCAGCAGAAGGCGGCCATCTTGCTATAATAAGCAATGACACTGACGCTCAAGTACTCAGTGAACTTTTCTATAACTATCCTGACAGCAGTATTCTAGGAGCAGTTTGGAAAGAAGCAGCTCTCATCGGTTTTCACGATTGGAACGAACATGGAGATTGGAGGACTATTCATGGTAATGTATTATAAGTTATGGGTCTCGGCTGTCTTTTGTAAATCTTTGACAGTTCAACTGCTCATCGTCATCTGCCTAGCCTTTTCCCAACTATTTTGGGTTCGGCTTCCAGTCTAACCGGATGCAGCTGAATACCAGTATTTTATAAGGAGCGACTGCCTATCTGACCTCCACAACCCAATATCTGGGTAACACGATACCCCTTGGCAAGACTGGTTATCAGACTTTCTGGCTTCTGACGACCCGTAACGAGTTCAAAGATCTAGAAATGACAGCCGGGACCAACGGCTTAACGTGCTTTCCAAGGCACGGAGGAGTAGGTATGTAAAGATGATCAACCAGTCAGTTGGTATGTCGAGATGGTGACAGTCTGCTCAAACATGAAATCGTACCTAACACGACTTCTGAAAAACATATTTTTCTTTAGATTTTAATTGCTTGGTTAAATGCGTATAATTCAGTGCTGAAATTTAAAACCTACATAGTTACAGAGATAGCCATGAAAAGTATCTGTGACGATGAAAACTCAACTAAATTCCATCAGGCGTGATTGAGGTGAAGAGCATCAGACCTTACATAAATTGTTATTTACGTTGCGAAATTAAAAAAAAAAGAATACAAGCATCTGTCATGTAATAGTGGATGGGGAGCCTATTGCCATCGACCGGGCACAAATCAGGACTCCTGGCTGCTACTGAGATATTCCTGGTGGAAAGACCCCGTAACACTTGCCCGACCTGGGAAGCGAACCCAGGGCCTCATGCTCAGCAGTAGCGTTTGCGAGCACTAGACCAACGAGGCAGTTGTTTGTATGTATGTTCATCTATTCCCTCATAGCTCCTAAACTTCTTGTCGTATTTTGATAAACGAGGCATCGTTGGAGGTTGGAGTAGGAAGTGGTTTCGTGTGATAAATGCTATCTGACCAAATTTGTTTTTATTATCTCGCAGAAGGTGTGAAAGGTAGAGTTTTCTCCGTAAAAATATAGGGTGTCTTCATCTTGGGCGAGCTTGAAGCCCTCGCGGACTCAATATAGTGCCCGTGAGATAAGAAACCTACTGCTTTTTCCCCTTGATGAATAACCTACCACATAATTATTCCCCTTTCAGGTCAAACGCTAACGGAAGCAGGATACAGCAAATTTTCTTCAGGGGAGCCCAACAATTCACCACCAGGTGAATACTGTGGTGCGATATTCCGCTCGGGGCTCTTGGACGACATGTGGTGTGACAAACCAGCCACATTTATCTGTGAGAAGAGTCCTGATTATTTTTTCGCTTGTTCTAATTTATAAAAATGTACAATACTAATACATTCAATAATAATTAATTACTAAAATGTGTGATTATGGCAATAAAAGTCTACTGTTTTAAATTATTTGCCGGTGCAGCAAGTGGCGCCGTCTAGTCTGTTACCAAGTTACTGGAATTACCGAAGAGATCGGATAAGAGTGACACTGGCTGGTGACAGTGACTGGTGACACTGGCTGGTGACACTGGATGGTGACACTGGCTGGTGACAGTGGCTGGTGACACTGGCTGGTGACAGTGGCTGGTGACACTGGCTGGTGACAGTGGCTGGTGACACTGGCTGGTGACACTGGCTGGTGACACTGGCTGGTGACACTGGCTGGTGACACTGGCTGGTGACACTGGCTGGTGACACTGGCTGGTGACACTGGCTGGTGACACTGGCTAGTGACACTGGCTGGTGACACTGGCTGGTGACACTGGCTGGTGACACTGGCTGGTGACACTGGCTGGTGACACTGGCTGGTGACACTGGCTGGTGACACTGGCTGGTGACACTGGCTGGTGACACTGGCTGGTGACACTGGCTGGTGACACTGGCTGGTGACACTGGCTGGTGACACTGGCTGGTGACACTGGCTGGTGATACTGGCTGGTGACACTGGCTGGTGACACTGGCTGGTGACACTGGCTGGTGACACTGGCTGGTGACACTGACTGGTGACACTGGCTGGTGACACTGGCTAGTGACACTGGCTGGTGACACTGGCTGGTGACACTGGCTGGTGACACTGGCTGGTGACACTGGCTGGTGACACTGGCTGGTGACACTGGCTGGTGACACTGGCTGGTGACACTGGCTGGTGATACTGGCTGGTGACACTGGCTGGTGACACTGGCTGGTGACAGTGTAGCAGAGCGTCGCATCGATGTTTTTTTTAACCACTACGGGGATGCTCTTACCATTCATCTCACCTGATAGTTAGTAATGATCAGGCCAAAGGTGGAAGCGAGCTTCACCCGGAATTGTGCGCGAGTATTACCCGGAATGTTGTGTTTCGGCAGTTAGAGGTAAGATAGCCAGTTTCTCTGTGGTTGAGGCTATCTAGTACTAACTACCGAAACGCAACAATGCTGTTAACATTGTTGTTATGGTGACAGAATTAGATAATATGGTGGCTAGGCGAACAAGCTCCTACCATCAACCAAACCACGCCTAAAATTTTGCCCCGTTTGCGAATCGAACCGGGTTTGATCTCTGGGTCTGAGACAGGTGGTCTCCACTAGACCACAGAGGAGGTTAATAATGGTTGCGTGGCGTATGTCTTCTGATGAGAGATTAGCATCCCACATCCAGCTTATGGTACATTAGCATTCGTAAGTAAAGCCGCAAGCTTTACTTAAGGAAGTCATTATCGAATCAAGGCTATGTAACCTGCCCAATCAACAAACACCAAAACAATTGTGTAAATTGTCATACTAACGAACATGTTCAATCAATCTATCTAGCCTTTTCCCTACTATGTTGGGGTTGGCTTCAAGTCTAACCGGATGCACCTGAATACCAGTATTTTATATGGAGCGACTGCCGATCTGAACTCCACAACCCAGTAACTTGGTAATACGATACCCCTTGGTAAGACTGGTTGTCAGACTTACGGGTTTCGGACGACCCGTAACGACTTAACTTACTTTTCGAGTCACGGAGCTGTCACGGTATGTAAAGAATGTCACCCATCCACGGACCAACCCTGGCTTGGCAACCCGTTGGATCGACCGGTGCGGCTGTTATTACTTAGCCACGGGCTTAACTTAACTTAGAAAAACATAAGAAAATGTTGCATTTTATATTATCAGGCTGAGATAGATTTAAGTCCACGCGGATGAAGTCGCGGGCACAGCTAGTTTATGATAATATTGAATTTCTGCTTAGCCCTCTTCCTCTCTCCTAATTTTGCTGTGCCCGATAGGGTCCGTAGTGATATTTTTACTTATTGTAAAAATTGAGTATGATGGCTCTTGACGTGTCGTGAACCGCTCGCATCAGTACCTGTGTGAACGCTGTCTGACGCAGTTATGTAAACTGCGGCTTGGAAGCCGGACGTTTATTCATGAGACTGTAATGATTCTATAAACTTAAAAATAAAGGATAGAAGAACCAATTTTAAGGCAAAGACATCCATTTGAAAACTACATAGGTATCAAACTTGTTTATTCTTTTTGAAGTCAGTTTTTACATTAATTGACATTACTTGATGGTTTTTTAACCAATGTTCTGTTACACAAATGATATCAAACTTGGGATTTTCTGAAAACAATATTATTTCTAGTAATTTGGAAGAGCAACCTTGGATATTTTGATTGAATAATTTTAACGTATGTTGCCCAGCCTTTTGTTTTTTATTTTTATGTTTAATATTGCCAGAAGATACTTTTTATTATTCTCTAATAATAATAATAATAATTGTTTATTTGACTTCTGTTGTCTTACTAACTGTATAAAAACTTATCCGGAGTGACCTCCACAACTACAACTGAAGAGTCTAGAATGCCCATCGCAGTTCCAGCAGGAAGAGAATACCCTATCTGACTGGTAGTGGCCTCCAAAGATGTTGGTATTAGACGTGGACTCTTTCGTACAACATGATGATTCATAATGATTACTCACTATGTTGTTAGTATAACTAGACAACACAGACTCCTCACTAATACTACAATTTGTTATATTAACAACAAACTCATTAGAATTATTAGTATATTCCTCACCTCAACCTCATTAGTATATTCTATAGCATTTATGCTCCCTTACTCCAAAGTCAGTCACTTCTTCTGGACATATAAGTTCTTACCTTCCAGTACACATCGTAGCCGAGTATAGAACCAAGTCGCTACTACAACTAAATGTTTTAACCATCCTTTGGCAACAACGCTGTACTTGTAGTCACAGCTGAAAGATCCTTCTAAAAATACAAGAAAAATATTATTAAAAAAGTAGAATTCAAACAATTGGATCTGATCGAAGAATAACTCAAATCAAACCTAATGCTCACTTAGATTTAAAAGCAAACACCACACTAGACACTTTTTGATAATAATAATGATCTCGTAATGGTTGCCTATTATAACATCTTGGTTTCATACTTTAGGATACCCAGACGAATAAAAGTTGTCAGATGTTTTGGACTAATTATTTTTTAAATTCTCGTGGTAGTAAACTTTAGTAAAGTCGAAGCCACTTTATAAATTACTAGCTGCCGCCAGCGGCTTCGCCCGCGTGTAATCTTTATAAATTATGTTACTCAGGGTGAATGTAGCTTTCTAATTGTCCACGCCATCTTCATCACTCGCAAGACAACAACATGCAATCGACCGCGGTGCACGCCATCTAGAGTTGAAGTTTAGTGAAGATATCTTTCATCAACTTCGAATCCGGTCGTTCCTTCGATCACTCATTCCGTCTCATTCACTCGCGCCTCCGTTCAAAAATGTTGTTATGTATTTACTCCTTTTTACGAGCCGCCGACTGCCAGGGCGTCCTGGCAAATTGTTGTAACGAAGATTTAATATTGTATTAAATCTAACACAACACAACAACTACAACTCTTACCTAACAAGTCGCTTAATTTCTGAAGAACAAACCTGATCCTGCACACTAATGGTGAAAGAATTTTTGAATTTATTCATTACAAACACAAACACAAAAATACAAATCTTTCCTCTTTATAATATTAGTGTAAAAACATCTTACATATAAAAATCAGGTAGAATAATAACACAAGATATTGCAAACACGACTTCATTTTGTGATAACGATACGGTTTAATTGTTGTATCGAATAAATATACGTGGTACGTGATTTCAGTAGTTTTTTATCGGCGGATGTAACTATATCCTGTTCAGTCAGTAATTCCCAAATATGGTGACACAAGCTGAGCTGAGCTGTGGTGGCCCAGTGGTAACGGCCGCGACTTACGAGTTGTAGGTCGCAGGTTCGAACCCCGACAGGCGCTTTACTTTGTATAAATAATTTCATCACCACTGCTCTCAAAACGGTGAAGGAAAACATCGTGAGGAAACCGGCATGTCTTAGAACCAAAAATTTGAAGACATGTGACATCTACCAACTCGCACTGGGCCCGCGTGGTGGATTACGGTCCACACCCTCTCATAGAGAGGAGGCCTGTGTCCCAGCAGTGGGAACAGTATAGGCTGATTATGTTATGGTGACACAATTATTTGTAAACTTCTTGTCAATATAATTATACAAAATGTTATATTAGTTCTGTCGTCATGGTTGTTACTCAGTGGAAGTTTCACTTGCCTTGGACCTGATATTAAATTTATATAAAAAATCAAGGTAATAATAAAATTTAAAACACTTAGTAGACATTTAATGCTATAATCATCAATTTTACTCATTAATAATATTGATTAATTTTTATTATGCATTTTCAGGCAAATGTTGACAAGGGACATAAGAACCTGTACTCTTCTCACAGATAAATAGGAATGGTTTGTCACACCACAAGTCGTTGATGAGCCCCGAATTGGTTATCGCACCACAGGATTCACCTGGCGCCTCATTATTTGGCTCCCCTGGAGTAAATTTGCTGAATCCTGCTTCGAATAATGTTTCGCCTGAAAATGGGATAGGTTGTTGATTATTCGTCAAGAGGACAAAGCAGTGTATTATGTCACGGGCACTACATTGAATCCAGAAATTAGGAAAGGATTCAAGCACTCCTATGACGCAGACACCTCTATTCCCGAGGAGAATACTCTACTTTTCACACCTGTCAGATAATAAAAAGTAATTTTATATTCGTATAAGTTTTTTGTGGCAATAGTTTTCATAGGAATTTTTAGTTGAGCTTCTAAATTGCTAGACTCTAGGACATAATGATTTACTTTAGGTTAGGCTTGCATGGTATTTAATATTGGTATGGATGTACATTACACTACGTACATTAATACGAGCTCTGTCCTCTCTCTTCAAAACTGGGAAATCGTGTTCTGCCTACCTAAGTTCAGATGTTACGTAGAACTTACGGTCGTAAAATTTTTTCCGAACATTCGTCCTTGACAACCGTGACCTTGGCATTTAATATATTATTGATGTCACCTCCTACACTCCGACTACAACTTCTAGATGATGATGTCAAATCATCATCATCTAGAAGTTGTTGTTGAATAAATGGATAACATTTAACGACTGTTAGATTTCTCTAACAGTCGTTAAATGTTATCCATTTCTACGCACTGACATTCCTGTGCATCTAATTAACCTACTAATGTTTAAAAATATCATGTAATTGGTTGGTGAACAAGGAGCAAAGGGTGTGTTTTATATATGATTTTATCAAAACTGCCAATTGAATTCTTGTCAATGGAAAATTAAATTACAAACAATTGAATTGTTTTCTCATAATGTAAAAAGGAGAATGAAAATTACCATGAATTGTCCTCCAATCGTTATTTTCGCCCCAATCGTGAACACCGATATAAGCTAAATCTCTCCGGGCAACTCCTATAAACTTCCAATCCGGAGTTTTGCTGAAGAGTTCCATCAGTACTGTGGCTTCGATGTCACTGTTTATAATAGCAAGATGGGCGCCTTCAGCTGAACATGCGAGGAAGGCTCGGGAGAAATTTCTTGGCACTGTGTGAAACTTGTAGCATTTGTTGGTTCTTAAATCCAAGTTGTATTCTGAAAATAAAATCTTACAAAATACAATAGACGCAGATATATTTTAGTGACCTATTCCGCTTGACTATTCTTCAGAATCATAAAAACCCTGTAAGAAATCGACACGTGTATCACCTCTCAACGAGACATCTTCAGGATGACGATTGACCAATTGCAAACCAGAACGCGACGTGTTACCACACCGAGCACTGGACGCAAAGTTTATATCTAAAAACTTACAATTTTTTTTTTGCGTCTTTACAGAAGGTGAAGGTGGTCATATTATTATGCAATGAAAGGGACTTTGTTTTATAATATTCTGCACTGGTTGTTATTTATCAGCTGAACGACTACTTCAACAAATTCAAAAGACTATCAGCCCATCCCTCCCATTATATTTACCAGGGTCAACAGTGCCGCACGCACTGACTCCTGTTTGGAACTTCTCGGAGCGGTAACAGATGTAAGGGCGAGCCACATTACAGCGATCATCTGCTAATTCTCCAAAACCATTAAAAGTGATACAGCTTTCTTTATTGTCCTTATTATCTGGTTCATTTTTAGCCCAAGATACTGGAATTTTCGAGAGCGGTGTACCTGTAATGACATTGACATAAATAATTTTATATTTCACTTTTCAATTTCAATAAAATTCTAATTTTGAATTTCTTTGAATGTACTTAGTACAAGAAGCATCTTTACATTGTCCGTGGAAAATAAACGACAATCATTTATCGTTCTTTTGAAAAAGTGAAGAGTGATAAATAATTATTGAAAGATGGATGGATTGTGTGAGGAATAATGATATGACGGTTACAGAGGAGAATAGAAGATGAAAACCTCCAAGTAACATCGGTCAAACGCAGGAAGATGATCATAATTTATTTTATCTACACCTTTGCTATAAATCTTGTATAAAAGTTTCTGAAACAGTTAGCTTATTGCCAACATTATAACAACCAGTGTCATAGTAACCATAATATCATCCAAACGGGTGTTATAATGTTGTACTGAATTTCATAATGCAACTCATTTAAAAAAAGAACATTGTCATTCACAAGCGTTTCACTAACAAAGCACCGTAATTTAAAAACAAAACACATCCGAATTCGAAAAATTCTAATTCACGTCGTACCGCGCCATTTTTGTTCGATATTGCAAAGAAACTTTTATAGAAGATTCATATTATTATCATGGGTGTAGATAAAATCTTGTATGCAACTGTAAATAATTAGGTTTTAACACTCATGTGATAACCCACATTCGTGTTTTAATACCCCTTATTATATAACTGTTGCATAAATAGCTAATTATTTTGGAACATTTTATTTATAAACTGATTGTTTCATTCTTAGTCATATAATTATTGACTAACCTTCAATCGTATAATAATCTCCTTGAGAGAAAATGGCATGAATTCCGGTAAAAAATATATAATCCGGGTTGGAGTTATTTATGATGTTTCTCATTTCAGCTTGTAATTCTGGTGTAGTTGGAGAAGCTAGAACAGCACCTGATGACAGCAAAAAACATCACGACTATAATTCTCAAAGGGGTAGGCAGTTGAGTATACTTGGCAGTTATTAATGTCAAATTTAATTCGAGTTGAGACTGTTTTATGGTTTGTCTGGATTCTGATAAGCAAAAAATACTTTGCTATGTATATCGCACTTAGCAATGTACCCAAGACCCCACTCTCAACAATCACGCTTGCAATCACTAGAGCAACCGTATTTTTTTTTGGACTTTTCATTTCTCCTGGCATAAGATTTTACAAAATAAGTAACTTACCCTCCAGTGAACATCGCAGCCGGGCATCGAACCAAGTCGCTGGTACAGTAAAGGGTTTAAACCATCCTTTGGCTTTTGTACTGTATTGGTAGTCACATCTGAACAATCCCTCTAAAACACAAGCAAAATAATTTAACAAACTAAAATATAATAAACGGCATTCTGATCAAATAATAGTTTCATTAAAACGTTTTGATTCAACCTCTCAAGCAAAAATCATAACAGCTTACCAATAAAATCGAGGCAGAATAGTAACACAAAGTATTTAAAACAAGACTTCATTTTGTAAAGACTGAAATGCAAATGATGACGATACAATTATTTCAACTATTATTTATAGGCATTTCCAATTTGATAATTGGGTCATTTTGTTTGCGCATATTGACAGACACGAATCTTTGAGTCAGTGGTTCCCAATTGATAGATATTATTATATAATGTGGAGACAATAAAACGAAAATAAATTGAAACACCTAATTAATCCTAATAGTATTTTGAGAGAGTTGAAGTTCTTCAGCCATCCGAGATCAGATCAACTTCATGACCGTAAAGTATGATAAAAGGCAGTTCTTTTTACAGTTTTATGTCGGATGTTCCATAGTACTAATCAGTACCAGTTCTTTGATATTGTTCGTTCTTTGAGTGGTTGAGCTCCATATGTTCTGAGTTGAGCGATTTCTGACAAATGCGTGTAGTTCTTTCCGAAATAGACCATTTCAGACACTAATCTTCATGGTCCTTACATAATCTAACCAACATTTTGCTTGGACTTTAAAAGAGAATGTGTGAGTTTGTTTAGAATTTTCTTCGCGGAGTAATTAGAAACACCAACCTCATTTTGTTTTCAAAATATTATTGACGTGTAAAAGTTTAATTAATTTTATTAGACTATCTATACTGTCCAACTATTGGGCATAAGCCTCCTCCAAGTCCTTTGAGGTACCTTTTTCCGGCACCACCTGGAAAAATCGTTTATCATGTTGCACTGGGCTGATTATGGAGCCTTGACGCAAACCGAATTTAATTTAAAAAAAAAAGACCTTTTAACATACACAGATCACATATAATATGTTTATAACAGTTTTGGGTCGAAGAGATAGTTTTCGCGAACCATGTCAGCTGCGGAGCCCTTGACGGACGTCAGACGAAATGTGTCATGCGCGATGGAAGGTTTTAGATTATTCTACAACCTTCGCCTGTCAAACGGATTGTGGCGGGAGAGGTTCGTAATACCTGCCTGTTACAACCTCTTCTTGCAGGTCTTGAAGAAACTATCTAGTCTATCAGTTCTGCAGGTAGAGGCAAATGTTGTAGGACTTCAAATTGAGTATTTGAGAACCACTGAAACAAAAAATAACATTAGATAAGTACTGATGTAAATGCTGTTTTTATTAAAACAAAGATTTATCTTATTTTTATTGCTTATATAAACAAATTAATGACCAAATACGGTTTTACTTAGATAACACTTGACGGCCAAGACAACTACATTATTCTTAAATAAAATTATTTGTGACTATACTTCATTCGAAATTTTTCCAAACCTTTTTTACAGTCCGTTCAACCGATTTTTTGAGTTATAGATTCGGTTTAAAATATCATTTATTTCTCAAAGATTTACATAATCACTTAATGAGAAACAAAGTTTTAATAATTACATGTAGGTAATACTAAAAATAGTCCAGAGCGCTCGTCATGCAGATATCTAGTAGGTACACAATGATATTATATTAATAACATCATCATCATCAATAGATTGCGTTGGTAGCATAAAAATGGCAGCTCCAGTAAACAGTTGGTATTGTAACCACTTTTTTGCTATATAAGCCTTCCGTATGCCTTTTTTTAGGGTGTGAAATCATCAAATGACTTCTCCCGCTCTGGGCGGAGCGGAATGGCGTGTCAGACTTTTACTGACTAAAACCCATCCATGTTCCTTCAGTTGCCTGTTGCCAAATGCCCCGGTATCCCTTTCGGAATTTCCCGCAGCCCTGGGACGACCTACGACGCGCCATCGACCCGGGCCTGGTCCTTATAGGACGGCGAGCTACCCATTACTCGCCGTCCGCAAGCCTGCGCCTAAGGTGGCCGGGAATCCGTCTGGCGGTTAGGGGTGTGAGGGCACAAACCTTGCCTCTCCCTCACGCATTCTGCTCCTCCTGACGGCATCTCATGCCCTCTCGCTCCGTACCATGGCCTGGACCAGGGCCGGACGCGAGAGGTCATCGCCTCCACGAGGACACGGCGGTGCTCCGCCCAAGCAGGGCAGACCTCCACCGTATGATCCACCGTGTCCTCCGGGCGATCCACACAGTGGTAACACCCGGGCGTTTCCTCCCGCCTAAACAAGCCTCAATCTGTCATTACGTTGATATTGTTGACAGAACGTCAAACTGCGTACATAGATAATATACTACAGTGTAGAAGTCAAAATCGGTTGAACGGACTGTAAAAAAGTGTCTAAGATTAGACATTTTTCGAATGAAGTACAGGTGTTCGTGTCAGGATCATCTGGGTGAATTTCATATCTCTAGCTCTTAGCCTCCTCTAGTATAGGCTACGAATAATGATTTTTATTATTCGTAGGGCTATTTACTGACTGTCAGTTCGTCGAATTGGAATTCATCAAACTAATCCTTCCGTGAATTTTTGTGAATTGAAACAAATGGATTTCAATACATACGATCATGAATTTATTGAAATTAAATGAATCGGAATTCATTGTTTTAACAATAATTTGTTGGTATAAGTAAAGGATCTTAAATACTGGTGCGACTTGTCGTGCAACGCGACTTTTATCAAAACAATTTCTGAGAAAACTTCACGGCGAACAATGCGGCGCCGTCGCACCGCGCGACATGCCGCGCCAGTATGTACGAGCCTTAATGCGTGTAGCGCAAGCGCAACGCTTGGTTATGAACTACCTACTACGAATAGCACCAAAGGTTTACCGACTTTCGAGCAGCAGACCCTGGGAAAAACACGGCCGTTCAAATAAACTCGGTCTCCATTCCCAAGGTGCTCAGCTAAATAGACCATAGTGGGAGTTCGTGTATGGAGAATGAAAATATTCTGCTGATTATTCATTGCTGCAAACATAAATCTGCGCATCTGATATTATTATTGCGAAAATCTAACTAATATTCTATACGCGAAAGTTTGTAAGTATGGATGGATGTTGTTTGTTACTCTTGCACGTAAAAACTACTGAATGGATTTGGATGAAATTTGTCAAACAGATAGTTCATAACCTGGATTAACACATAGGATACTTTTTATCCTAATATTCCCACGGGATCCACACTTACGCGGGTGAAACCGCGGGGCGCAGCTAGTACCAAATACAGCCATATTGCTTCCTTTCGTGACGTATTTGCAAATGTATTTGATGGACTTGACTTAATTACATTCCTGAACATTGCATGCGCTTTGAATCTGTTGAAGTTAGTTCGATAAAATACTCATAGCATTATTATTTCTTATGCCTCAATGACTCATACAAAGTATGATATTATGTTTCGAGCATGGTTCTTGTGAACGTCGTAAATCCTAAAAGCTTGGATTAGTAATAAAACCAAAAATAAAACGACTAAAAAAGCCTACACTTTTTTCGCCTTGTATGAATACAAATAATCATCAATTTTTTATCCTATTAGGCATTAGCATTCAAATCGGAAATACATGAAAATTAGAGGTAACTACGAGATGTTTTTTTATCGAGAAAATTTTAATATTTTGTTTTTTTGTTCCACAAAAAGTTCAATACTCAATACTCAATATCTTTATTGCTTTACCATAATGTGTACTCAGGTGGTAAATATATAATTTAGATCATTATGGACCCTGTAAGGCACAGCAAAAGGGTAGGAGAGAGGAAGCCCTGTTTTAGGAGATCATTAAGTTGTTATTGTGGGAAAAAGTTTTTATTTTCGCTTATCTAATATTATATATTTTAGATTATTTTTATAAACCTGTACTTCTTATTCTTCGTTATTATAATTATGTTTATTCATTTATATAGTTTGTTTTTCTTTGAATCATATATTATTGCTATAATATATATATATTTATTTTTTTTTCGTTTGGAAATATCATGTCGTTACTAATTGTTTTTATACACCTAAGTGTTATCAATTTCATGTCGTACACAGCGGAGGGTCAGACAATGTTGGGCAGGGACTGTACATGAAGCCTACAAAGATAAAACTCAATATTGAAATTGAAAAATTTCAAGTGACCGACTGTAACTGTATTTCCTTATCTTAGTTTATCAGGTGCCGCCGGGCTAAGGTTATCTCATTGCTTACAAGTTGAATTTGCACATGTAAGATAAAATCATATTAAGAGATAACTCGTTTAATTCTTTTAGAGTTATTAGTATAATTTTGAATTTTTATTTCTCTATTTTTCTTAATATTTTGTAGAACATTACTAAGCGTAACAGTGTTACTGTATTTTTTTTTTAAGGCTTTATTCAATTTTGTATTCCAGCCTACGGAGATGTTGTTTGTGCGATGATGTTCTCCAAATACATATAATACATAACATTGCACTAAAACATGGCTTCATCCAAAAACTCTCTATGTAATTTATGAATTTTAGCATTTCCCTGTTTTTAAAAGATTGCAATTTAATGTACTCCCATCCTTCTTTAATAAGTGTCTGTGGAATCAACGGCAGTGCAGCCGTTCTGAAGAGGTTGATCGAGAATTAGTTCCAACTCGTTGAACTTAATGGAATAGGCAGTCCAAAACTTCTGTGTTGACTGAACAATTTAATTCAATCCCATAACTATTAACACTGTAATTCAATAATATTGTAAAAGCCAATTATCTTTTAAAAGAGTAACCGTGGAGTTTCTTGCCTGTTCTTCTCCATAGGAAAAGACCAATTGGAACCGTGCACCTAGCTTCTGACGTTTCATAAGTGCCATGTAGGTTTATGTGAAATAAAATATTTTGATCTTGAATCCAAAATAGGCTTGGTAGTGTCGTTTATTGTAAACGACACGACTGGTAGTGCAGTTGGTAGTGTCCTTGCCAAAACATGAACTTTTCTCCCCAGCTCAAACACTAGGAAGTTGTGAAGGGTGGGCGCTTTGGGCTGTCTTTAGACCTTCAAGAGAGTTGATCCACAACTCTGTTTGTCTCTGTTTGTCTGTACTCTGTTACTTAGTACCTACCAAATTTTTGAATTCTGTATTATTTGCCTCCGACCAATAATAAGAATTTAAATAGTCGTTAATAGAATAGTATGCCTTTGAACAAAGGTTGCATTTTACTTTAGCTTTAGTCTTTAGGTACCTCAGAGGACGCATCCAATTTCTACTGCCAAGCAAACCTATGTTGAAATTGTATTGAAGATGTATTATGGGTGCCATGAATTTCAACAACAGCCCAAAAATTAAAAGAACATAATAGTTTTAATTAAACATTTATTTTTAATAAACATTCTTCACTTCCATTCCTCACTAATCATCTTTAGTTTCTGCACGACAAACTTCAGGATAATCTGGGTTCTTCTCACAGATGAATGCGGCTGGTTGGTCACACCACAAGTCATCCAATAGAGCTGAGCGGTATATAGCACCACAGGATTCACCTGGTGCAAAATTGTTAGGCTCTCCTCCAGAAAATTTGTTGTACCCTGCTTCCGGAAGCGTTTCGCCTAAAAAGAGAACATTATTGTTATTACGTGACTAGAATAAAACTGTGACTTTATTCTAGGCAATTTTAGTAGTTTAATTATGCACAGTCATGGACTTTAATTGATAAACCACTTTTCAATTTTTCAGTTTCATACATTCACGAGATTACACGATTAAACACGAAGTCAAACTGCATGCTCGTAGACAAGATGACAAATTAATAAGTTCTCAATGACAAATAAATACAATGTTTTGTTATGCAACATTGTATTTATTTATCCAATCTATTTGAAACTGCCCTCCTTTGAATCAGAACTCATTATTCTCGATAATTTTGAAAACCTATCTGAAGACAGTGACAGTTGAAATGTCGATGTCGGAGACGTTATTTTCGAAATGACTTAGAATTTCACCGTACGATAAGGTTACTATTGCTACGCTAAAACAATCGTTGCTAGGTTACGGTTGCTAGACCTGGAATTGGTTGACTTTGGGTAGTCACTCTGCTGTCAAGTTTGTGGTTCTGGCGCTCAGGATAACCTACCGGTAGAGATATAAAATATAATTTTCTTGTTCTATAATACGAAGACATATGACTTTCCGTATCTGGATGTTCGAGTATAACCGACTAAACCCGATTTGCATTACACGGCTAAAAAACGAACAGTACCAGGTGGCTCATCAACTAAAGTCCTTGACTGTACATGATTATAATTATTTTAATTATTTCGCCAGTCTTGCTATAAATAATAATTATTTTGTGATGTGAAAATATGGCCTAAGTAGTGAATAATTACCATGAATCGTCCTAAAGTCCCAAAGCTCGCCCCAATCGTGAAATCCGACAAAAGCTACATCTTTCCAGAAATTTCCCAGCATATGTCCTCCAGGATATTTGGCAAAGAGTTCTTTTAGTACTGTGGCCTCGGTTTCACTGTTTATAATAGCAAGATGGCCGCCTTCAGCTGAACATGCGAGGAAGGCTCGGGAGAAATTTCTTGGCACTGTGTGAAACTTGTAGCAACTATTTGTTCTTGCATCCAAGTGGTATTCTGAAAAGAATGTTTTGCGATAATAAAGGAAATTATAAACTCTCTGGCTCTCTGCTTCAAGAATCAAACGACTCATTTGATAAACACCAAAAACAAAAGTGTCGTAAGAAGAAATCGTGTGTAAGAAGAAATGATGATATTTTTAGAATGTACATTTATCAGAAACCTTATTTTATCAAATTGTAAAAGACCAGCTTACCTGAATCAGTAGTGCCGCACTCATTTATTTTTTTTTTAGAGTCCGCGGAACGGTAGCATACATAAGGTCGAGTTTCTTCACAGGAAAGATCTGCTAAGTCTCCATTACTATTCAAGGTGAGACATCTTTCTTTATTGTCCTTGTTATTCGGCTCATGTGGCGCCCAGGTTGTAAGAATTTTGGAAAGCGGAATACCTGTAATTTATATTAGTATGTCTTAATTTAGTCCATAAATAAATATGCCAAAATGAATTTTCTCAGCATTAAAATTACGTAGCCCAACTGAATATCCTGCAACCGTAACATTATTTATGCCTTTATAAAATTTGTTTTTTATGAAACAGGAGGATGTTTCGTTCAATAATTTTATACTTACTTTATACTGATTGACTAACCTTCAATAGTATGATAATCTCCTTGAGAGAAAGTGGAGTGAATACCAGTAAAGATTTCATCCGTCTCTTCATTTTCAGTGGAGTTTACGATGTTTGTCATAGCAGCTTTCATAGTTCGTGTGGTTGGAGAAGCTAGAACAGCACCTGATGACAAAACAAAATCAAATTAACATAGCATTGACAGTCAAAAACCGGAGGCAAGTCTGCCTTCGTAAGACTTAAAAAATCTGTATCAGAATCAGAAATTTATTTACTATGAATGCAGGTACAGGTATAAGATGTTTTACATAAATTAATGTGATCGGCTACAGTCTACCTTACTGCGTGCGTTACATAAATTAAAATATTAATAGAATAGAATAGAATATTTATTTGTTCAGAATGTAGGTATTTACAATAAGACGGTTACAATATATTAAAGAATCCTTGTACATTCTACCATTTTGGCATGCAAACATTGGTGCAGTTCATCATGAACTTACAAACATTGATGTACATCTAAAATTTATCAGCTAGAAAATCCGATACAGAATAGTAGCATTTATTTAATAACAGTAATGTTAGCTTCTTTTTAAAACTTGTTACTGGTTCCTCTCTAACAGAATTAGGAATGTGGTTAAAAATAACCGGTGCCATACTAAAAACACTTTTCCTCAACAAAGCAGTCCTATATCCACCTGTGCGTAACAAGTTTTGGTATTGAGATCGCAAAGTTACATCTCGGTATCTGCTTTCCGATAGAGTTAAAAATAGGTGTGGATTACACTTAACAAAAAGAGCAATTTCTAAAATGTAAAGGCATGAAAATGTCAATAAGTTATGGCTTTTAAAAATTGGAACACAGCTGTCAGTAACTTTCAAACCAAATATTGCTCGTAGGCAGCGTTTTTGGGCTTTAAAAATACTCTCTCTTTCGGTACAATTGCCCCAATATATAATACCAAACCTTAAAATGGAAACGACAAGACTATGATAAGCTAGTAATACTGTTTTGATATTAACTTTTTTTTTAAGATTATAAAGTGCATATGCAGATGCGCTAAGTTTTTTACAGATTGCTTCTGCCTGTGCCTTCCATGTCAGTTGACTGTCAATTAATATTCCAAGAAATTTTGTAACATCTACTCTGTCGACATTTTGGCTATCATAATTAATATTTAGATCATGGATACGAAGTCTCTGGTATCCATGGTCTAAATATTAATTATGATAGCCAAAATGTAGAAACAAAATAATGTCAACAAAACAAAACAGAAATTAAAGTGAAGTCAATTAATAATATTTTAGTCAGGTACATATGTGTGTAAGTGTGTCGTAGCATAAAGTGAATCAATTAATATATTATGGTCAGATTTGGAATTAATTTGATCAATCATAATTTGGATAAATTAGTATCATTTAGAAAGTCCTTCATTGAGTAATAACTCAATGAAGGACTTTCTAAATGATACTAATTTTGCTTAGAAGTCTGCACTACTTCTAACCATAGATTTAAAAATGTTTTCAGAGTAATCCTTAAAACCATCAGGTATTTTATTATAAATGACAGGTCCCATTTTCATATAATAATTTTCCATCAATGCTGTTTTGTAATTACCCGAATGTAGCAAGTTCATGTATCTCAAGTGACCATTACGCGGTCTTATATAGGCACTTGACGGAAATAAGTTGAGATTGGTTTTTACAAAAATTGCCACCTAATATGTACAAACATGGAAAAGTCATTATCCTCAGAAACCGAAACACAGGTTCACAGCTGTTTGTACTTTTAAGGTTTGACAAAGATCTTACACACCGTTTCTGTGCCTTAAAAATCTCCTCCCTCTCATTACAATTACCCCAAAATATGATTCCAAATCTTAAGAGCGTTTATTCCGAAAATTGGCAACGTCGCAAATAACTGTCAAAAAATATTTACCTGTTTTGATTAATTTGGCAATATAACTGTATGGAAATATAAAATATATGGCTAGACAACTGTCTAAAATATTGATAATAAATTGCAATTAGGAACACACTGAATTTAAGTTGTAACCGGTTTAAGGTGTAAAAAGGCATTTGGAAAGTGTCCAAATCCTTTTTTTACAACTAAAACTAAATATTCAGTGTTATGGTATTATTTATTGCATTTCATTCAATAATTTAGACAGTTGTCTAACCAGAAATCAGAAAATCAGAAAGCTTTATTTGTGAACACAGGTCAAGTTACACATAGTGTGAGGTGTTATAAATAGGTCCTTACGATTAACGATTAAATAACGTAAAAGAAACACTCTGTACACGCACACTTGTATTTCAACGTAGAAAAACAAGTGTGACAAGTGGGCGTGTACAGAAAGTTTATTTTCCGTAACAATTTAATATTTTTTGTGAATAATATACTATACAAAAACAAAAAAAAACCTTTTTTTTTTAATGGTAGTATTTTTTTTAGCATGTATAGACGCTATACTATTGCAGGTTAACGGGAACGCCCTTTGTTAGTTAACATACTGTATAAATTGTTCCCTGTTCCCGATACCGGTGGGCTCCTATTTTTAATATTGTTAAATGTTTTTTTTATGATTGTATAAAATTATTTAACAATGTAAATATTCTTTTATTATCATGATGAAATATGATATTCAATGGAAAATAGAAAGAAAATAAATAAACGAAATATAAATTGTATAAAATGTCATACCTTCCAGTGCACATCGCAGCCGAGCATCGCTCCAAGTCGTTGGTACAACAACGTGTTTGAACCATCCTTTGGCTGCTGAATTGTATTTGTAGTCACATCTGAATTTCTGCAATCCCTCTAAAAAACAAGCAAAATAAATCATAAAGAATAACTCCAATCTTTAAAGTTTTAGCGCAACCTTCACCTGAGATAGCAAACCTACTTACTGATTTGTTTAGACAATAATAATCTAGATTGTATTTGTAGATGGAGTTTAGAATAGTTTAAGTTATGATGAGGCTGACATGCCACTGTGGATAATAGTGCCTATAATACAATTTAAGAATAAAAATAAATAAAAATCTAACGTAATACTCAAACGTAAAACCTTATAATTATGTAGTACCTTGATAGGTCGAATGCTGAGGAGGTGGAAACTCGTAATTGTGAATGTGAATGGAAATAAGAAGAGGAATGGATTGTGTGAAAAATTAAAATTATGGTTATGAAATAAATTAATTCTGAGATGACTGCTAATGGAGTTGATTGAAGGAAAAGAATTGCAAATAAATTGGAATAAGGACCAGAAGATGCAGGATTTGATCTCAAATTATAATGCAATATAATGGTCTCTCCTACAACTTCTTAAAAATTAGTTAATTAATTAAAAATATCTTACCAATAAAATTCAGGCAGAATAGTAACACAAAATATTTTATCCAAGACTTCATTTTGAGAGGACTGAGATGTATATTTGGCGATAGAATTGTTGTAACAAGTATTTATAGGTTATCCAATATTTTATCCTGCGAGATTAGGTCACGAGTCAGTGGTTCCCAAATTATGACGCAATCATTTTCAATTGTTTTTTTTTTTCGTCATAGCATCGGAATTCAATGGTGAGACATTTTGAGTAGTCTATAATTTATAGGCATTCTAAATACCAAATATTATGTACGATTCACTATAAAGTGTTTATGTCAAATAATGATATACATTTTAACTGGTTTCTTTTTTTATATTATTTCACCTAATGTTAAGTGAAAATGCAGTAGGTACCGTGAAAGATAATTATGTTTAACGTAATCATACATGAAAAAACCTGTAAATTTGAAAACCACTGACATAGGAAATAATTATAATATTTTGCAGGTACTGAAGGAAACACTTTATCCTAGTACTAATTAACAAACTTTAGTTATCGCTTTGTTCAAATAAATAAATTATATAAGTAATAATACGGTGATAAAACCTGAATAATAAGCTAACCATACATCAAAACATCCTTAACTTGGTACCTAATTAGTAACAATAATATTGTAGTACTTGTGATAAAGTACTATTATATTATTGTTACTAATTAACTACCGGTCAACAATATAAACTGCAGAACAAGATAATAGTGATTATATTATATTAATTACGGGTGTAAAAAGACGCTTACCTAAGCCGAGAGAGAGTCACTTGTTCCTCCCGTCATTGTGATAATTTTATAATACTGGGCTTCACCTGTGAACCTTCTGCTTACGGAGATATTGAAGATCAAAGTTTCAACTACTTTTAAAAAACATTATAAACCGAGAACAAGTTCTAGATGTTGTAACTTAAATTTATATTTGGTACTTCTTGATACTCATTACATTTCAAACACCCACAAAAAAAAATGTCTTGTAAAATATTTGGCAAAAACATATCGTGTCATGTACACACGGCTACACATCAAGCTATACATTTCCAGTTTATGCTGATCCCGCATTGTATAGGATTTTCGTACGATGCGAGGTCAGCTTATACTGGAAATGTATAGCTTGATGTGTAGCCGTGTGTACTTAACATACGTGGCTTGCTGTTTTGTTTTACCTTTTTGTAATTTTTGACAAGATTTCTACATAATCTCAAATTATTCTATACAGAAAATTCTTGAACGAACGTGTGAATTCGCCATGTCCTATATAATTTACAGCGTACTGTAGGCGCAGAGGGCATACAGCGCCCTGCATGTTCAATACAATAATGCTTTCTGGGTGTTGATGGGATTGCAACGCTAATGCATTGCTTCTGGCATGTTTGCAGAGGCGAGAATGGATGGCTTTCAAACCATCATGCGCAAACGTTGCGCTTCCATTATGCGCAGGGTCAAAATCAAAATCAAAATCAAAAATCATTTATTCAAACTAGGCTGAGAATCAGCACTTTTCGAACGTCAAAATAACATAAGACAGTCCCCCAAAAACGCCCACCCTTCACCACTTCCTAGTGCTTTAGCTGGGAAGAAGAAGTGGCGCAACAAACTACCCAGCAGCACAGTTGTCTGTTCAGTTAGAAAAAAAAAATGATTCTATACAAAAGTATGCAAAATCATTTACATTATGCAACACAAAACATAAATCTAATTATTAGCCATATATCAGCTAGCACACGCTAATATACCAATAAAAAAAAAACGAGAACTATATGTACTCAAGCAGAAATAAAAGTAAATGTAAACATAAATTAACTAAATAAAAGCCTCCAGGCACAAAGGCCGTGCCCGCCTACATATAGCTACTATTTTTAGATGTAACTGGAAGTTATAAATGATAAACTAGGACCATTGAAGTAAAATAAATAATATTTATCAATTTTCGAGTTTGCTAGCTAACCACATACGTACATACATTGCACGTACGCGCAAGCCCCAACAGTATCCTGAAATCTATAGCTGATAGGTGGGTCAGTCCCTTATTGGGACATTGGATTCCGCCTACATCATAATAGTTTGTGTTGTCTTTATGGTAGATGTAAGCTCAGACTAAAAATAAAAAGCCAAGACAGAGCGCTGCGAATGATACAATGAAGCATGCTAAAACTACACCTCTGCTCTATGCAAAAACGCTCCAATGCACACATTTACAACCGTTTACAATCAGACTATACCTTACTAAGTGCACACATGTTTACGAAACTGGCATCGCGTCACTGTTGACAGCGCTCTGTCTTGGTTTTTTATTTGGTCTGAGCATGTAAGTACTAACACTAGTTTCTAAGTCGTGAGTATACTAAGGTAATGAGTAATTTTGTTAACAAAATTAAAGTCAATCTGCAACCTTGCCTAACATTTTGTGAAGCATGGGAACGCGTATCCTTTCCTAATCCTTACTAATATTATAAACGCGAAAGTTTGTAAGTATGGATGGATGGATGGATGGATGGATGTTTGTTACTCTTTCACGTAAAAACTACTTAATGGATTTGGATGAAATTTGGCAAACAGATAGTTTATAACCTGAATGAACACATAGGATACTTTTTATCCCGATATTCCCACGGGATCGAGACTTACGCGGGTGAAACCAGGGGGCGCAGCTAGTCCTTTATAATTTCACCAAAGCTTCTGATTATGATTCATCTTATTAACAAATAAATACAAACTATAAACATATTCGACCGATTGGAATCCTATTACTTTCTATTCATCGAAAAGATTTTTAAACTCGTATTATTATTAATTACGATGAATAAAATGGTTTTTGTTCATGTTGATAAGAGTGCCCCAAGGATTAATTCTTGGTCCTTAATTTTTCTTGAAAACAAGCGTTTACTAATGAAACCTGACTAAATCATTTAATTTAGACATTACATTTCAAATAACTTTAAAAGATAATTATCGTAATGCTAACGTCTTTGTAAAAAAAGCATTTGAATGCGCTAGTATTATTTACACATCTAGTTTAAATGCCAAGATTTAAAAAGAAATAATAACATTTTGTAGAAGAGATTTTTGAGGAATGAGGAACAGGGTGTAAAGAACACTAATCCTTTATAAAAAAGGGAGGATCCTCGGGTGTCTGATGGGCAACTGCCCGACAATTGATGTTGGGAAGTTATTATAATGCTGAATATCGCACGGTAAACTCTGTTTGCGCGATGCAGGATTTGTATAATTATATAATTAATGTATACAAAATATTGTAAAACATTTTTAAAAGAGTAACGGTGGAGTTTCTTGCCCATTCTTCTCCATACGAAAACTACCTTTTGGAAGGGGCAACTAGAATCAATTCTATTTCTTTGTTTGACGTTCAAAAGTGCCATATTATGTGCCTATTTGAAATAAATTATTTGACTTTGACTTTGACTTTGACTATAACGTCAGGTCTTTGATGCGTAGTTCACATGATCATTATCCATATTCATTAACAAATAAAACCACTTAGGGCAATTTAAAACACAATTTAATTTTAATTAAACATTTTTTTTAAATTAAATATTTATTTATTTAGTCGACAGAATTTGAAGTTCCCGTATCTGATTCTTCAGGTGCAGCTTTACAAACGGGTGGAAAATCAGGACTCTTCTCACAGATAAATGCTGCTGGCCTGTCACACCACAAGTCATTTAATTGACCCGAGCGATATATGGCACCACAATTTTCACCAGGTGATGCATTGTTTGGCTCTCCTGGAGAAAATTTGCTGTACCCTGCTTCCCAAAGCGTCTGGCCTGAAATATTATAATAATTATGTTTTGAAGTTTATATGTTCACTCTTTAAAGCCAGAAGACTGCTGGCGCCAAAAGTTTACAGTTATTTGGTATAAAACGTGTAGGTATTTGGTGACGCATTCGAACATAAAGATATATTTACATGCTCTTTGAAAAGGTTTCGTAGCCTTTTGTATAAGACGCTTGAACTCTCAGACTAAATTGTTTGGTGTTCTTTTTAAAATACTTTTTTTTTTACATGTTTTTCTAATATTAGTGTGTGTCATGCATGAACGGTTCACCTCCTAGTGACTTTAGGTTTAATTTATTACTGGTTATCTGTGAACAGCGTTGTGGGCTACATTATTACTTAAGTTATTGATGTTTTTCTGTTTGTAATATTGTATAGTGTAGCTGTTTGTTGTTCCTATGTAATAAAAAAAAATTAAAAAAATTCTCTCTTTTTTTCAGGAATTGATAATTGGGAAAATTTCTTATCCGACCTCCTTTGGCTCCCTGCTTTGGATACTGGTTACTTCGTGTCGATGCACAATATCTTTTCTTCCCTTCGCCTCTGTCGGTCGTTACTTCACCATTCACTCCATTTTCATTCACATTATTCCTAACACTTATTCATCGATTAATATTTGCAATAAGATATCTTAGTTCATCAATTCCTTTCTATCTATAAATAGTTCTATCCTTCACGCAGCACTTTCGATTCTGGTCACTCCCAAAGTGCTTTTATAACTAGATATACAGTGTGTCCGGACATGGACTAGCGATATTCTAAGTACTTAAATATAAACTATTTTAAAGTATACTATATGCAAAGTGTTTATTGTTCCGACAATTGCCTTGCAAAAAGCACAAAACTTGCGCATTCGCTGTGTTCAAACAACAATACCTCTTAAAGTTTCAGACATACAGTTGTGAATTTTATGTTGTATTGTGGATTAGCTCAAAATCTATCGATCTAGTAAAAACATAAAAAAAGTTGTCCGGGGTGTTTTTGTAGTAATTAACAATTATTGGTTGAATTGCATAATTATTCATAATTTTTTTCGACTTTCACATTTTTTTTCAAAAGTTTTGGAATTTTGAACACATTGCTTTGTAATCCAGACCGTAGACAATATTATTGCCTTTCGAATAAGTCTATTTTTATCTCAGTATGACTAAAACTTTGAGAGATTTTTTTGTACTCGCATAGAGAATATTTCAACAAAAAAACAAAATGGCTGCCACATAGCAGGGAAGTGTATTGGACCCAAGCTTAGAGTGTAATTGTACTTTAAAATAGTTTACATTTAAGTATTTAGAATATCGATAGTCCATGTCCAGACACACTGTACCTATATCGTTTTTTTCCATCATTCAAAAGGTGCGAGACAACGTTATTTACCATGAATAGTCCTCCAGTCCATTTTCTCGCCCCAGTCGTGAAAACCGACAAAAGCTACGTCCTTCCAGAAATTTCCCGCCATCTTCCCGGCAGGATATTTAGCGAAGAGTTCTTTGAGTACTTTGGCTTCGGTTTCACTGTTTATAACAGCAAGATGGCCGCCTTCAGCTGCACATGCGAAGAAAGCTCGGGAGTAATTTCTTGGAACTGCGTGGAACTTGTAGCAACTGTTTGTTCTTGTATCCAAGCGGTATTCTGAAAAGATTTTATATTTTTTATATCATTACTATGATAAAAGAGGCAGTTGTTTATATAATTTATTCTTGTACGCATTGAAATAGGCGAGATCGGAGTTATAAGCTTAATATTATCGATAGAAAAGTACGATTTTTTTCTAAAAAATCTCTCCCTAAATATCCCATGAATAAGGTAACTAGGTATCCGTTTTCAGTAAATAAAGTAGGTATTAGAGAGATCAATATTTTTTCTGAGGCCCGTCATACACGGAGCTACTCAAAAGTTACCAGTTACAAACACAACTCAGGCCCTAGACAAAGTGACATTGTCAGCGATAACGATAATGGAAAACGCAAAAATGTATAGGACTGACATAAGCTATCGAAAAGCTTTCGTCAATCCTGTTGAAATTCGTTGTAGAAATACGAAACGCTTTCGAAGCGATTGTCACTTGTCTAGGCCCTCTGACCATGTAAAAGAAAATGTAAACGATGCGACCCACTAACGTGTTATGAACTAGTTTGTGATTCATCATCGTGCAAATATTAGTGCTGTGAAATTCGGGCTACTCATTGGTGATTTCAGTTTGTAACACAGTTCTATTGAGTAGCGTCATGAACGTGGCCTAGGCTTCGAATAAAACCAATAATTTTGGTTTTACTCGAAGCAAGAATAAGAAGTAACCCGAAATTCCAAAACAAGTTTTAGCCGTACTAAACAGTTAGAAAAACTCTATCCCGTACCTATAACAAAATGAGCTAGAAAGTTTGTTTTTAACATTTTTTTATTTTATTAATAACCGTATATTTTATCAAATTCTATAGACAAACTCAAAGCATTTGTTTCAATTAAACCATTTACAGCACTATTAAATTGTCAAAGAGTCGGTCAGTTAGTCAAAAAGTTGAAGCTAGTTGCCCATTCTAAATCTTGAATCTCTATGGGGAAGAACGTATAAGAAACTCTAAGGACACTCTTTTAAAAATGTATATAGATATTACAAAATCCTGGGTACAGTATTCTTGGTGCTTCTATATGTGAAAACAATGTCAAACGAAAAATAATCAAAAAGTATTCAAAATATAATGATCAAAAATAAGCCCTGGCCAAGAGATGACCACTCTCAGCTGACGGCGGCCGTTCACGTGAATCAGCACCATCCATCTCAACTATTTGGAGGGAAACGAATGATCTAACACACGCGCCACCATCACCGAGACATTTAAGTGAGTATGACATACTCTCATCTGCCATAACACAAGCCTAACCTGTACTTACCTGGATCATATGTCCCGCAATCATTGGCTTTTATCTCAGTGTAAGGACGGTAACAAATGTAAGGCCGGGTATCTTCACAGGGATGATCTGCTAAGTCACCATTACCATTAAAAGTGATACATTTTTCATTATTGCCTTGATTATCAGGCTGATTTTCAGCCCAAGCTAGAGGGATTTCCGAGAGCGGTATACCTGTAAATTATAAATCTTTATTAGTCTCAATGTAGTCCATATACGCACAAGTATCTATCTACATTTGGATATCTGCTTTCTTTGGAAGACGTGGTCTCGTGTGTCAATCTGCACTCTAATTGCGTAAAACACAATTCTTTTTGGCTTTTTTTTTTGTGTTTGGGTAATCATCAAATGACTTCTCCCGCTCTGGGCGGAGTGGAAGGGCGTGTCAGACTTTTACTAACTAAAACCCACCCGTGTTCCTTCAGTTACCTGTTGCCAAGGTCCCGGTATCCCTTTCGGACTTTCCCGCAACCCTGGCAGTGCGTAAAACACTTGCAATCACAATCACAAGAATTTTAAAGAGATTCGTAATCCTACACAATTATGTTTGAAAAATTCGGCTGCTCGACAACGTAATTATCGCAATGAGTATTGTTTAATCACCAAAATGATAGGCATTGACATTGTATGTAACGCTATTAGAGGCCGAAATAAACTGGTATTAACCGGTATTTTTTAAACGGGTTCCGAAACGCTTTAAAAAATACCGGTTAATACCAGTTTATTTCGGTTTTCCTCCAAACATTTCTAAAGAACGCGAACGTTTAGGTTAAAGTACAAACCTAAATTAACCGGTTCATTTGAGCGGCATGTCGGTAAAAGCGTTGCAGCTTGTGACTTCTTATGAGGATGACGTGCTGAATAAAAACTGAAGTATTAACCGGTTTTTATCGCTCTACACCGGTGTATCCGAAAAAGCTTTATGTAATACTCTTCCAAAAACCGGTTTAAATAAACCGGTATATGCGAATGAAAGCTAATGTAAAGGTTTTTGCGTCAAGTACATCATACCGGTTTGAAATTTAACCGGTATCCGAGCCTTGAATTAGTCTGCTGGCAAGCCAGGTTCACTTCGCATTTAAGGTATGAAACTACCGGTACGCGCGGGCTCGACTTGTCGGGCCAATTCAGTGAGCGTAACGAAGTCAGAAGATATAAGAGTTACGCGCTAGAACGAGAGGCAACTTCTAGGTGAATATTTGTAAGCAGGTAATTAGCGCTGTGCAACCTGAATTGCACTATATTCTGTCGTAGCATGAGTTACTATTTATTTAATGAATGATTTACGTACTTTGGAGGAGCTCGTGGCTAAGTAATAACAGCCGCACGGGTCGGCCCATCAGGTTAAGCTACGCTTGCCAGGGTTGGTCTGTGGATGGTTGACCATCTTTACTTATCGAGACTCCTCCGTGCCTCACAAAGCACGTTAAGCCGTTGGTCCCGGCTGTTATTCGTGGATCTTTAACAGTCGTTACGGGTCGTCAGAAGCTCGAAAGTCTGACAACCAGTCTTACCAAGGGTATGGTATTGCCCAGTTACTGGGTTGTGGAGGTCAGATAGGCAGTCGCTCCATGTAAAATACTGGTATTCAGCTGCATCCGGTTAGACTGGAAGCCGACCCTAACATAGTTGGGAAAAGGCTAGGCAGATTGATTGAATCTTTGTACATGTTTTATTATTGTGTTCAGTGCTGCTAGTATCTTGTTTGCCACGTCTTGTTTTTCTTTATCCTCTCGATAATTTTTCTATACCAACTCTGGACTTGTTTCATACTTATCAAAATCATACTCTAAACTAATATTGACTAACCTTCAACTGTATGATAATCTCCTTGGGAAAAAGTGGCATGAATCCCAGTGAAGATTTCAGATTCAGAAGTAAAGAAATTCTTAATAATGTGTGTCATTTCAGCTTCTATCTCGCTTGTGGTTGGAGAAGCTAGCGTAGCACCTGAGGAACAAAGAAACTAATAAGAAAAATTTGCCTATAATATTCCCACTGCTTGTAAACATTGCCTTAGTATTTATTTATTTATTTTAAATAGAACGGCCGAAGCCAATTACACTATTAAAACTTATAATTTATTTAACACAGTCATGCATTCTTCTCACAAAAATTCAGACATTCTGACAGTATCATCTTCCATTCATTCGCAAACATATCCAAATCTGTGTTTGAGTTCAGGAGAGCCTTAACAGCGGCTAATGTGTGTGCTAATGGAGTCACCAAGTCACCTATTCCTCGCACATTAGTACGGCAAGTTGGGACAGCCAGTAATCGGTGTTTTCTGCCGCGACAGTAATTGTCTGGGACAAATAGTAGTGCAGATTTCCTGATGCAGATCAGAAACGTCTATAATCCCCCTAAGAATTATAAATATTACAGTCATCTGATCGCGCAACTATCGAAGAAAAAATATCGCCTCTTGTTTTTCAATAGGGAATTTTAGGGAGTTATTTACATAGGGCGCGGGCGGCAGTCGTTTAGCTCGTGTCTACAAGTCGTAAGTAACCTATGACCCCTGTTGAAAATTTGCTAATTTTTAAAGGATTTAGGGTAATATTTGGTACTAAAAATGTGAATTTTAAATAGCAATAACTTTTTATTTTCATTAATAATAAGATTTTATATTTCTTTTAGTAATATTATTACAGTACCTATGCGCTCCTTTCGGATCGGACAGGTCTTACTTTGAGACACATTTGGGTAGCAAGAATGTCCACATGCCAATTTACACATTTTGTATTTTTAAATAAATAGGAGCTTACCTTCCAGTGCGCATCGCAGCCGAGCTTGGTACCAAGTCGCCGGTAACACAAAGTGCTTGAACCATGCCTTAGCTGGTACGTTGTATTTGTAGTCACATCTGAACGATCCCTCTTAAAATACAAGAAAAATATAGATAATTTAAGAAATAGACTGCCTTGTTACTCTAGTAGTCACAGGTACGATTGCTGAACGTAAACGTGTGTGCCTGGGTTCGATTCCGAGGTCGGACAAAGTGTAGGAACTTTCCCAGTAGCCCGCAGTCTGGATTTGTGCCCATGCATAATCAGCCTATAATGGTCCCACTGCTGGGACACAGGCCTCCTGTCTTCGAGAGGGAGTGGGTTGTAATCTAACACTCGAGCCAAGTGCGGGTTGGTAGATGTCATATGTCTTCGAATTTTCGGTTCTAGGACATGCTGGTTTCCTCACGATGTTTTCCTTAACCGTTTTGAGAGCAGTGGTGATGAAATTAATTACATTTATAGTAAAGCGCCTGGCTGGGTTCGAACCCAATACCACTGAGCCACAACTGCTAACATTTGTGCGCGGTTAATGGTAATAGAAAATAGTTTGATTCAAACAGGTCACAAATCAAATTGTTGAACTAAGTACCTACATAAAATAAAAAAATGGCTCGGATCAAGTTAACTTAGAATTAAAATAAGTAAATAAATAAGCCTTTTATTTCTCATTTCCCATGCAATTTTACAATATTTGCTAGCATGCAACAAAGTTTATACTATTGATCAATTTTAAATTTATAAACTTATTATTATAATTTAATTTAATAATTATATTATTTTTAATTATTATTTAATTTGTTTTTTTTTTTAATTTTAACTTGTAATTACTTACCAATAAAATTCAGGCTGAAAAGAAACACTAGAAATTTAAAAAAATACTTCATTTTGTGAAGACAGATAAAAATGTGCCAATGCAATCGTTTTAACAAACACATTATTTTATATCATCGAATAAGACATAAACCTGTAGAGTCAGTGGTTTTCAAATGTAGTTTCAGAATCAGAATCAGAATTTATTTATTTGTAAGAATGTAGTATTACACGAATGTAGCTTGGTACGTGACGATGGGAAGAGACCAGATGGCATGACGTTGCTGCCTTGGAAGGTGGGTAGGCCTCTGGTGTGGGACGCAACGTGTGTCGACACCTTTGCGCCATCCCATGTTCCTAGCACGGCGGGCTGTGCTGGCGCCACTGCTGCGGCTACTGAGACCCTCAAGCGGCGCAAATACTGTAACCTTGTCTGCAACTACAGTTTTGAGCCGTTTGGGGTCGAAGCGCTCGGGTCATGGGGCCCGAGTGCGCGTCTCCTTTTCAAGGAAATTTCTCACCGACTGGTCGATACTTCACGTGACCAGAGGGCTGGCTTGTTCTTTAGCCAAAGAATTAGCATTGCCATTCAACGTGGCAATGCTGCCAGTCTTCTGGGCACGTTTCCGGATGACAGCGATGCGGACGAATACTTCGACGCCTGAGGGTCCCTTTGTTTTTATATTTATTGGTATAGTTAGTAAGTACCTACTTTTAGTTTTTTTTTTTTTTTTGTTAATTATTAATTACTTAAATATTTACATGCAAAAATAAAGTATTACACTATATTGTAACAACATTTTGATTTAAAAGAGTGTCCATGGAGTTTATTGCCCGTTCTTCTCCATAGGAACCTACTGCGCTTTGGAATGTGCAAATAGCTTTCTGACTGCCCGACCCCTTGGCAATTTAAAAGTACCTGTAATTGGTTTATTTGAAATAAGTGTTTTCAGTTTGAGTTTGAGTTTTACACAGTAGTGTGTAGTTTGACAGGAAGTTTCAAAAACAATACATGATACTGATAAATGATTCATTTCTGTAAGTAGGTTTGTAGGTACAAACACTTTTACACGTCAATCATATTTTTAAAATAAAATTAGATGAGGTCGGCGTTTCTTATCTGACTACTCTGAGAAGAAAGGCCGAAACAAACTCAGAGGTCACAGTCTATTTTAAAGTCCAGACATAATCTTGGTCAGATCATGTAAAGACCATGTAGATTGCTGTCTGAAATGGTCTTTGGAGGAAAGAATCAAACAAATTGAATGGACATCTCCAGTCAGTGCACGCATTTGTCAGTAATCGTGCAGCTCATAATAAACTCACAATAAACGATATCTAAAAGACAAAATAAATTTATAAGCACATTATCATTACGCCCGTAATCCCCCGAGATCAGTGGTGGCCCAGTGGTAACGGCCTCGACTTACGAGTTGTAGGTCGTAGGTTCGAACCCTACCAGGCGCTTTACTTTGTGCAAATAATTTCATCACCACTGCTCTCAAAACGGTGAAGGAAAACATCGCGAGAAAAACCGGCAAGTCTAAGTACAAAAATCCGAAGACATGTGACATCTACCAACCCGCACTGGGCCCACGTGGCGGATACGGCCCACTCCCTCTCACCGAGAGGAGGCCTGTGTCCCAGCAGTGGAAACATAATAGGCTGATTATGCTTATGCCGTAGTCCTTATAGGGCAAAGCAGACGTATACCTATAGTACACAGACATTTTGCTAGTTACCTATATTTAAGTCCCATGTAGGGGGCAAGCCTGTAATTGCCATCAACCGGGCTCCAATCCAGACTGCAGGCTGTTATTGAAAAAATCCTGATGGAAAAACCGATAACACTATGCCCGAACTTGGAATAAAACCCAGGATTTCGTGCTCAGCGATAGTCTTGCGCTTGCGACCGCGAGACAGGCAGTAAATAGAGAAATATCAGCTAAAGAAGCGTATTGTGTAACCCCCCTAATGTATTGGGTGTGGAGGTCAGATAGGCAGTCGCTTCAGGTAAAATTCAGCTTCATCCGGTTCGACTGGAATCTGGTTCGGCGGACTTCAACTGAACATAGGAAAAGGCTTGGCAGATGATGAGATACCAGCTGGAAGGATGCCGATGACAATACTTGGCTGGTTGCCATCCGTAGCCCGGTCCATACCTACTATTATTATCAATGAGAAAGTAACTCTGTCTGTCTGTCTGTTGCCTTTTCATGCCCAAAAAATCACTGATGTACTTGTAACATATTTTTTGGTACACGCGTGTGCCACCCGGTATCTTGGAGGTTAACGGCTAAACGGATTTCGATGAAATTATACCAGTAGGACGATCCCCTGATATAATTTCCGACCTCCACTCAGGCGAAACCGCGGGCAAAAACCAGTCGATGTACAGATGTCATAAACACGTGACCATGTGCAGAAAACCGCAAGGTTAGAAGGAAAATAATATTTAGTATTGAAGTATAATTAAATATGAACAATTATTAAAATAATGCAAAGGCACTAATTATCGCTTTGTATAAATAAATTAATGAGTACTAACTGGTAACTAGTACTAATGAGTTTTAGCTTAGATAACACTTGAAGGGAAACAAAAATATCAAAACATCCTTATTATTATAGGTATAGGTACTAGCTGTTGCTAGCTAGGAGGAGGTCGTGGCTAAGTAATAACAGCCGCTCGGGTCGATCCATCAGGTTAAGCTACGCTTGCCGGGGTTGGTCCGTGGATGGGTGACCATTTTCACATATCGAGACTCCTCCGTGCCTCGGAAAGCACGTTAAGCCGTTGGTCCCGGCTGTCATTTGTGGATCTTTGACAGTCGTTACGAGTCGTCAGAAGCACGAAAGTCTGACAACCAGTCTAACCAAGGGGTATCGTATTACCTAGTTACTGGGTTGTGGAGGTCATATAGGTAGTCGCTCCATGTACAATACTGGTATTCACCTGCATCCGGTTAGACTGGAAGCCGACCCCAACATAGTTGGGAAAAGGCTAGGCAGATGATGAGGTACTAGCTGTTGCCTGCGACTTCGTCTGTTATCCATGATGAAAGGTAGCCTATGTCCTTCTCCAGGTCACGGTCTATCCATGTACCAAAATTCATTAAAATCAGTTCAGTCCTTTTAGCGTCAAAGCGTAACTAACAAACAGAATCACTTTCGCATTTATAATGTTAGTTAGGATTAATGGTACCTAAAATTATGTACTTAAAGCTTGATATTGGACTGTAACAGAAAATGATAAGCTAATGAAGAACTTTCTTCATAAGGAGGAGCTCGTGGCTAAGTACTAACAGCCGCACGGGTCGATCCATCAGGTTAAGCTACGCTTGCCGGAATTGGTCCGTGGATGGGGTGGTTCCCCATCCACGGACCAATCCCGGCATTCACAAAAAGATTACATTTAAACGTAAAAGAAACACTCTGTACACGCACACTTGTATTTCAACGTAGAAAAACAAGTGTGACAAGTGGGCGTGTACAGAGAGTTTATTTTCCGTAACAATTTAATATTTTTTGTGAATATTTTTCTACACAAAAATAAAAAAAACTTTTTTTTTTTAACGGTAATATTTTTTTTAGCGTGTATAGACGCTATACTATTGCAGGTTAACGGGAACGCCCTTTGTTAGTTAACATACTGTATAAGTTTGGGCAAATGACAGTAGTTATGTTCTGATAATAGTCTAAGTATACTGTGGCATACACTGGCTGCATATAGGCCCAAGCAACGAAAATTCAACCGATAAATTCTGTGCTCCCCGCATCCAGCGGATTCCTGCGGCCTTCATAAGGTCATCGGGCGACCTTGTCCGGGCCTTCCAACGCAACGTTTTCCGTTACGCGGTTGCCACTCCAGAAAAAACTTCACTAAAGTTGAAATTATCTAACTGTCATTATGGACAAATATACTTTATTGTTTAATTACGTGCAAATAACTTTCAACCTTAAGGCTAGTTAGAAAATAAGTTTATTTTCGGTAAACATGACGCAAAGAAAGAACGAATACACGAAAAGAATAAGTTGGGGGAAAATATGCGTCACATCCAAAAGCGCAAAAAGGTCATCGCTCAGCATAATGCTGCGATCCTATGCGAGACAGAGCTCCAGCGCTGGTTTTCAGCGACAACCGGCGTTGACGTGATGACGTCAACCGGTGCAATACCAATAACAATAATAAAATAAGAAATAATATAAGTACAAATACTTTACAGGGTGTTAGGGTAAACACCGTCATCCTTGCAACCAGTGGTTTGGTTTCATTTATAGAACGTAGAATCAATTGAAAATTACAACTTTTTTTTTCTTTTTTTTAAATCTACATTTTACCACAAGAGACGCAAGTTCGTTGCCCTATGCGCTAGGGCAACGAACTTGCGTCTCAACACGGGCGGGGGGTGCGGGATGTGACCTGACCGGCCGCGAGCGCGACCCCTCCCTCAGTCAGTCAGCTGTTTCGCTAGAGAGCACGGTGTCGGATAGATACTTTTTAAAATCTTTTAATGAAAATAACGTTTTTTTTTTGTTGTGTTCGGTCATTTATTTTTACATTTAAGTCAACTACCCATAGTTTGAATGACAAGAGTGTTTACCCTTACAGCCTGATTATTTTTTTTTTCCGTTTGCATACTTGTACATAATGTTAGTGTTAGATTGTATATTTTATTTATAGATTTGTAAAATAAATCATACAGGTACAATTAAATACTTAGTCCTAAATACAAGCAATACCTTTCGTAAAGCAATTACAAGATACCCGCATCGCTTTCGATTGGTAGCGTGACATAAAGCATAAAGACTGGCAGCTTTGTTACGTTGGATGCTTGTGCTTTTACCAAAGTTTAAGCTAGCTTTTTGCCGAACGCCACGACCCGAAGGTTATTTATTGTGTGACACCTTATTACAAGCTTTATATTAGCTTGCTCTGTTCGTGTGTTTCCAGTTACTCCAATTGTCATCCTTTTTTCAAGCACTTCCGATAGAGTTGAAACTTGGCATACCTATTTATATGACTACCGATACATTAAAAAAAAAATGATACCATGGAATTGGTCTGATGATGGCCGGAAGTTGGCCATAGGAACTCCTCAATCAAACAAGATAGCACCTTCGTTTTTGGACTCATTAGATATATATTAACAAGTGCTTTGACACAAGGTGGTGTTCAGGGTCTGATGATGGAGCCGGAAGGTGGCCCTGGGAAAATCGTTTTTAGTTCATTAAAAGCTTGTTTTATAAAGGTTTTTACATTTTTTTTTCATTTAAAAATTTTTATTCAGTTAAAAATTGTATTATCGTTCAAACGCCCGTGCCTATTTCTCTGGGTAATACAGGGGTGTTATGATAAATGTTTTGTTATTTGAGAACCCCTGACACATGGAAATGAGTTGTATTCAACATAATAACTGAAGCAAAAATTCAATAAACACTATTTTAAAGACTGACGATAAACAAGTCATTAAAGAATACACATATTCCACGTTTGTTTGCTTACAATTTAAAAGTACACTATAGTTAGAATTGATTATTATTTTGATAACACTATGATGATGTAATTTTTTGTTTAATTCATGAGACTATAAGGTTTTCATGTGACTCGATACAGTTTCGTCCTATGCACATGAGAATAAGGCGTGGGTTCAGAACAGTGTAACCATTTCTGGATTACCAGTGCGAGGACGAGTATATCTTGTACACACGGCTACACATCAAGCTATACATTTTCAGTGTAAGCTGACCTCGCATTATACGAAAATCCTATACAATGCGAGATCAGCATAAACTGGAGTTGTATAGCTTGTTATAGATGTGTAGCCGTGTGTACGCACTGAAATGACGCGCCCCACTACCGCATTAGCTTCTTGACATAATTATGAATAACCAAATGGGATTGGGCGGGTCATGTCCGCCGAATGCATGGCGACCGCTGGGTAACGGTCTCCACACGTTGGGTGCCTGAAGATGGATGGCGCCGCCGAGGCCGGCCAAGGAAGAGGTGGCGAGATGACCTAGACGAATTCCGGGGTTAGGTCCAGGTAGCCCTGGAAAAGGATGCTTGGAAGGATTTGGGGGAGGCCTTTGCTCACCAGTGGGACAGTGTATGCTAATATAAAAAATAAGCAAGTATTGTAAAACGATTTTCGTTTGAGTATAATTGATCGGTTATTATATATTTATATAAGTTCGGCTCTCGCCTCGCCTCCAATATTGGACCAATATTTCATCAAATGAATAAGATGGATATAAATACTGTCTCCCTGTTTTTATTTTTTCATTTATAGTTGTCAAAGTACAATTAATAGGCCTCTGCTGACAGCGGTCTAAAAGGTAACTCTGAGCATTTTCTGAAGGTTCTAGTGCTTCTACAGATAATGTATCGTCAAAAAGGAAAACATAGGGACATAGAAGTAGTTGATATTTATTTTACTGTAAAAAAATCACTGCTTTAAGGTTATAAACCAGAAAGAAAACAGGCGAGAGCGTTTTTATAGAGAGAAGACCATCCCATAGTTCCTCTTTTTCATCAACTTTCAATACTCAAAGAATAATAGAACCTGGCGTATCTATTGGTCACGTATCTGCAGACTCAATCAATCAAATTATCCTATCGACTGTACAACCTATGACTAGATGTACTCTCTCTGTCACGTTGATACCTTATCCAATCCAGTCCAGCGTCTTGAAGACGTCCTCCAGCACATTGGTGAACAGTTTCGGGGATAACACACTGGTTGGTGGTAGGGCTTGTTCTAAGTCCGCCTGGCTATCTACACCAATTCTGAGTCCGTCGCCATAAAAACAATATTAACAGCATTGTAGTGTTTCGGCAGTTAGAGGTACGGTAGCCAGTGCCTCTGTTGTTGAGGATTCCGGGTGAAGCTCGGTTCCACCTTCGGTCTGATCATCACTTACCATCAGATGAGATGAAAGACAAGAGCTCACACGTTGTGATTAAAAAAAAAAACATCCCCTTGTCTCAGCCCTCTGAGCAGTTGGATGGCTGGTTTTCTGATCTTCGATCTGGACAATTACTGTGGCAGCAATACAGACATCTCAACAATTCTATGTAGCACTTCTATGTTCTATGTAGCATTCTAGCGCCAGTCAATTCGATATCGTTGCAGAAAAGCCTGAGACCCTAGACAAAGTGACATTCTATCGATGATGGAAAAGGTGAAAATGTATAGGACTGACATAAGCTATCGAAAAGCTTATGTCAATCCTGTTGAAAGTCGTTGTAGAAATACGAAACTCTTTCGAAGCGATTGTCACTTGTCTAGGCCCTCTGAACTGCCCATATTTCTATGGCTTTCTCGTAGTACACAAATGCCATACATAATAATAATATCTGCAGACTATTATTATTATACTACCCATAAAAGAAAGGTACATTTCATGTTATATTTATCAACTGCAATTTGTACGACATTGATATGCTTCATAAACTAGGTTCTAGTAGATTTCCTTTACCGCGTGATACGGTAATACTATTATATGACGTAGAATATGGTGATATACTAATTTTATGGTTATTTATGGTTGTTTGAACCACATCAATTTGTAATAGGTAATATTAATTTTGTTTTATAATTTATTTTTGTTTTGCTAAATGAGATCTTATTGTGTTCTTTTTACAAGCTTTATAGATTGTTCTGTTCGTATGTTTCCGGTTACTCCAATTGTCATCTATTTTTCAAGCCTTTCCTGGCATCTGATTGAGCTGAAACTAGGCATACTTAAATAACTACCGGGACATTTAAAAAAAATGATACCATGGAGCTGGTCTGATGATGGAGCCGGAAGTTGGCCATAGGAACTCTTCAATCAAACAAAATAGCACCATCGTGTTTGGACTCATTGGTTACGTATTAAGAAGTGCGTTGATACTAGGTGGTGATCAGGGTCTGATGATGGAGCCGGAAGGTGGCCATTGGAAAACCTCAATAAAATAAGATAGCAATATCGTGTTTGGACTCATATTAGAAAGTTTCGCCAAAGTTTTTAAATGATATGGCCACCAACGCTTTACCCCATTTAACTTTGAACCACAATTACGTTTGAGACGTCCTCTATGTATATTCAGGTACTAACACAATTTGTTATCATATAATTTTGCTTCTGTATGCTGTACTATTATTCTCCTATTTAAAAAAGGAACATTGTTCTATTGTTAGAGATACAAATGAGATGATTGATGTCATTGATTTAATTAAAGAACAAAGTGATGAGCAAGCCGCAAGGGTTTTGTAATTTAATTACAGTTTTTACTTCAGTATTTAATATTATTTTCCTATGTCAGGTGGTTTCCAAATGCATAGTTTTTTTTTGTTGTTTTATACAAGATTTTTTAATTTTTTATTCGTATTAGATAATAATTACATTTTATGTTTTATAAATCTTATTATGTAGTAAGACATAATACTACTAGCTGATTAAATGATGCGTGTCTTTCAAATAGCTTGGAAATACTTAATCTATCCAGCACGCGTAGTTTGTCGACGGAAGCATAGACAAAATGACAGATAAACAATCACAATCTGTCATTTTGTCTATTCTTCCGTCGACAAAACCCGTTTCTATGATGATCATGCTACGCTTGCTGACGGTTCTTGAAGCAGTCAGTGTGGGAGCCGTCACAAGATTTTCCGGGAGCTTATAGAAAAGGGTCCCGGAAAATGTCGTGATGGCTGATACATCTTGTCAATATGTCTGAAAATTTGTAATATGAGCGTATGAATGTCGAGTATTCTTTTGTTATTGTACTTGAATAATTTGTTGTATCTATAAATAATATAATGGCCTTGACCGATTTATTTTATATATTTATAATACATACAACTCGTTAGCAAGAATTGCTTTAGTCTTTGATGCATTATTTTCCTTTTTATCCCTTATATTATATTTTATAATAATTTCCAAGCCAAGCCATTATTTACCATCTTTACAGTATTTTGTGTCATACCATATTTGAAAACCACTGACTAAACCGTTCAAATGATATCTGTCGCTAAAAATAATACAGAAATGTTATTTATAATGTTCCCTAAATGTATCACCCTAATTATACATGTGCATCTCAGTTGGAACAAAATGAAGTCTTGTTTGAAATATCTTGTGTTACTATTCTGCTTGACTTTAATTGGTAAGATGTTTTCAATTTATAAAGTGACTTAAACTTTACTAATTTTGTTAATTGGTAGTCCGAGTTTATAAAAAAAATATCAGTCCAAATATATTAATGAATTAAAATTAAATTGTTTATTGGGTCACAAACGATTACATTTACAGAGGAGCTCGTGGCTAAGTAATAACAGCCGCACGGGTCGATCCATCAGGTTAAGCTACGCTTGCCGGGGTTGGTCCGTGGATGGATGACCATCTTTACATACCGAGACTCCTCCGTGCATCGGAAAGCACGTTAAGCCGTTGGTCCCGGCTGTCATTTGTGGATCTTTGACAGTCGTTACGGGTCGTCAGAAGCTCGAAAGTCTGACAACCAGTCTTACCAAGGGGTATCGTATTACCGAGTTACTGGGTTGTGGAGGTTAGCTAAGCAGTCGCTTCATGTAAAATAGTGGTATTCAGCTGCATCCGGTTAGACTGAAAGACTTTTTCCAACATAATTGGGAAAAGGCTAGGCAGATGAAATTATTTACGGAATGAAACAGCCCCAGTAAGTCATTAATATTACTTGTGTTGGGGTTGTCTCACTCCTTCCCAATATTGAGACTTTAAAATATTACAATTCAGATCTTTATTTTTTAAACAAAAATAAATAATAATAATTGTATGTGTAGGTATGTGTGAAATAATATTATGTAAATGTGGGATTGTGTGTGTGTGTTTATGTATGTGTGTGCGTTAGTGTGTATGCGTTAGTGTGTATGTTTGGGTTAACGTGTTTACTGATAGTGCCATTATAATCCAACCGAATAATCTTACTTTTTTTTTTCCATGTTGCCATTAAGTTCCGTGCTCTTGTTCTCCTGCACTTATCCCTTACCTTGACAGCTTGATCTTCGGGTGGTTCACTAAGCTGCACGTCAGTGGAGTAACTCAGTGAATCGGCCGAGGAATATGATATCAAAGTCGTGTCATAATGTCAATTGTACTAATATGGACTAACTACTTTTAGGCGATATATCTCTCGAATCGATGCGCTCCATAATACTAAAAATAATAACCACAATGCGTGAAAAAAGGAATTGGCTCGATTTATTTGCTCCCAAGTGTATGTTATTTGAAATAAAATACATTTTATTTTATTTATATTTAGTGTCTAAATTTATTCGGAGTCGGCGCAACATTTGTCGTTTTCTTCCATCCTTAGTTCTAGTCGTAATTTCACTTGTATTTCAGAGGGATCGTTCAGATGTGACTACAAATACAGTTCAACAGCCAAAGGCTGGTTGAAACTCTTTGTTGTACCAGCGACTTGGTTCGATGCCCGACTGCGATGCTCACTGGAAGGTAAGGAATTTACACACATACATTTACACATTATTCATACATTATCATTATATAATTTATCATTTTTTACAATTGTGTTCCTTTTGATATCCCATATCTCTCTTATTGACACCATGTCAAAGAATCAACTGGCCCAAGAATTATTTTTCATATAAAATAATTCGCTAAAGTCACGATTATTTATGTCGAACACACTAAAGTGAAAAAAAAACATTCAGACTATTTTTGTCGATAAAAAAAATTACAATGAGACATTTTCTTAGCTTTAAATATGAATGAGTATTCTAGGCGTTACGGCGTAAAGGTAACAGATATTTATTTATATAATTATTTATTTTATTTATTTATTTATATAATTATTTATTTTATTTATTTATTTATATAATTATTTATTTTATTTATTTATTTATATGAGACAGCAGCTAGTAACTTTCGTATTCACATTATAATATTAGTGATAATTATAGTGTAGATGGTACGGAAGTATGAAACTATGAGAAATACTAATAAAAAAACTATGACACATGGATGACGATCACTATTCCAATGGAAATCTTAACAACCCGGATCGAAAATCACGTCATTTGCACAATGCCATCTATCGAGTATGCTGGTAAACTCAAACTCTCCATTCCAAGCCAAGTATTAATAACTTTTGACCGAGTGAATCGATTTTAATTAAATAAATACTAAATGTAACATCAAGATCCGAACTATACTACGACTATATGCGACTTGAAAAGAGTCTCACAAAAATGTCAATAATACATGACATGTGTAATAAAACATGACATATTGGAGAACTAAATATAAGTACTATTGTCCCCCTCACTCGTACTGAGCATCGTATCTATCGTTCCATGTGGGATGTATGACAACACTGTTCTTATAATCTTATCCCACGCTACTGTAGTGCGTCTGCGATGTTTGCGCACGCGCATGCAGACGGCTTTCACACTGTGCTGCGGCGCCGAATCGCTTCATTGATGTTCCGCACGCGTGGGAGCGCCAACATCATCCTGAACGTGCTCAGCCACAAGCTGGACAGCCCCCTTCTGGGGCACTGGGTTCAAGCACAAGTGCGTGTGCCAGGGGCCCCAGAGGGCGGCAAATACTTAAATTAGTTTTTAGTTTTTTTTTAATGTAACTAACATAGTTTTTTTTAAGTTTTGTACCACTAACAATTTTATGGACCAAATATGTCTGAATTAAAAAGATTTTATTTTATTTATTTTATTATCATGGACTCTGTTTCTCGCGGCCTAAGTACAGTCAAATCCAATGATTTTAATACTAAGGCCAACACTTAGAAATTATTTTATTTTGTTCTGTCTACAGGTGCTGTTCTAATGTCTCCAACCACACGAGAACTCAAACATAAAATGATGCACATCTTACAGGACTCCCCTTTGAAACAAGACATTTTTACGGGGATTCATGCCACTCTCTCTAAAGGATATTATCATACAGTTGATGGTTAGTCAATCAGATAAAATATTGTGCCTCAGTCCATACAAAATTGTCAAAGGGATCTGTCTCTGCGAGTTGGCTTCGGTCCCTCGTACGCCTTCCAAAGGGCCTGGACCCTGGGGCCCGAGATTACGTCAAAGACATTTTATACATTTTTACAATCATTTACTTCCTCTTCTTCTTTTCGTATGGTTAGTGACTAACTTGGTGTCAGAGTTTTATAGCTGCCCAAGGGCCTCTGACTTGGCTTCACATGTCATCGAGAAATATCTTACAGGCAATTGAATTGATTTGATTCTAGCCTTCCAAAAGGTCGTTTTCGTATAGAAAATAATGGGTAAGAAACTGTTTTGAAATGTTTTACAATATTTTGTGTAGTTACATTAATTATAATTAATAATTATATGTGAAGGCACTTAGAAGAAAATTGCTTTAATACAATAGGTAAAAAGATTATTTTTTTAATGAAGCAACGACATGTAAATTATCTGTCTATGTACCCTAATGGTGCACATATTTGCAAACATTGTAAAAGAAGACAATTTACCTCATTAATCAGTTATTTCGACTACAAATAGCAAGTAGACAGCAACAACTCGAGGGCCTAGGAAAGTGACAATCGCTTTCAGTGTTTAATTTTTCTAAAACAATTTACAACAGAATTCACATAAGCTTTTCGGTTGCATAAGAGCGCCTACACACTGGGACACCATGGCGACGTCGCTGGCTACGTAGCCATAGCTGAGGTTGAATGAGGTTGCCAAATAAGTAGTCAGAAACACGCGGGCGTCTGTCCTAGCGATCAGTTACTGTTGACCACTGAGTGAGGGAGGCGTAACTTACTTGTATACAAAATACTAGCGACATGTCTAGGTATGCGTCGCCAGGTCGCCAGAGTATCCAGTCTCCACGTAGTGGCCGGTCGGTCGTGGCTACGGTTCCAAATTGGCGACGTCGCCAGACCGTAGCCAAGTGTGTTTAGTGTCGTATATCTCAATACGAATTGTTTGGATACATAGCCGGCGACGTTCGCGTCGTCGCCATGCCGTCCCAGTGTGTTAGCACTCTAAGTCAACCTGATTACAAAATTACAGGTACACCGCTTTCGAAAATTCTAGTATCTTGGGCTGAATATGAGCCAGATAACAAGGACAATAAAGAAAATTGTCTCACTTTTAATAGTAATGGAGAATTAGCAGATAATTCGTGTGGAGAGACTCGTCCTTACATCTGTTACCGTCCTGAGAACCCTCAAGTAGAAGTCAATGAATGCGGCGCTGTAGATCCAGGTACTTAAATAATAATTATAAACTCAAGCTAAAACCATACTTGAATTATCAAGGAGTATACGCGAATCACTTTCGCGTGGCAATAGCGGTCACTGCACTTTCCCTAATATCTCTCCGTAGGAACCTATAAAATAAACTATGTAAGATATATAGATATTAATATTGATTCAGGGCGTTAACGGACTTTATTTCAGTTTTTTTTAAATAAAGAATTCTAGAAAATGTAAGTGGGTCAATGCCCGTCATTGCCACGCTAAAGTGATTTGGGTATAATTGCCAATTCCAAAGTACATAGGAAATCCATAGCAGAAGAACGGGCAAGAAACTCCATGAAGACTCGTAGGGATGGGCTAACAGGCTAGTCTTTTGAATTAAATACATATTTTTGCTATAATAGTAGACCAGAAAATTGCTTTACCACTTTTGACAACAAGTTCCAGTAAATTAAAATTTCGCTTAACTATAATGACATCGATATCTAACTGTCACATAATGTCTTACTAGTCAAAATAAAGCACTTCAAAATTATTTTGGCGCGTGACTAATCTTGAAACTAACGCCGCCATCTTGTTACTTGAATTCATAACATTTCACAAAACAATTACACAAAATGTTTACGAACAGCGCCCCCCTGTAAATGTCATTCGAGCGCCTAAAGGCCCTCGCAGCAGTGTACTAATTATTTTATGACGTGCGAGTGAAGACATTCAACTTCACATTTTACTTTACATTCGACCACAGAATTGCAATACTGTGGTCGTCTAAACATTATCAATTTTTATTTTATTTTATTTGTTTTTTAATTTTGAATGATTCTATTTAATCTTGTATAATTGCAAGTTTTAATTTTGTCTTGTTGATTGTCTATTTTATTGTTATTAGCCTATAACTTGTGTGTTTGGTGTCTTACTACTGTTAGTGCAAGTTGGTGATTAATAAATAAATAAATATTTTTATACAAGAGAGTACCTAAATGTAACAAAATAAAATGATGACTTGGGTTTCAATCATTTATTACTTTTCTTGAAAACTGCTGTCAACCGTTGGCTCTTATTCATAGGATTTTTGGAGAGTATATGATTTTGATACGCAAAAGTCAGCCCTGTTTGGAAACCTTTAACTGCATGATCTGCTATTTTAAGAGTACAATATCTTCTTCATCATAATCATTCTTCTTTTTCAGAATACCACTTGGATAACAGAACTAACAAATGCTACAAGTTCCATCTAGTACCACGAAACTTCTCCCGAGCCTCCTTGGCATGTTCGGCTGAAGGCGGCCATCTTGCTATTATAAACAGTGCCATCGAAGCTAAAATTCTCAGTGAAATATTTTCTGAAATTTCTAGAAGTAACATGTTTGGAATGTCACCAATTGCTAAAGAAGTAGCTTTCATTGGCTTTTTCGATTGGGGTGAATGTGGAGATTGGAGGACAATTTACGGTAATTTATATTTTGTTGCACCTTTTTAATTCTGTGTTAAGATGCTGAATAGTCGTCAGATAGGTATCTTTTATCCAACATAACATCACATCACGCATATATTCCCCGAAAAGATGGGCAGAGGTGTACCTATAGCCATGATCATCTTCCTGCACTTGTCCCATGTTAGTCGTGGTTGGCGCAACACGTTTTCTTTTTCCACTCTCCGCTGTCAACCGCCACGTTATCATTCACTCCCTTCTCTTTCATATCATTCCTCACACAATCCATTCATCTTTTCTTTGGCCTTCTCTCCCGCTCCATCCATCAACGTTTATATTCATCACTTTTTAAGTCACATGCGTTCCCTCCCTCCTCATCACATCAACTGGTTTTGAGTAGCGTTGTGGACAATCGAACTAACTATGAAGTTTTGAAGCAGCGGAGCCTTGTAATCTTTTGTCACACAAAGGAAAAGGCTCAAAAATGCCCCACGTCTGCCAGTAAAGAGAAGTATCTCAAAAAATCACCATATAAGTGTGGGGTACTTTTCTATGGGAGATAAGACTTCTCCTTTCAAAACAGCATCAAGTTTTCCTTTTCAGGCCAAACTCTGTCAGAAGCAGGCTTCAGCAAATTTGATCCATTGGAGTCAAACAATTTAACACCAGGTGAATACTGTGGCTCCATTTATCGCTCGGGGCTCTTGAAGGGCTTGAGGTGTGACAAGGCTTTCACATTTATCTGTGAGAAGAGCCCTGATTATCCTGCCGTTTGTCACGTTGATAATCAATCTACCTAGCCTTTTCTTAACTATGTTGGGGTCGGCTTCCAGTCTAACCGGATGCAGCTGAATACCAGTATTTTACATGGAGCGACTACCTATCGGACCTCCACAACAAGTAACTGGGTAATACGATACCTGTTGGTAAGAGTGGTTGTCAGAGTTTCGGCACAAGTTTCGGGCTTCTGACGACTCGTAACGATTGTCAAAGATCCACGAATGACAGCGTTTGTCACGTTGATAAAACGTAATGCACAGTGCGGTTAAAAATGTATATGCATAAAAATAAATGTCTAAATAAAATTGTGTTTTAAATTATTCCCTTGAAGCTGAAAATGAAAAGACAAAATGTCACAACAAAGAAATTAGAGGTCTATTTATTTACATACCACATAATCAGCCAATGATGTTTCCACTAACTGGGACACCGACCTCCTCTCGGTGAGAGGGAGTGGGCCGTAATCCTCCACTCATGCCCAGTGTGGCACCTACCTACCTACATTACCGACAGCCACCTTACGTACAAACCTTGCCCTGAGAATAACAATAACAACAAAAAAATAATTATCCAAATCGATCCAGCCGTTCTCGCTTTTTAGCAAGACTAACGAACAGTAATTCATTTTTATTAGATAGAAGATAATATTATTTATTTGGTTATGAATAAATCTGATTATGACTTTACTATGACAGACGGCCATTTAAAAAAATGCATGCATGAATAATCACTATCGAAAAAATTCACTCAGTGAATCATAAATAATACATTAACAATGACATTACAGTGAAATTTTATCATTACTAAAATTCATTTGACAACGTTCCCTTATTATGACTTTCGAAAACTTTAATTTAACTAGATACAAAACATTGAAGATAGTGATGTAGTGGTTCAAAATATCGATATTGTTGTTAACAATTTTTAATCAACTCAGCGTGTCCTAAAAGAAAAGAAAGAAAGAAAAATATTTTATTTGGGACACGCACAGGAAAAACAATCAGTAATATAAAGTAAGTAGGTACTAAATTAAATTAAAAGAAAAATTAAAACTAACAAAATACTTAGGCTACCTGTGCGAGGCCAAAAAGGCTCCTACCTCAGCATAATGCTGCGATATTTAAATAAATAAATACCGCAGCGCTGGTATTCTGATAGGGCCCGCTGTGATGTCACGGACTCGCCTACAGACACAATATATAAATCTTATCCTACCGATATTGATAGTTTAAATTCTATTATATGAATAAACACAATCTTGCTATACATCGCACTCGCCTCCACAGAGCAGGCAACTCGTTCATGAGTCAATGTGTACCCTTTTTTTATCAAACTTCCCATTGACATTCGAAACTTACCTATTAAACTATTTAAAAGCCGTACCGTAACTGAACTTTGTAAAAAAGGGTACTATAAAATTTCTGATTATTTAGAAGACAAAAAGCTTGGGATTGAGCTGCTCGCTCTGCTATGATAAAACCGTAAAACTTGAATCATCATTAACATGCATGGCCATTGCCGAATGTGTGAAAAATGACATAAATACTTTGAAAAGTATTATATTACCTTATAAGGGTTCGTTCACACAGACCGGCTCGGAGAGGAGAGCAGATTATTATCACGTTGAAAACATAGTTTTTAGTATTTGTAGTAAGGTTTATTTTTGCATGTGCACTGCTTTTGTCATTAAGAATGCTTGAACGCGCTTGGTGTGAAATAATAAGAGGAGCTGACCGGCTCCGATCGCGTTCTTTTTCTCGTTGGCGGCTCCGCTCCGACCAACTCCAAGCGTATACGATCCGGTCTGTGTGAAAAGAAAAATGCGCGCCGATGCTCTCCGAGCCGGTCTGTGTGAACGGACCCTTATTGTGACTGTGAGAACTTTGTCTTTGTTAGTTAGTTACTGGTTTTTTTTTTGGTCTACCCAAATGTCCTTTCTTTCGTATTGTTCGTCGAGTAGTGAGCTCCTTATGCCCTGAGTTGAGCAAAACGATTACTGACAAATGCTTGCACTGATAGGACAGGTCCACGTTTGCCGGTACGCGGTCTCCATTCCAAGACTCGTCTGCTCCACCGTCCATCGGTCTTTTGACAAATAATTCTATGCAAGTAACTATTTACTAAATAGATTTAAGAAGAAAAATAATTAAAATTAATTGATTTCATAATTTAGTCAACATTCGCGAAAAATCAGAAAAGAGAGAGGCCACAAAATGGAATATTGTGGACTTGATTATTTTTTCCAGATTATTAAGATTTTCGTACAATATTTTTCTTTACCATTAATTTCAATATTTATCGGAGACGACACAAAGTACTTTGCTTAGCACTCAAACTCCTACTCACAACCTGCTATTAATGAGCTATTTGATAAAATGTTTATTTATTTTACTAGTTACTAGGGAACCGCTCCTGCTTCGCACGTTTATTACGACTTGACAAAACATCGCGATTTCTTAGCTATACAGGATGTTAGTGTAAACACCGTTATCCTTGAAACCAGTGGTTTTGTTTCATGTATACAACGTAAACTCAATGGGACAAAACCACTTTTTTTTTTTAATCTACATTTTTCCACAAGAAGTGAAATATCCTATACGCAAGGGCAACGAACTTGCGTCTCAACACGGCGGGCGGCGGTTGGCGGGGGCATGACCACGCGGCCCCTCTTCAGTCAGCTGTTTCGCAGCTCTCTCAAGCGCGTATCCATGAGTATCGGGACAGTGACGGATATTTACTTTTTAAAATCTTTTAATGAAAATAAGGTTTTTTTTGTTGTTACTGGGTCATTTATTTTTATATTTAAGTCAACTACCCATACCCATGGTTTAAGTGACAACGGTGTTTACCCTTGCATACTGTATATAAAATAAATATATATGTAATATTAATAAAGTGACGTGTGAAAAAATGTCGAATTATTGACCTGATCAGCACCAGTATAAGAAAAACAAAATGCTTTGTGTGCAGACTAAAACATGGCCTAAGGGAAAATATTTTCCTTCGGTTTTCTCTAACACTAAGCTTTTCAAACAAAAATATTGATCGATAAATTTTACCAAGAGAATCCCATCTCTATTATAATACGTCGCATAACAGGTAATGATAAGTGACGTCCACAATTTCGACGCCGAATCGACGAACCATATCGACAGTGGAACGCACTGTTTTTCGATTCTTCGCGCGAGTAACCGCCGCGAGTTTTGCGTACAAACGTTGGAGTTTTTCGATAATTAAAATAGTATCGTGTTTCGATAGATATGTGAGTGTACTTCACTAATTTGGTAAGCGAGCTTGTTCTTTTATTTAATAGACTAGTTGTTCGTGCCTGGCGTCGCTCGGGTGTAAATCCGACTTTTTGCGGTGGATTTTCTAAAATGTTCTACGAATATCATACAAACCTTGTCCATAAATGAATTCAACAAAAAAAGTCAGCTAAATCGGTCGAGCCATTCTCTAGTGATGATCTTTCAAATATGCGGCAATATATTCACTTTGAATACTGTCGTGAATTCATGCAAGCCTAGTACTTTTTGTTAGGTTACGTCTCAAAAATTATGTACAACGTGTCGTGAACAGTACCGCCTTGCGATTACTTTTTTTGCAACATTCGATTTTAATGAAAAAAAGCCTATATTCTGCTCCAAATTAATCTATAACCTGTGAAAACTACATGAAAATTCGTCGTTCAGTAGTTCCGGAGATGTGCGCAAACAAAAAATCAGACAGACAGACAGACACCGGTTTCTACTATTTTTTTATGTATAAATAATAGGTTGCTATTTATATGTTACGTACTCGTAAGTGGAGCTTCTCTAAGCTACTGAAATTGAAATATTGTTAACTTTAACCGTTAACTTGTCATTCAATTTTATAATTTTTGTTACTAAATAGTAATTTCGTATCTACCTATTTGACGCCGTAAACGGCAAAACATCTTTATAGGTAACCGGGCTTGCGTATATTAGTTTCAACTTAGTCTTAATGCTGACTTCGCGCACAGGCCGGACGACAATAGACGGTTAGGAACATGTTAGGAAGGAACTGTCCTTTCTAACTTGTTCCCAACCGTCTATTTTCGGACTGCCGATCTCGTCTGCATGAACCCACTGACTGGGTCAAAAATTCCAAGTCACTGGATCCAGTCCAGACGCATCGTATAAACATTAAGAGCAGTTTACGGGTATGAGAGAACAGGGTGTAAAGTTGACTCATCCACCATAGAAAAGGGAGGATCCTCCGACCAGACGGGTGTTGTGTCTGGCGGGCAACTGCCACTGCACGGTAAACTTTAATTGCGCGATGCAGAATTTATGGGACGTCAAGATTTTTGTGTGACGTCAGGTCTTTGATGAATAGTTCGCATGTGGCATTGTAGATGCCGCTACAGCAGTTTTTTATATTTTTTATTACCGACGAATGAGAAGCTCGTGGCTAATTAATAACAGCCGCCCCGGGTCGATCCATCAGGTTAAACTACGCTTGCCGGGGTTGGTCGGTGGATGGGTGACCATCTTTACTTACCGAGACTTCTCCGTGCCTAGGAAAGGCCGTTATGCCGTTGGTCCCGGCTGTCATTTGTGGATCTTTGACAGTCGTTACGGGTCGTCAGAAGCCCGAAAGTCTGACAACCAGTCTTGCCAAAGGGTATCGTATTACCCAATTACTGGGTTGTGGAGGTCAGATAAGTTAAGAGGTTGATGAGTTATTAAATTGGAAGAAAGAATTAGCAGTGTTGGATTCATCCATATCATCTGCTTGCTATGCCTTAAGAACTCTTAGGGATGAAGTGAGCATAATACACTTAAAAATGGTATACTATGCGCTGATTGAGTCCAAATTGAGGTATAGCATACAGTTTTGGGGAAACAGCTATCAGTACAACTGGCATAGAGCATTCATTCTCCAAAAACGAGCGATCAGAACCATTGTCCGCATTCCTCAACAAGACACCTGTCGACCATATTTTAAAGAACTTGGTATTCTCACAGTACCTAGCCTATATGTGGTTGTACTGTTAAATAATTTCAAAAAATATGTATATGATTATGAAACTGACGAGGATAGACTGGTAAGGGAAAAATCGCGAAGAAAAGACTTTGGAAACAAAATCATCCCAGCTTTTGGAATAGTTAAACATAGTCCACAGTATCAGGCAGTTAAAATATTCAATAAATTGCCGCTTCAGTTAAAAAGCAAACTGTACACAGGCTCATTCAAGGCAAGTCTCAAGGCATTCCTGTTGGAAAGATGTCTATACTCATTAGATGATTTATAGTCTTTGTTTTTATTGAAACTGACATGGTGTGTGTGTTTTATTTGTTATAATGTGTTATATTTTGTTTATTGATTATTGTCTGAGTTTAATTTACTACTAATTTAATGAGATATTGTTTTTTGTTTTTATTTGTTTGAATGGTAATTTAATTGCATGTATTTTATTAATAATAATCTTTTTGTAATATTTGTGTTATTATGTTTCATGTTGGAATTTATTTCGAACGCAATGTGAATTGTTACTGAATAAATAAATTGAATTGAATTGAATTGATAAGCAGTCGCTCCATGTAAAATACTTGTATTCTGCTGCATCCGGTTAGACTGGAAGCCGACCCCAACATAGTTGGGAAAAGGCTAGGCAGATTGATTTTATTACCGACGAAACATTTCTATGCTGGGGTTTCTAGAATCATGTACTGAATTTATGGTAACAAACAGTTTATGCGTTAATGTCCTCCCACCATGTATAAATATAACAAACTTGTGTTACTTGTTTTGTTAACCTGCATATTCTTAGTATTGTCGGCTCGGTCCACTGGACCGTATAATGTTCGCGTAAGACACTAGTGCGGTAAGCGGCCGTGACGGTATGGTATCTGTCATTAGGATTTTTTTTTTCGTTTGTGAAGTACGCAGGGGATAGCTTATAAATCTATATTGGTACAGTCACACAAGCTATTTGGTATACAGGCAAAAATATTCTTCTTTCCAATAAACTGCCAATATTCAATTTTAGGGTTCCCTATCAGCTAAAGGTTGCCGAACGGAACCCTAATACTTAGCCTCCGTCTGTCAGCGGGCTTTATCTCATGAACCGTAATAGGTAGACGTTTGCAATTTTCTCAGATTATGTAGGTATTTCAATTGTGGCTAAAACAACAAATAATAAAAGTAAAATCAAGTTAATAATTAAAGGCATGCAAGAATCGTATTTTTATCGGCTTTTTTGCATGGTCGGTTTTCACGGACGCTTTTCGCTAAGGCAACAACGTAGTTGCAATTCTATTCCCAAAAGACTAGGTCAAGTAACAAAGGTCTTCCCAGACAAACTCATTATTTTTAAATCAGAAACGAACACAATGTTTCGTTCCAGATATATATTATGTCCTGTCAAACGTTGAGAGCGAGCTAGACTGCAATAAAAATAATGGTGAACAAACATTGAACAATGAAAGGGAAAAACGAACAAACAATGAATTGGTTTGCTGTAACCAGCGGTATTTCAGCGGTTAACTGTGAGGTACGAACTGTTTGGAGTCATCATTAAGTAATAAATAATTTACTCTAATTATAATGCTATTTCAATATTTATGCAGTATACTATAAAGTTTAAATTTGAGATAGCTAATAATGATCCGAAAATTGACCATTAATAAAACCAATTTCTTAACACCTATTCACAAACACTCACACACGTCACTTACAAACATTCAACACACATAATCATTATTCATTTCCCCATTTCCATTACCTATTATTTTTTTGAATTATTATTATTTTATTTTCTTATTTAGGATTCAGTTTCTAATTTTTTTAACCTATTCAATCTTTTGATACCTACATTTATACATTATCTTGACTCTACTAAGAGAGCCGGGTGATCTGTAAAGGCTCTTACATACTGGCGCGATTCGCCGCGCGACGCGAATTTTAACAAAACAATTTCTGAGAAAACTTCACGGCGAACAACGCGGCGGCGTCGCGTCGCGCGGCGAATCGCGCCAGTATGTAAGAGCCTTAACTCAGGATCCTCCTACCACAGACCTTTCCCCTGTGCCTGTATTATGATGTTGGGATAAATAAAGATTTATGATTATGATTATCAACAGCAAATCCCCCTCAAATTCAATTAACTAATATACCACCTAGAGATGAGATAGCAGATAAAAGATTATTAAAAAGTAAGTTAAAATGAAATGAAATTGTTTAATTCTGTAAATACGATACAGATATTAACAATTACACGACGTATTTAAAAAAAACAAGATAGAGTCAAAATACAATAGACGTAGATATATTTATGTAGTACTATTCCACTTAACTATTTGTGTTTCACCTCTCAACGAAGCATCCTCAGGATGACCATTGACCTGTCGCGAACCCGAACATGACATGTTGCCACGCCAAGCACCGGACGTAGAGAATGAGAGTCTCTTCTCTTCCGCAAAGTCACGCCTGAATCTGAATCTAGATGGAGTCGACAATTCCTATCTGACTATCTGAAACAAACTTATGATCGAAGTCTCGAATCGAGGATCGAAGTCTCTTTTAAAGTCCAGACATCTTGGTCAGATCATGTGAGGACCATCTAGATTAGTGTCTAAAATGGTATTTTGAGGAAAGAACCACTCGGATTTGAGAGAACCAGTCCAGTCAGTGCAAGCATTTGTCAGTAGTCGTGTAGCTCAACCCAGAACTTAAGGCGCTCAACGACTCGACGAATAATACAATACACCGCCTCCTACACGGGACTGAAACATAACTGTGACCACCTGTCTCAGACCCAAAGGTCCCGGGTTCGATTCCCAGCGGGGACAACATTTTCTGCTCGGTTTGGTTGGTGGTAGGACTTGTTCGCCTCCGCCTACCACCTACCAACAGCATAGCAAAGTCTGTCGCCATAGCAACCAAGTTAACAGCATTGTTGTGTTTCGGCAGTTAGAGTCAAGATAGCCAGTTCCTCTGTGGTTGAGGATTCCGGGAAAAGCTCGCTTCCACCTTCAGCCTGATCATCACTTACCATCAGGTGAGATGAAGGCTAAGGGCCGGCGCACATTTGGCAAGGTGCAGCGCAGCGCATTCGTCACTGCCAAACAAATATCTACCTTGTATCACTTGAAATAAAGTTGATAATAAATAAACTTCCATCAGCTCGAGAGCGCGCCGTAAGCGGAAAGAGGCGCGCGTCTCAGGTTATCTATTCTCAACTTTATTTTTAGGCACGCAACGTTGATATTTGTTTAACAGTGACAACCGCGCCGCGCTGCGCCTTACCAGGTGTGCGCCGGCCCTAAGAGATTCACCGATGTGGTTGAAAAAAACTGGTGACAGTAAGTGTACCAGCCTTTTTTTTTTTGAGGGTAGGAAACATCCAATGACTTCTCCCGCTCTGGGCGGAGCGGAAGGGCGTGTCAGACTTTTACTGACTAAAACCCACCCGTGTTCCTTCAGTTGCCTGTTGCCAAGGTCCCGCTATCCCTTTCGGACTTTCTCGCAACCCTGGCAGGCAAGTGTACCAGCCTAACCCTTCTAGGAGTAGTTTGTGTACAAATAGTGTGTAAAATAATTATGTAATCACATAAGTTAGTAGCTCCATGTCACGATAGATGCTCCTTCAGTTCTAACAAACCAACGGTTCTATTGAGCAGCTATTAGAGAAAATGCACTGGAAAATTGTGCAAAGCTTTGATTTTCTGGCGGAACGTGGGTGTTCCCAATGCTATGCGGGCTCTGTAAGGGATGATTACGCCACTGCAGTTTGAATATGCCAAACTGATTCTTTGGTCATTTTGAATAGAGAATGTGGAATTTTAAATTTCGATGCACTGTTTTAGAGGTCTTTTAATTGGAGTCAGCAGTACCCGGGCGTAAATATGCAGATTAATCGACCAAGATATTATGATTGAAAATAATGTATACCCGAGTCACTTTAGCACAATTAGCGGTAATTTTCCTTTCCTTAATATCACTCCTTAGAAACCCAAACAATAAACTGATGCAGGATGTTAACGAACTTTATTTCAGTTTGTAAATAAAGAATGCTAGAAAATGCATATAGGCTAATGACCGCTATTGCCACGCTAAAGCGATTTGGGTATAATTATACATTTCAAAGCGTAGTAGGTTCCCATGCAGAATGACGGGAAAAAACACCATGGAAACTCGCAGGGATAGGCTAACAGCCAGGCTAGTCTTTTGAATTTGTTACATATTTTGACTATATTCGACCAGAAAATGGCTTTACCACTTTTGACAACAAGTCCCAGTAAATTATAATTTCACTTAGGTTGAAAGTAAAACTGAACAATTCAATCTACAAAGTTGCAGTACCAAAAGTATTTTAAAGTTATTTTTAAATGTAGGTCTGTATATAGTTCGTACGATCAATACGATTCATCACGCCAAAATCATTCAAATGAAGGCTAGCAGTTCATTCAATCTTTTATTGGATACTTCCGCCTCGAACAAACTTTTGTAACAAAGCCCTAATGACAAACTCTTCCTTTGAAATCAGCAACTGGCAAAAATGTTGGAAATTATTTTGGCTGTCATGAACGGATGATGTCTGAGAATATTGGAGTTACGAGTTACACAAAGGGTACAGATCCGATGCGGAAACTGCCCCTATAGAAATGAAATAGATCGTGCATTCATAAATCAGAATGGTAGAAATATAAATCTTCATCATTTTTGTTTTCTTCTTCTATTATTTTAATCATAGATAAATGATTATAGTATAGAGTGAGCGCAACAAACTATGAACAGCAGACACGAGTTTGTAAAATACGACGTTCCTCACCACGCTCACTCACTTGTCAATTCGAGATTCATTCATTTGTATATCACAGTGAAGCGGTGCAAAATCTTAATTGTAAGTGTTGGGGCATTAAATCATTTTGTTTGGAACATTTGCAGTGCCTCTTGTTATGTCCTACCCAACACTAATCTATAGCTCACTTGTCTACGATGCGCACTAAACGATTTGTGCAATATGCGCACTCTATGAATGTATACAAAATGATCGAATGCCCAACACTTCAAAATAATATTTTGTACCGCTTCACTGTGACATACAAATGAATGAATCTCGAACTGACGAGTGAGTGTGGTGAGGAACGTCGTGTTGTTCAAACCCGTGTCTACTGTTCGTAGTTTGTTGCCCGCACTCTATACTATAATTATATCTCTATGGTGTGAATCGACCATAAGTATATAAATATATCCTTTAAGTGACAGTGACACCGGTCTCTCCGCTGTCCTATAAGAACATACTCGATAAATTATCAATGTCTGCAAACTTCAGACAACTAGCGGTCAAGTTGAGAAGAACGTATCTTCACTTTGTTAAGTAAAGACGGAGACGGATCTGTTATTTATTTATTCCATCGTTTTGTTCGAGCCACCATTAGTTCTTTGATTAGTTTCTTGTTTATAATGTAAGCCTCGTTGGCCCACAAGCGCGACTGCTGTGAAGGGCATTCTGGTTTCCATCCCCAGGTTAGGTAAAAGTTTTAGTATGCTTTTTTTCCATCAACTCAAGCAGTCTGAATTTGTGCCCAGAGCAAATAACATTGGGTTATTTAATAACTCCAGTCTAAATGTACGTGTTATAAGTAGCTATGGCTCGGATACCGGTTAAATTTTCAAACCGGTATGATGTACTTGACTCAAAAACCTTTACATTCGGTTTCGCTCGCATATACCGGTGTTTGGAAGAGTATTATAAAAAGTTTTTTTCGGATTTACCGATTTAGAGCAATAAAAACGGGTTAATACTTCAGTTTTTATTCAGCGCGGCATCCTCACAAGTTGTCACAAGTTACAAATCCTCTATAGACATGCCGCTCGCTGAAAAAACAGGTTAATTTAGGTTAAAATAAAGTTCTCTAAACGTTCGCTTTCTTTAGAAAAGTTCGGAGGAAAACCGAAATAAGCCGGTATTCCGGTATTTTTTTAAACCGGTTCCGAGTCTTGCTACCTATACTACGTTTATACCTCTGGCCCTTTAATATACTATCGCGATATTATTTATGACCTGGAATCAAACCTCAGACTCTCTCATTTACGCACGATTCCTGTTACATCTTGTCTATGTTCTCCAAAACTTCGTCAATTTGGTCAACTTTTTGTTTTTAACTTAGATCGAAATGTGTCTCTTATATTGGGCTAATGGATCTCGTTACTCAAAGTTAGGTTCTTATTTTAGCTTTTTTGTCGGCTTCAAAGAAAGCTTCGTGTTTGTGCTGTTTAAGAGTGACTACATTGTTAATTGATAAAACGTAAGTACTAAGATGTGAGTGAATTTATATCACAGATTTTTTTTTTCCATTTGCCCTCGATTGATGTATCTGGCTTTTGGTTAAAATTAAATTATGGGCATGCCATAAAATATGTACGACACAGCTTAGATGTAGTATCGAAAAAATTCGTAAAAGCGATCCCCATCCGAACTCAGTACGCCTTCATTTCCAATCTTTATTACTGCTTTAAGAGAAAATGATCTTTTCGCAAACGCAATAACTTGTAAATTTATATACATTCATACAATTGAAATGGATGAATACAAATTTTCAAAATGTATGCCACATCTAAGTTGTGTGGTACTGTACTTAGAAATATTTTTTAAGGTCCCAAAATAGTAACAAAGATTGAATAATCTTCAGCCTTGTTTATTATTTATTATTACTGTTTCAATTTTGACATCATTCTGTCCACTTACTTTGATTAATAACCAACAACAAAAACTACTTTTAAGTTTCGAATAAGTTGTGCTAAATAGAAACCAATATTTCCCTATTGTTTTCTCCGGCTGTATGAATAACGGTTATTGCCCATCCACCATTTTGACATACATGATGTCACATAGATGTTATATACGTCAACCGGCCGTAACCTACAGTTTCTAGAGAAAGCTATTGCTTATTTTGTCTTTTAGGTTTTAGAACAGTAGGCAAATAAGTTCGTCAACCACATATTGCCTGACATCATAATAACCAAGATGTTTTTTCTATTTAAAACAAGACTGTGAAACCAAATTGAATCTTAAAGCGTCCCCTTTAAAGTCGATAACAATTTCTTTACAACTTTCGCAAGTGACCAATTAATTTGTTGAGCGTAAGCTGTGACAGAATTTAAATATCAGCTAGCAAAATAAATGTAAAGCCTTTATCATAACGTGATAAAGTTCAAATTCGATTAAATAAAGGCAAGACTAACGGTAAAGAGAAAGTTGTAAAAATTGTAATCAGTAATGCTTTAGTATCAGAAGTATGTGAAAGTGAAAACGACCGATTTCAAAGACATTAAGAAACGGGTCACGAATGCTTTACGATCCCATAACTGTATAGATTATGAAATGAAAGTGAAAATAAAATATTAACATATAATTTCCCTTTTATTCTGATATGGGTAAGAAATTTTAATTTACGTCATGTAGTATGTTAATTAAATATGTCTGTAAAGAGGTGTTATTACATGTACAGAATTTGAAAGTGAATTAGTCGGCAAGACTGCTTCTTCCATTGTCGTCGTCCTACTATTATCCCAATTCATTTGGGCTCATCTTCTTTTCCCATTCTTCCCATTTTGTCGAAGTACAGCATGTCGGAGTGGAGTACGTCGAAATTGAATCATGTCGAACTAGCATTATTGTCGAAGTAGTATGTCATCGAAGTTACATCATTTCGTAGTTAAGTCATGTCGAAGAAACGTTTTTTCGGAGTACAGTAGCGTCGGGCTTAAGGTGTTTCGAACTAAAATAATCAATTTGCCTAGCCTTTTCCCAACTATGTTGTCGTCGGCTTCCAGTCTAACCGGATGCAGCTGAATACCAGTATTTTACATGGAGCGACTGCCTATCTAACCTCCATAACCCAGAACTAAAGAACGAATGAACTAAAGTAATGTCGAAATAAAATCTTGTCGTAGTACAGTTTGTCGAAGTTCATTATTTTGTTCGCGTAGCTTGTCAAAATGTAGGGAACAGAATTTTTTTTTTCGCGATTTCTGGTTTGCTCTCATTGTTGTTGTTCATAATGGTGAGTACAATGACATAAGAGGATTAAAACGAATATGATTTCACCCTGTATATTACTTCAAGTCGGTAACACATTTTATCAAATTCATTCATGAATAGTAACAAAATTCACACAAATCGACTCTTTGAAATACTATCGTTCACTAGAAACTGATGGATATAAATCGTCGCCATGTCGGTCACGAATGAATGAATGAGTAATTGAACGAAGTCGAAACTGATATTAGATTTATCAGAAGCCTTCTTTAGGCGTGAGCGAGGAAACTAGGTAAAATTCAAGATGATTGTAGAACTATCTAAGTAGGGATCTATAGAGCAGTGATACTCTAGTGGCATGACCTTCGGTCTCCCGCCACGGTTGCGGGTTAGTCCGAAAGGGATACCGGGACCTTGGCAACAGGCAACTGAAGGAATACGGGTGGGTTTTAGTCAGTAGAAGTCTGACACGCCCTTCCGCTCCGCCCAGAGCGGGAGAAGTAATTAGGTGAATTCCAACCCTCAAAAAAAAGGGGGGAGGGGGGCCTAGTCTACTAATTTACAAGCGTCTGTGGTCTCACAATGATGAGTTTTTTAAAGATCTTGTATGGCATATCTGTCAAAAACTTTGTGATTGTGAGACCACTGACACGTTTGTAAATTAGTAGACTTGGCCCCCTGGTCTCGAGTTCGAACCCAAGACACGCACCTCTGACTTTTCAGATTCATGTGCGTATTGTATATATAATTAACAGATTGCTAATCCATTGCATCATAAGTTCGAAAAAAAATCTGTTCAAAAACGTAAATGATGCAATGAATGTTGTTGAACTGTCAAAATTAAACAGATTAGTCTTAATTCTTTACGAAAATGTGTAACGCCTAGATAGTTGATCGCAATCATAAATTAAATAAATAAAATCTTTATTGACATAAATAAGAATTACAAAAACAATGAAGCCAATGAATGAAATTATCAGAAATAATCATAAATATCTAATTATCATAAATAAATAAATTTAGTATATCATAATAGTAAATTAAGATGCAGACATTCAGTTTTAGGCTCGCCTGTAAAGCCTAGATCGAGGTCTCAATAGGAAAGTGTAGTAGAACTTTTCGAGGCCTAACGGTGTTAGTAACGGCCTGCACACAATAGAAATATGTTAAAATATATGCCGTCAGTTGGTCTACAAAGAGGGTCGCTATTATTGGAGGCAGTCCCTAGGGCTTTTGTACGGATACGGATCTATTGTGGCAATGCCTAGTTGATAATTTAGGGAGTTAAGTTAGGTTAATACCTCAAAAGTTGTGGGACAGGTTCAATATTGTTTCAATAAAACTCTTGATTGCTTCTTACTATTTCTATTTTTATTTTCCGTTTTTTTTTAACGTCTGTCGTCTTACACACTTCCTTCCTTCATCTTATCTCCTTTCTACATTATCTTTCATTCTTTGACTATTTCGTACATTCATCTCTGTCACTCCCTCTCTCCTCCTCTCTGTCTCTGTCTCTATCCCTCTCACAGAGAGGAGGCCTGTGTCCCAACAGTGGGAACATTATAGGCTGATTATGATGATCTCTGTCACTCGTATATGTTTCACATCTGTCATCCATCTTCACGTCTCGTATTAGTTTCGATACGGTTTATAGCTGTACCTACTTTACTCGTGCAGAAAATGTTTTATTGGCGAGGGTCCAAGCCTGGTTAAGATTTTTACTCAATACTCATCATATTTATAGGATATCTTTTTTTTATTAGGATGGACCTAGAGAATTTCTTTCTTCAGTTTTTCGGGTTCTCCTACACAGAACAAGCAACATCTTAAAAAAGCGTACATGGCTTCTTATTTTTCTAACTGAACAGACAGCTGTGCAGCTGCGAGTGTTTGTTGCACCACTTCTTCTTCCCAGCTAAAGCACTAGGAAGTGGTAAAGGGCGGGCGTTTTGGAGGACTGTCTTATGTTAATTTGACGATCGAAAAGCCTAATTTGAATATTATGACTTTTGATTTTGAAAATGCTCCAAATGGTGTATCACCTACTTACGGCTTTTTGTACCCAGCTTCCAAACACCCTGTATAGCCGACGTGCGCTATTGAAAACAGTCCCTAGAGCTTTCCTTCGAATATCGATTCATTGTGGTCATGATGTCTGAACAAGTCTGTTCGTGAATTATGTGGGAAGTTTTGATGTTGTTAGAAGTAACTGTAACTATTTTACTGGCATAATATGAATATAACCGCCAATCTAACAAGTTATATTATAACTTGTTAGATTGGCGGTTATATTCTTTAGAGCCAAAAGAAAATTATCGCAAAGAATGTAAACGCTCTTACATACGGGGCCGCGCGACGCCACGCCGCCGCATTGTTCGCCGTGAAGTTTTCTCAGAAATTGTTTTGTTAAAATTCGCGTCGCGCGGCGAATCGCGCCAGTATGTAAGAGCCTTAACAAATTATGAAGCGCATTTAAATTGCTGCCATTGGTTATTGATAAATCATTGAACCAATTTCAACAACGATGAAAAAAATTTTTCATTAATTTTATGACAATGTTGAAAAGTATTTCACTTTTGTTAGTTTCTTAAAAAATACAATAGACGTAGATATACTTGTATTTAGTAACCTATTCCGGTTAACTATTCTGGTTACTTCAAGAATCATAAAAAACCTTGTAAGAAATCTTTTTTTTTTCTTTTCTTTCTCGGAGATATCTTACAAGGTTTTTTTTTATGACTCTTGAAGAATAGTTAAGCGGAATAGGTTACTTATTATATCTACGAATATTGTATTATAAACTAACAAAAGTGAAGTATGTATCACTAACTAACAATAGGCTGAATTATTGAATTATAGTTTCATATAAAACTACTCGGTCTTTGAATATAGTTTTTCTTTATTCTAAGTAGTTATATACTGGCATTCAAGTAAATAAATAAAATAAAAAAATACAAAATAATTGGCTGTCGTTTGTCATTGAAAATCTTCATTCACTTCACAATTACCATAGTATTAGTATTGATGAAGCGCCATCTTGTCAATAAACTAAATGCAAATTAGAAGTTCGAATTTGTGTTTGAGTTTTAGGGCATAAAACTAATTTGAAATCACTAAGGACAATCAATAACTTTTATTTGTTTGGTTCACTGAGCAGAAAGAAACTAAATTAAGTAAGTTCTTAAACTCGATGTTTGAACGAATAATTTTCTTTCGCTTACGGATTATTAAATGGTTAAGTGCACACGTACGTAAACGTAAACAATGAGCTAGAAGGTCTTTTACCTTTGCAGTCGATAGCAAAAATGTCAAAATGCGAATATCATATTACCCAAATCGGGGCTTAAACCTACGACCCCATGCTTCGTAGTCACGCTTGAGGCACACTTCCTTCTTAATTTCTTAGGTACAGTCACGGACTTTAATTGATGAGCCACCTTCAAACTTTTCAATTTTGCAGTTTCATACATTCACGAGATTACACGATTAAACACGAACTCAAATCGCAAGCTCGTAAACAAGATGACAAATAAATTACTTTTAATCGGAAATATCCATAGAGGTTGACTAATAAGTTCTCAATGATAAAAATAAATACAATGTTGCATTAAGTTTATCCAATCTATTTGATACCGACCTCCTTTGAATCATAGCTCATTAACTCGATAATTATGAAAACATAACTGAAGACAGTGACAGTTGAAATATCAAGATGACAAATAAATTACTTTTAATCGGAAATAGTCTTATCCATAGAGGTTGACTAATAAATTCTTAATGATAAAAATAAATACAATGTTGCATTAAGTTTATCTAATCTATTTGATACTGACCTCCTTTGAATCATAGCTCATTAACTCAATAATTCTGAAAACTTAACTGAAGACAGTGACAGTTGAAATATCGATGTCAGAGAATTTCTCCCTACGCTAACGTTACTATGCAGCAGTAACCTAGCAACAATTGTTTATCGTTGCTAGGTTACTGTTGCTAGACCTGCAATTGGTTGACTTTGAGTAGTCACTGCTGTCAAGTTTGTAGTTCTGCTCTCAGGTTAGCCAACCGGTAAAGATATGAAATATAATTTTCTTCTTCTAATACGAAGACATATGACTTTGCGTGTCGGGAACCGAATAAACCCGATTTGCATTACACGGCTAAAATGCGAACAGTACCAGATGGCTCATCAATTAAAGTCCGTGACTGTACCTACCTACACTTTTAATTTTTTTTTTTTTATTGTTTCTTTCTCGCTCGTGGCTAAGTAATAATAGCCGCACGGGTCGATCCATCAGGTTAAGCTACGCTTGCCGGGTTTGGTCCGTGGATGGGTGACCATCTTTACATACCGAGACTCCTCCGTGCCTCGGAAAGCACGTTAAGCCGTTGGTCCCAGCTCAAAGATCCACAAATGACTTGTGGATCTTTGACAGTCATTACGGGTTGTGTCAGAAGCTCGAAAGTCTTACCAAGGGGTATCTTATTACCCAGTTACTGGGTTGTGGAGGTCCGATAGGCAGTTGCTCCATGTAAAATACTGGTGTTCAGCTGCATCCGGTTAGACTGGAAGCAGACCCCAACATAATTGGGAAAAAGCTAGACAGATGTTTCTTTTTTCACTTGTAGTTACATTGTTTGTGCCCTGTCTGTGCTTAATAAGACAAAAAAATTGATTTAACACAAACAGACACCTTAAACAGTTAGTCGTACATTTCATACATAAGTACCTACATAGAAAAATATTATAATATTATGATTTCAATTATTGTTATAAATTTAAAAATTGTTTGAATTATTTAATATGTTTCTTTTATTTTTTTTTATAAAGAGTTTGTAATTTTATACTTTTTGCTGTGCCCTACAGGGTCCGTAATTGTACTTTTAGCTTTAAGTCATTGTAATACCTTATCTACATTATGGAATGCAAATAAAATATGAATATGAATATGAATAATATTTTCTTTCTTTCTTTCTTTGCTTGTGACAACTAGACCAACAAGTAGTCTGGTAAATGTCAGTCAAGGATCCACTTCTTGCCGCCGGCCATTATTATGTATGATGCTTTAAACTGCATTCATTTTGAGGAGAAAGTTCCTCAAACCAGTTTCGTTGGTACCTAGTTATGTCGTGAATACCTGAGAAAGTACAAAATTTATATTTGGCACTTTAATTTAATGTTTGGTTACATCTTTTGCCCAGATTTTTGTTTTGAAAATTCTCAGTAGCAGCCTCAAACATAAAAAAATAATATTTTAATTAAACTAATTACAGCCAACCTTTTGAATTATCAAGGGGTCGGTCAGTCAGAAAGGTGAAGGTAGTTGCCCTAGGTAGGTCAATGTAGTAGGTACGAAGAACGGGCAAGAAACTCCATGGACATGATTGATGCCTGGAATTTCACCCGGTTGATGGCAATAGGCTCGCCGCCTATATTTCTAATTTAATTTATTATTGACATAATCTACTCATTACAATGTTTTCTAAATGAGTTGTATTGCAATATGTGGTTAGCTAGCGAACTCGAAAATTGATAAATATTATTTACGTTACTTCAATGGTCCTAGTTTATCATTTATAACTTCCAGTTACATCTAAAAATAGCTATATGTAGGCGGGCACGCCCTTTGTGCCTGGAGGCTTTTATTTAGTTAATTTATGTTTACATTTACCTTTTATTTCTGCTTGAGTACATTTATAGTTCTCTTTTTTTTTTTTTGGTATATTAGCGTGTGCTAGCTGACATATGGCTAATAATTAGATTTATGTTTTGTGTTGATTTGATATTTAAAAAACTTTTTCTATGGGACCAAACTTGAAATCGAAAAAAAATACGCTGTTCACTTAAATCGACCAAATATATGGAACAGCTGATTTTTTTTCGCGATTTCAATGTTGGCCCATATAAAAAGTTGTTCAAAATGATGAGTACAATGACTCCTTTTCGGGTTTAGCATAAACAAAAAATAATGTTGTATACAAAAATTCTGGTTAGCGACAGAAATAAAGGTATGATGCATGAACTTCCTCAGACAAGGTCCTTGACGGTTCTTAGGTTCTTACTACTCTGTTATGAATGGTCTTTTATACCAATAACATAATAATCGGCCTATTATGTTCCCACTGCTGGGACACAGGCCTCCTCTCGTCGCGAGGGAGTGGGATGTGAGACCAGTGTCACATCACACGCACATTTCATCTAGTTTTTAAAATATGATTGACGACAAACGACAAACACTTTTGTTCGTACAAACCTACTAACAAAAAGAATCATTTATCATTATAACTTCGAATCCCTCACATGCCTATGTCCCAGCAGTGGGAAAATTATAGGTTGATTATGTGTATGCCTATAATTCTTCTCTTATAATTGTATATTATCTTCGAATTGATGGTTCTAAGACATGCCGGTTTCCTCACGATGTTTTCCTAAAAATAATATTATTTAATTTTTTCACTGGATAAAAGGCTGATTTTCGCAATGTCCAGTTCCGTCTTTCAAGCTTTAAGTCAATGTCACTTAATATAAAATGTTTATTTGAAAATCACCGACACCCTTACCCAGTCAAGTAGAAATAGCTACTTGCGGGTGACGGATAAAATATAAAAATTCTTTTTATATAGCCCGTTGACCATTATAACATTACAAAGGCGAATGTGACTCTGTATGTTACCTTTTCAGCCTTTAACGGGTGAAAGGATTTCGATGTGTGGCTAACGGGTTTTTTTTTTTTTTTTTTTATTCTGTAAATAGGATATTGGAATCACTTTTACACGTCATATTAAAAAGTTGTAAAAATAAGTTAGATGAGGTCGGCGTTTCCTATCTGACTACTCTGAGAAGAAAGGCCGAAACAAACTCAGAGGTCACCGTCTCCTTTAAAGTCCAGACATAATCTTGGTCAGGCTGTATGAGGACCATGTAGATAAGAGTCTGAAATGGTCTTTTGAGGAAAGAACCACACAGATTTGAGTGGACCTGTCCAGTCAGTGCAAGCATTTGTCAGTAATAGTGGAGTTCAACTCAGAACTTAAGGAGCTCAACGACTCGACGAACAATACCAAAGAAAGGACATTTGGGTAGGTCGCATAAAGTTCTCAAATTGCCAGACCTTCGCTAAAACTAACAGAACGAAAAATAAATATCCACATAGACCATGGTCTACCTGGGTGGAACTTAAGATACTTTTTATCTCGGTAGTACGTGCGCGTGGGATAAAATCCGACCTCCATGCAGTCGAAGCCGCTGGTAAAAGCTAATTATTATATTATTATTATAAATTAACATAAAGTATAACGTCACGTTTTTATTCCTCGAAAAATTATACACCCTATGTAGGTATACCTAAAATAAAATATACAATACAACACTAATGTTATGTACAAAGGGAAAAATAAAATATAAAAGAAAAGCTCATAGGGCATGTATACCTAATGAGCCAATTATTACAAATAATCGGGCACAAATTGAAACTCTAGATACTGACAACGGAAAATCCCAAAAGGACTTTGCCCTACTCAAGAGTTGAACACAATACTTCCCATTAGACCAACATCTGTTCTCATCTCGTGCCGTCATGCGTGTTTGGGATTATGAAGAACTTTGACACTGTCAGGCTCTATTTTCAGGCACTATTTTCACATGAAACACTAATATCAAAGAGACAAACGTATCTAATTGTATTGTGTTGTGTTGTTTTGTTATTACTGTCCTTTAAGACGAAGGAGAAAACTTCACTTGAAGACATTCATAACTTCGGTAGACAGAAACATTCCTTACTTCGCGGATAACACAGTTTTTCTGAACCAAAGGCTGCAAAACTTTTGTGAAGAAGGAAAAAATTCACTTTTTATCTCGCTCGCCTTGTACTCGCGATCTGAGAGCGAGATGGAGAGGGGAGCTGGCGGCTCCAAACCTCGATATATTCAAAAACAAATAATTATTATGCAAAGTTTCATGATCTAATTACGAAGTATTTTTTGAATACCAGCGGTTTATAATTTGGTTTAGCTATAACTTTGGATTTTTTTTCTATAGAAAAAATTTTATGTAATCGTGTTTTCACATGTCAAACATAGGACCTAGCATCAATCCGCAACTTTAACTTTATTTATTTCAAAATTAATGCTGCAGTATTTTCGGCATAACGGAGGATCATGTTAAGCAATTTGACGTAGGGTGCGCCCTTAAATTTTCCGAAACAGTAAAACTGACACGTCTTCTTTAAACTGCCGATATGTACCTAAGAATTAAGGTTCTAAATAATCCCTTAATTAATCGTCTGCCTGGCCTTTTCCCTTTGTTGGGGTTGGCTTCCAGTCTAACCGGATGCAGCTGCATACCAGTATTTTTTAACCAACTTCCAAAAAGGTGGAGGTTCTAAGTTCGACTATGTTTTTCATATAAGCTTTTTTTTGTATAGTTTGGTCGCTGGGCTATCAACGAGTGTCTGATTGCGACGGGCGATAACTCGCACCACTCGCTCGACGGCTGGTTTATCTCTCGGCGTGAATTCTGACCGCCAAGCGAGCATCTCTTGGTTGGCGCAGTGGCTCAGCGATGGACTGCTGCGCAACGTGTCGCGGGTTCGATCCCCGCACGGAACAAATATTTGTATGATCTGCAAGTAGTTGTTCCGGGTCTGGGTGTTAGTGTATGTGAGTTTCTATGTTTGTAAAACGCACCCACGATACAAGAAGAAATTCTTAGTGTGGGGCAAAGTTTTTTTAAAAAAAAAAAAAAAAAAAAAAAAAAATCTCTGGGCACGTATCCCGGAGCGCGTATTATCTTTGATAGCTCTTGTAGCTTAGCGATAAACTAGTGGAGCGAGTACTCGCTGGCGGTGTGAACAGTCAGCGATCAACTATTAATATAATATGCATCTCTTTAGTTACAGGAGCTCGTGGCTACGTAATAAAACAGTCGCACGGGTCGATCAGGTTAAGCTACGCTTGCCGGGGTTGGTCCGTGGATGGGTGACCATCTTTACAATACCGAGACTCCTCCGTGCCTCGGAAAGCACCTTAAGCCGTTGGTCCCGGCTGTCATTTGTGGATCTTTGACAGTTGTTATGGGTCGTCAGAAGCCCGAAAGTCTGACAACCAGTCTTACTAAGGGGTATTACCCAGTTACTGGGTTGTGGAGGTTAAATAGGTAGTCGCTCCATGTAAAATACTGGTATTCAGCTGCATCCGGTTAGACTGGAAGCCGACCCCAATATAGTTGGGAAAAGGCTAGGCTGATGATGATCTCTTAGTTACACGGAATGTTTATCAATTGTACGTTTCTTGAGCGAGAATATATCCGATAGTTACTCGCTTTCTCGCCGGCGGCGGTGGGACAACTGCCGTAAGAAACAATGGCTACCAAAAAAAACAAAGGAAAATAAGCTTTATAAAAGTAAACCCAAAGCTTCACCTCTTTCTTTTAAATCCTGATTCCTACTAAAGAATTTGTTTTATGAAACGTCGTAAAACCAACATTTCCTTCCAATTTCTTGAATAAATTCCCATAAAAAGAAAAGCTTCGACATTTTTTGTACAAAACCTCAATTTTACTATTGAATTTCGTATTGTTTTTCTCCGAAAGCCTTTGGGTACGTTTTCTTTAGTCAACAGCGTCCTAATTAAATTCAAAAAACAAGTAATTAATAAAGGGAAGGTTGAAAACAACCCTATTTAGTAGTGAAAGGTCAGAATAAATTTGTTCTATAGAGAACAATTCAATATATAAATAGTGTGGGGAGGATTTTGTCTGATTTAATTTTCTCCTTTTGTTACAACCGTTTTCATTTTGGTTGGTTTGCGTGTGGTCTCAGATTAATAAGGCAGCTTTTCATAGGCAATTGTGGTTTACAATAGCATATTTGGTGTTGGCTTTTCAATTTGTCTCCATTTTTAACCGATTTCAAAAAATACAAAAAATCATTTGGAATAAGATTAGACATTTAAATAAACCTTTTTTACATTCCGTTCAAATGATTTTGACTTCTATTGCGTTGGAAGCATGAAAAATGGCAGCTGCAGTAAACAGGTATTGTAACTACTTTTTTTCTTTTAATTCCATCCTTATGCCTCGGTATAGAAGTCAAAGTAAACGGACTATAAAAAAATCTTATTACAAATAGTTTTTGTATCATTTTTTTATTTCAAAAAGTGTCCGTGGAGTTTCTTGCCCGTTCTTCTCCATAGATACTACGCTTTGGAATGGACAACTAGCTTCATATTTCTGACTGACGTCTCCTTGACAATTCAAAAGTGCCTGTATTTATTTAATACTTTAAGCACACAAATGTACAGTGGCGGACTTAATGCCATAGGCATTTTCTACCAGTCAACCTTTGGGTGATGCAGAGACAAACAGTGGTAATTGTGGAATAAATATTATTTAAATACGCAAACCTATTTAAACTATATATAGATATATAATAAAATGGTTAAAAAATGTAAATGGTTAATGGCTGTAAATGGTTTAATTGAAATAAATGCTTTGAGTTTGAGTAAAGTTCCCCTAGAATGCGAGTGAACTCTCAGCCAAAACCTAGTAGGTAAACAAAAATAATTTCCACAAAATAAAAAACCCAACTACGACTTCAAAGGTATAAACAAGACACCACAGACAGACAAATTAAAAATCCGGAGTCACACGTGTTAGGGCATAAATCGAACAGATTACGTGTGACTCCGGATTTTTAATTTGTCTGTCTGTGGTGTCTTGTTTATACCTTTTAAGTCGTAGTTGGGTTTTAGTTTTTATTACTTGATTTTTTTTAAATTCTTTTGGGGTTATAATAAATATATTTTTGAAATGTGCTCATTAAGCCCTTTCATTTGATACCCAACATGGTACGATTAAACCATATTTTTTTTAAGTTCCTCACTTTATGTGTATGTTCGCCATTTTTAATTTAATGTGATTTCATATAGCCTATAACCAGCGGACAATTACGACGCTTCTAACGATACCACATTTGTCAAATTGTGATAAGTGGTTTGGAAGATAGGAGGGAACAGATGAACATACATACATACATACATACCGGTAAAAATCATAACCCTCCTTTTTTCTTCGCCGTAGTCGGGTAAAAAGTCTTGTATTAGTTCTAGTGCCGAGTCGCCTCTCGTTGAAATTCACACACGCATCGCCTTTGTCCAGTCTAATAGCTTTCTCGTACACTAATCAGTTTTACTTTCTTCGTCGCTAACTTCTTCACAAACTAGTTTCTAATAATTCGTGTCTGTGTTTACGTAAGATCGACGAGTTTTGAGATCTGTGGAGTGGAGTTAATAGGTCAAGGTGTATAGGTCTGATAAGAGCCATGAGTTGGAAAAGATGTAAGGTAGATTATGTGCGATATACTATTATGGCGGCATCTACATCGGCACATGCGAATTACGCATCACACTAACACAAAAATCCTGAATCTCGCAAGCAGAGTTTACCGCGTGACTAGCTTAAACAGCGTGTAACAAAAACCTTTTCCGATCCGTGAGAGTGTTGTTAAGAATACTGAGAGCCTAGTTTTTTGGAAAAAATAATTCGCATGCATTTTTTTTCCAATGGGGTATTTTACCGGTTTACTTTAAGGGGCGCGGGCGGCCGTTGTTTAGTGGGTGTCTACAAGTCATAACTTATAACCTCTGTAAAAAAATACTAATTTATAATGAAATTGGGGTAATTTTAGTACTAAAAATGTGAATCTACAATTGCAATAACTTTTTTTTTTTTTTTTTGTAATCCTAATGCTGTAGGTACCTATGTGTGTTTCGGATCGGACAGGTTTTTTTTTCATTATTTTATACGTCCAGTAGCCCACCAGACCAGACATATCACCCGTCTCGTCGAACGATCCTCCCTTTTTTATAGAGGATGAGTGAACTTTACACTCTGTTCCTCATTCCTCTTTATTAACTTCAACTTTTACATTGTAAAATTGCGTATACGCCCGTATTTCCTTACGAGGATTTCCCGAGGTGTATTTCCATCAGCGACCACCGGAATGGTTTTAATGAAGTAAGAATCCACGCCCCAAAAACCAAAGTTTTATCCCCAAAGTCCGCGTCTTTTGAAGGTTTCCCCACAAAAACAAATAAATGCAAAGTTGTGGGTAGGTATTTAGTACAACTATTTGTTAGGGTTCCGTAGTAAACAAGGAACCCTTATAGGTATCGCCATGTCAGTCTGTCTGACAAAGTGGTAAAAGAAAATCGTTAAAAATATTATAACGAAATTAAAATAAAAACTATCACCGCTACGTAAGCTCCACAAGTTACCGAGTAATAATCGACCAACTTAAATTTGCAGTTGCAAAACATACAAAATGTGGGAGAACAAGTTTTTCAACTACAATGTTAAGTTTGTTGGATAAATTCATCCCAACTACGGAACCCTTCATTGTGCGTGGTTCGACATGCACTTAGCCAGTTTTTATAAATATTTATGGGGGCGAGTCTAATTATTGTCATCAAACGGGCAACAAAACTCTCTCAAATCAAATCTCAAATCTCCGGTATTTTCAACATATTTTGATTCTATTCATCATCTGCCTAGCCTTTTCCCAACTATGTTGGGGTCGGGTTCCAGTCTAACCGGATGCAGCTGAATACCAGTATTTTACATGGAGCGACTGCCTATCTGAACTCCACAACCCAGTAACTGGGTGATACGATACCCCTTGGTTAGACTGGTTGTCAGACTTTCGTGCTTCTGACGACTCGTAACGACTGTCAAAGATCCACAAATGACAGCAGCAGCAGCTTGTTTATTTTGATTCTATTATTGATTTAAAAAGGTAGCGAAATGATTAATTGAAACTTAACACACACACACACACACAGTTCAGTCTCAATCTGTCAAAAACTTATTGTGATAAGGGCCAGCTCTTAGACCTCTCGCCTGATGGAGAACGATGGATGAGGTCTAATGATCGAACGAGCAAGAAGAAGATCTCTGATCACTGTTGCTTGGAAGGCTGACGCTTCAAAGCTTTGTCGCTGAGATAATATTGAGACTAGATTTCGAACATTTTTTTACGGTATTGACCTTCTGAAAATCTGCAACAAGATCAATTCCCACAATATCGGCAGTTCACCTGTCATCTCACCTACTTTTCAAAACCTTCGTAACACTTGTGGTACCGCTCGATATACTTTACTGTTAACTTTGTTTGCGGTTTTGTGGTTCTATGTGGAACATGTCATAGACCTTATTATATCATAATGTGCTATATGTAAAGTAAAGGTACAACTGTATGTACCTTATATAAAAACTAGCTTCTGCCCGCGGCTTTGCCCACGTGGTTTGTCGATAAAAAGTAGCCTATGTCCTTCCCCAAGATACCATCTATTTCCTTGCCAAATTTTATGGAAATCCGTTCAGTGGTTTAGGCGTGAAAAGGTAACATACAGACAGATAGACAGACAGAGAATTTATAATATTAATAATATATTAAATTAATAATATGGATATGGATATAGATAACCAACTGACCTTGTTTTTATGATAGGATATTTATTTTATTGTTTATTTTTTTATTGTTTAATGTGTACCCTTATTAAGGTAATGCAGTAGGTAGGTATCTACCAAATAATAATTAGTTTACACCATGTATTTTTATTTATTTTTATAGTATGTTACATAAAAACATAACATAAAGCCTGTTTTTTCCTCAAAAGTTTAGGTTTGGTTAGGTTGATGATTTTGGAATAAATAATTTGCAGAACGATCAAATTAACATAGTGAAATACTATGAAATGTTCATTTTACTTTTGAACTTCGAAATGCCACATAACTTTAATTTTTAGAAGATTCGATATTAGTAGCCATTTAAAATGATAATTTCGATATAATATTGACCAAATCAAAAGAAAGTGAAAGAAAGAAAGTTACAAAATCGTTGTAACATTGTTTGTATGAAAATTGTCACCCACGGCCACGCCACTCATTAGAGTGTAGTCACTAATATAACAAATTGTGCCTACCAGCGGTGTTTTCACTTCAATAACAAATAATGAAGACAAGGAAAAATTACCTTGTGTATTTTTCTTTCAATTTTCAAGACCATCATTTCTTGAAATATTGGTTTTTTAGGGTTCCGTACCCAAAGGGTAACACGGACCCTATTTCTAAGGCTCCGCTGTCTGTCTGTCTGCCTGTCCGTCTGTCACCAGGCTGTATCTCATGAATCGTGATAGCTAGACAGTTGAAATTTACACAGTTGATGTATATCTATTGCCGCTATAACAAAAAATACTAAAAACTAGAATAAAATAAATATTTAAGGGGGCTCCCATACAACAAACGTGATTTTTTTGCTCGTTTTTGCTCGATATTGAAAACAACAACAGGTAGACGCTTCCAAGAGGACACGACGGGGCTCCGCCCAAGCAGGGCATACCTCCACCGTGTCCTCCGGGCGATCCACATAGTGGTGACAACCGGGCGTTTCCTCCCGCCTTATCCGAAAGAGGAACCTCCCGAAGCAACCGTGTCCGGTGAGGAACTGTGTCAGGCGGAAAGTCCGAAAGGGATACTGGGACCTTGGCAACAGGCAACTGAAGGAACACGGGTGGGTTTTAGTCAGTAAAAGTCTGACACGCCCTTCCGCTCCGCCCAGAGGGGGAGAAGTCATTAGATGATTTCCCAACCTCAAAAAAAAAAAAAGGTAGACGCTTGAAATATTCACAGAATATTTAGTTACATATTCACTTTAAAAATAAACAATTAAATTAAAATAAAACAAATATTTAAGGGAGAGGCTCCCATACAACAAACGTGATTTTATTTGCCGTTTTTATAGATAATAGAAAGAAGAAAAGAAAGAAAATATGTTTATTTGCGGTAAACATGACGCCAAGAAAGGACAAATATACGAAAATAACAAGTTGCGGGAAAATATGCGTCACATTCACGCAAAACGGCCATCACTCAGCATAATGCTGCGACCCTATGCGAGACAGAGCCCCAGCGCTGGTTTTCAGTGACAGCCGGCGTTGACGTCATGACGTCAATCGGTGCAGCACATAATGAGTGGACAATAATGGTACGGAACCCTTCGTGCGCGAGTCCGACTCGCACTTGGCCGGTTTTTTTTTCTTCCTTGGACATATACATATACGACCATCATTTGAAGGTAACATAAGTATAATACGAGAGGTGTTCAATAAATAGTGAGAATGCGATACATTCTCCTTGGAATGAATAAAAATAAATATTGGCAGGCATAGCCCAGACATTAGCTATGATGATAATATAAAAAACAATCAATGCTTATCGAGATATAAGTACTAACGTACTAGAGAAGCTACGTCAAATAACTGAATTGTCCTATTCTTCGTATTGAATCTTTAGTTCGCTGCAGCGCTAAAATAATAACAATTCGTCTAAACCGTACCTAATTTACCACAGTGCTAGATTTGCTGCGGAAGTGTATTTATTCTCGGCAAAAAGGTCTTAAGCGCCATGTAAATCACGGCACTTACGCGTTTTCTTCGACAAACTGCGGCGCGATCGCCGCAGTTGAACGAGACAAAGTAGGAATTTACGGTGTCTTCTCTAGTACGTTAGTACTTATATCTCGATGTCAATGCTCATTTATTTAAAAAAAATAGAAGTCATTTGTTTGCGTCGTTTCGGAACGTGTTCTGTTGTTTGTTTGTTTCACCAAGATAACGCCCCCGCGTACAAATCCAGAGATGCGATGGCTGCCATTCAAGAAGCTAGCTTCGTATTGATGGCACATCCTCCATAATCACCGGACCTTGCTCCAGTAATGATTACCGATTTTCGGCGTTAAAGGAACATCTCAGGAGCCAGAAAGAAGATGATGATCATTGTACTCATCATTATAAACAACACTGGGACAAACCCAGAAATCGCGAAAAAAAAAACAGTTGTTACCTACATTAATGTTCGCATAGCTCGTCACAATGTAGGGAACAGCGGATTTTTTTTCCCGATTTTTGTGTTGGTTCCGTAGTGAAAGTTGTTCTTATTGATGAGTACAATGACCCCTAAAGAGGATGCCCATTGATTCAATTTCACCCTGTTTATTATCCGACATATCACACACAGTTCACTTACTTTCTAGCCTTATGTGTCATCTTTCACAAAATCCATCCATCCTGTCTTCGGTCTGTTAGTTTTAGTATCTCAACAATTTTCTTGTCAAGTGCTTTTTTTTTTGTGGGGCAAGGCTAAGTAATAACAGCCGCACGGGTCAATCCATCAGGTTAAGATACGCTTGCTGGGGTTGGTCCGTGTATGGGTGACCATCTTTACAGACCCGTGCCTCGGAAAGCACGTTAAGCCAGTGGTCCCGCTGTCATTTGTAGATCTTTGAAAGTTGTAACGGGTCGTCAGAAGCCCGAAAGTCTGACAACCAGTCTTACCATGGGGTATCGTGTTACCCAATAACTGGATTATGGAGGTCAGATAGGCAGTCGCTCCATGTAAAATACTGGTATTCAGCTGCATCCGGTTAGACTGGAAGCCGACCCCAACATAGTTGGGAAAAGGCTTGGCAGATGATGATGTTCTTTTTTTTTACACCTCAACGGGGAAGCTCTTGGCCTGCATCTCACCTGATGATAAGCCAAAGGTGGAAGCGAGTTTTACCCGGAATCCTCAACCACAGAAGAACTACCATTAAACTACCGAAACACAAGTGCTGTTAACATTGTTGTTATTAGATAAGATGGTGGTAGATAGTCAGGCAGACTTAGAACAAGGGGTACCACCAACAAAACTGAGCAGAAGATTTTTCCCCCACTGGGAATCGAAACCGAGACTTTTGGGTCTGAGACAAGTGGTCTAACCATTAGGCCACAGAAGCGGTTCCAGCCAACAACGTTGCCGTTTTTTAAATAAAATTATATTAACGAAAAGATTTGCCACTAAGTCTGATGATATAATAATAACCCTCAACAATAGGTACTCATCATCATCTGCCTAGCCTTTCCAATCCCAGTCTAATCGGATGCAGCTGAATACCAGTATTTTACATGGAGGGACTGCCTATCTGAACTCCACAACCCAGTAACTGGGTAATACGATACCCTCAACAATAGTTACTATCATGCAAATTACATAGTTGTCAGCTTATCATTCCAGAGCAGTCCACCGTGAAGATAAATCGATTTTCGTCTGGCTTACACAATCAGAAGAAAGTGAAGAAAGTTGACAAAACTTGTATAATATTGTGTGAATTAAGCTATTGTTGGTCAGAGTCTGTTACGTCAAAAGGAAATACAGAAGTCTCATTATCTTGCCTGTAAAACTTGGTTTTATAACGCTTTACAATGTTTGATCGTGTGCATCATCTTCCTGCCCTTGTCCCATGTTACTTGGGGCGCAACACGTTTTCTTCTTCCACTCTCCCCTGTCAATCGTCACGCTATCATTCACTCCTTTCATATCATTCCTCACACAATCCATCCATCTTTTCTTTGGCCTTCCTCTCCCGCTCCATCCATCAACATTTATATTCACATCACTTTTTTAGTCACATGCGTTTTCTCCCTCCTCATCATGGTATGGGCATACCAGGCTTTTCTGTCACTGGCGCCACTTTTAAACTTCCCCTTATATCATTTCTTAATTTATCCATTTTCGTCACTCACCACACATCCATCTCAACATTCCCATCTCCGCTATATGCATTCTTTTTTCATCAATGTTTGATCGTGTGCATGGCCCCCAAATTATTGATGTTCAGACAATTATAAATAATTTTGGGAGACTATACAGGGTGTTAGGGTAAACACCGTTATCCTTGCAACCAGTGGTTTGGTATCATTTAGAGAAGGTAAAATCAATGGAAAATTACAACTATTTTTTTTCTTTTTTTAAAATCAACATTTTACCAAAAGAGACGCAAGTTCGTTGCCCTATGCGCTACGGCAATGAACTTGCGTCGAAACCCGGGCGGGGGGTGCGGGATGTGACCTGACCGGCCGCGAGCGCGACCCCTCCCTCAGTCAGTCAGCTGTTTCGCTAGAGAGCACGGTGTCGGATAGAAACTTTTTAAAATCTTTTAGTTAAAATGACGTTTTTTTTTTGTTGTGTTCGGTCATTTATTTTTATATTTAGGTCAACTACCTATGGTTTGAATGACAAGAGTGTTTACCCTTACAGCCTGTACAACGTTACGTTGTGCCTATAATCACGTATCCCAGCTATAACCAGCTATAACTAAATATCCCAGCTTTTTAAATGATAAATGATAAATGATAAATGATGATAAATGATTTTATTTCTGTAAGTAGGTTTGTACAAACACTTTTACACGTCAATCACATTTTTTAAAACTAGATGAGGTCGGCGTTTCCTATCTGACTACTTTGAGAAGAAAGGCCGAAACAAACTCAGAGGTCACAGTCTCTTTTAAAGTCCAGACATAATCTTGGTCAGATTATGTGAAGACCATGTAGATTGGTGTCTGAAATGGTCTTTTGAGGAAAGAACCACACAGATTGAGTGGACCTGTCCAGTCAGTGCACGCATTTGTCAGTAATCGTGCAGCTCAACTCCGAATTTAAGGAGCTCAACGATTTGACGAACAATACCAAAGAAAGGACATTTGGTTAGGCCGCATAAATTACTCAAACTGCCAGACTATGATTAATTAAAATTAAGAAAAAATAAATAATAAAAAAGAAAAGAAAGATCCACATAATCTTCACATTCACAATAATTAAAAATAATATAATACTTTACCAAGTAAATATTCATGTCAATGTACGTTTTCGTATGGACACTGTCATGAGCGTGAATCTCTTAGACACTCTGGCCCTGACCCTGGGTTAGTTACTAAAGTATGCCTCTAAAAAATCACAGTTTAACACGAATACATTATCCTTATTACCACAAAACCATGTTTATCAGTTGTTTAGCCTAAACACCTTCTAAACATGACATTTCTGTATGGAGTTTGACATATAACAAGCGTTGAACACGCGTTGTTTGTTGTAAGGCCCTAAAAGTTTAACGATTTATAATGATAATAACATCATCTAGAGCAGCTGATAAGATCACCACTTAATGCTTTATTTTAACTAATTCACACATTTTATTTGGGGTTTATTGCTGACTAATAACTGCCGCACGGGTCGATCGATCAGGTTAAGCTACGTTTGCCGCGGTTGGTCCGTAGATGGGTGACCATCTTAACATACCAAGTGTGGAAGTCCGATAGACAGTCGCTCCATGTAAAATACTGGTATTCAGCTGCATCCCGTTAGTCTGGAAGCCGACCCCAACATAGAAGGGAAAAGGCTAGGCAAATGATAACTTTGTTATTTTTCCTGTTTGGTCATAAACTAGACTTGCACTTCTGCAGCTTTCTACTGGATGTCGTCACGGTGACCAGTTGTGCGCCAATCGGTCAAGAGCGTTCACCTGCCGTGACCTAGCGGTGCTACGAATGATTGTCGACTGGTAATCATGTACGATTTATCACGAATAGAGAATTGGCTGTATTCGTTATATCTGACATCAACTGAAGAGTATCTTCTAAAGGAGCTTCTTTATAATTATTAAGAATAGTTCAAAATAGAAAGTTTAAAAAAGTTTTCTTACCGTTTAAAAATAACTATGAGAATGTACAAGAGATTTTTTTTAATAAGTTTCATTAAAATTCTTGAACTCACTAACGGCCAGTTTCTTTATCAAAAGTAACAGCCGAAGTAACATCAAAAAGAAACAAAAACCGTTTCTTTGACTTTACTACTTTTGATAAAGAAACTGGCCGTTAGACACAGCCTGTAAAAATTAAACCGTACTTTTCTACGGTACTTATTAACATTATCATGTTGTCAAAAAAATACATATTTTGTCCAACGAATTCAAAAAGCGGAACAAAACAATAACAAATCAAGTCGCTTGAAACCAAAATGATATTATTAAGCCACGAAATAACATATCATATCCCAAAATCATCTCTTCAAATTGAGCGTATCTTATAAATGTCATCGAAGAACTTTCAAATAAATCTCGAAAGTCTCTCACTCAGAAAAAACAATGGTACCGCATCGGCGTCCGCGCAAGAAAGGGACAAAACATGCGAGAAAGATCCATTCACCATCGCAAACCCGAACGGAAAACTCGTTTCTGCTTCGGAATATCGAAAAATAATAAAAAACACCGACTTTATGTATATCGAAAGTTGACAGTAACATTGACCTACGATTTTGACCAGGTGCGTGAGAGTAGGGAGAGGTTCTGTGTTTGCAGTGGCCGGTGGCGATTCGGACGGATTACGCGTCGTCACGCACCGAAAACCGACGAAGTGCAATTTGTGTTATAGTGGAACTCTGTGTATATGTGTTAAAATTAACAGGTTTTTGTGAATTACACGTGCTAAAAGAACTGTTCGCGAAATTTCACTTTTACACGATTGGATTTTTTCCGGTGATAGTTCCGACATGTTTCTGCGGAGTTTATTTATTGTGAGTACTTTTTATTTTTTAGAATGTATTGTTATTTTAGTTCTCCTTTTACTCTCGGTTTTTTAGAAATTGTTGCAGAATTTATAATCTATCTAACATTTGCGAATTTTACTAAATTTTATTTACTCTAGAACCACTATCGTCTACCATAACTTATTTTTTATAAACGTCTTAAAGTCAGCCGTTAAAACTAGGCCAAATAATCAAATCCCCAACATGAATACTGACAACATCCTATTCACCAGTTATAACCAGTTTTCTAGCCTACAAAAAATATGACACGTGCCTCCATTGACAGGTTAATCAACACCAAGAATCACAATCACCTGGTTTTCCTCCAGCTTTCAACAAGAGAATCCACTTTTTACTAGAGATATTTCACTATAAGTAAACCTACCGCCTATTGGATAAGAAAGTTCGCATGTATTGTGATACTTTCCTTGACTCGATATGTAAAGCAAACATAAAGCGTGTCAATGGTACGTAATAAAATGAATTTGAAAAGGAATTTGATATCCTTGATGACGTCAGTGATGTTAAAAACGGGGTCAATGCACTGACTGACTGGTTTGATGTAAGAAACGACGCGACGATCAAAGTACTAAGAAATATTTCCTTCTTGCTTATAATATGAATACATCCAGAAAAAGAAATATATAACAATATTGAAGCATACATAATAATCACCTGTTATGTTAGCGGCCCCATCAATGTAACAGGAGGCAAGTCTATTTTAAAGGAAGTATGATTCTCTTAAATTATTACACCGTATCAATATAACTCATACAGTGTAATAAATCATATTCAATATATCTATGATTCTAAGAACTGATATAGATGTCAAGTCTATCCTAATCCTAACTAATATTATTAATGCGAAAGTGAGTTTGTTTGTTTGTTATGCTTTGACGCTAAAACGGCTCGGAACGGATTTGTATCAAATTTGGCACATGGGTAGACCATGACATGGAGAAGGACATAGAGTACTTAATATTCTATATCGCAGACGAAGTCATGGACAAGAGCTAGTAATAGATAAAGGAAAAGGAAATGACAGCCGCATCAACATGCGATAACTCTTTCTAAGTTACCTTCTCAGAATAGCACGGTATGATGATCAGTTAATACTTTCTACGTAGTTTTTGCGCTCACACTTAGAGTTAAAACCGTTTCACGTCTAATTTATTTCGCTATTCACGAGACGGTTGTAGTAATTTACTTCTAATTTTTCTTCCTCAGTTTATCTAAGACCAAGAGTCTGTTGTATATTGGCAATATTTTCTGTGTATATCAAGTCTTTATCATCAATCATATATCAACATGATCCCACTGCTGGGACTCAAGCTTACTTTCTGAGAGAGGATATTCAAAATGCAGGCCCAGTACGGTATTTGAATGTCATTGTCATGTCTTTGAACTTTTATTTTCTAAATTTTTTGTCTTAATATTATTTAATTGTTTAAGTCTTTGTTGGAACTAGTTTAACGCTATCTCAGTCTGCCTAGCCTTTTCCCAACTATGATGGGGTCGCTTCCAGTCTAACCAGATGCAGCTGATTACTAGTACATGGAGTTGACATGGAGCGACTGCCTATCTAACCTCCACAACCCAGTAACGGGTACTACGATACCCTTGGTAAGACTGGTTGTTAGACTTTTGGACTTCTGACGACCGGGGACGACTGTCAAAGGGCCATGAATGACAGCCGGGACCAACGGCTTAACGTGCTTTTTGAGACACGGATTAGTCTCGGTATGTAAAGATGGTCACCCACACGTCATAAACGGACCTACCCAGGCAAACGTAGCATAACCTGATTGATCGACCCGTGTGGCTGTTATTACTAAGCCACGAGCTATCCAACAGTTTCACGCTACCGAATTCAGTATAATCTACTAGAATATGTCTTACAAATATCTGAACTAATCTTGGAATTTATAATTCTGTCCATTCACGAGGAGAAAACTAATAAAAACAAAACGCAACGTTAATTTCATCAACAACATTCCTAAACAGAATAATGAACTTTATATCTGATATATCGTTTGAGTTGCACGCTATTGTATACGTCCATTGCCGTTTTTGCTTACATCATTCTTATAACTCCGTACCAAAGCAGGCAGTGTTACCGTTTCAGTTCCACATTATTGTTGCTAATCAGATCTTGTTATGTAGATTTTTACCTACATGCAATAATTTTCATGGTGATATGGCAATGAAAGAGAAACAATCAGCTGTTCATTAATCCATTTATGTAAAAGGGTCAGCTGAGTAACCGGTTGTGTTGAGGCCAAAGATTAGGGACAAGTCAATATTTAAAGGTTTTTATTCAATTATACCGTTATAGCGCTATGCTTATTAGTTTATTGTTAGCCGTGTTTGTATAGAATATGGCGAGTTTTTGTTAGGTTAATATTTAGGAAAAAAAACATTGATGAGTGTTTGTTTATGTTCTTCTTGTTATTTGGTTCTTTTCAACTAGTTTTAGGCTCAATTAAAACAAATATTTACCGACGCGACGTCACGAGTAAAAACCATAAAGAAGAAAAATGACACTAAGAAATTTGAGGATGATCGGTTTCTTCATTAATTACTTGATTTTTATTTTCCTATGAAGTTATGGCTCTTTAGTGTTTACAGTTCCTTCAGTATATTATGTTTCAAAAAAAAATATTCAACTGTACATATCCATGTGAACGTTTCTGATTACAATATCGACAACGTTACATGAGAGGAGAGCCTTAAATAAAACTGTTATTTTGAAATAACAGTTTTCTTTTTCGAAAGATTTCAACTGCCTACTGCTTAGTCATAATTAATTAAGTATAATTAGCCTCAAAAACGTTTGTTTTAACAGAAGCGTGGATGATTAAGACTAATCAGTCGATTTCAATTCGGTACGAGTTTTCTCCATTTCTCATTTGTCCATTCATTGCTTTCCTCTTGGGTAAATAGAGATTTATTTACCTACTATTTCATCTAATTTGTATTAATGACTATCTGCACCCCGCGGTTTCTCCCGCGTAAGTCTTGATCCCGTGGGAATATCGAGATTAAAAGTATTCTATGTCCTGTTCCATGTCATGGTCTACTCATGTGACAAACACCCAAATCCGTTCAGCCGTTTTAGCGTGAAAGCGTAACAAACAAACTCACGTTCGCATTTATAATTTATTTAGGATTAGGTTGTCAAGGAAGGCTGATTATTTTTTTTGAGCTGAAATTGGATTATATTCTTCCGTCAATTATGTGCACCATATACTGTGGTTCTATACAATGATAACCTACGCGGACTTTAGGGATTCAAAATTGGTGAAGAAAGGAGAAGGTTAGAAGGAATGATAGATGGGTTAATTCTTTCAATGCTAGTGTTCAGCAAATTAGTGGTTGCTATTATTGCAGCTTTAGAGCAGCTCAAGCTCATTTATTTGTAGGCGAATCGATTTCTGGAGTTGTCAATTCACCTACAAATAAACTACGTGCTAATTGCCTCAAGAAAATATTATAATATTATTATTTAAAAGTTTCTATTCGCCCGTTTCGGGCTAATCACCAATAAGCTTATAAAATGTAAGTAACTAGTCCAGAGTACCGATATTTAACGTTTTTTTTAATGTGTTCAGGCTACGATAACATGGTCGACACACATTAATTAAACCAAAATTTATAATTGAACGCCTTTTCAGTTTTAGAAAGCAGATTTTGATTTCACTTTGTATAAAAACTTTGTATACCTATTACTGTATCGTTAGTCTGTATGTGGCAGGAAATAACTCTTGATTTGAGATGATTTATTGATAGTACTTCTTACTTATCCTACTTTTATTCCATTTTGAACAAAAAGTCAGTCAGTTTTTGCCGTCCAACCTCAATCTGTCCCAGCTTGATGATAAATGTTGCATATTTAGTGTTTTTATTCATTCAACTTACAAAAAAAACGAAATAGAAGTATATTTTTGGAAATGAATGCAGATTTGTATTTTAATTTAATTTTTAAGTTTGAGCCGAGCATGCCCGTCTTGACTTTTAAAATGTTGAGTCTGTTTAAATAAACTAAGGCTGGCTTTTTTGTCACACGTTTTCTCTCCATAAAAGCCCGATTTCGATAAGGGATTAGCATTTTGTCTTTTAAAGAATAGAGCGGAGTGATAATCTTCCTATTCGGTTGGTTAGTGACTAACCTGCGGGGCAATTCATTTATTTCTAAGAGCGTTTACGCTGAAAATGGGCAACGTCGCAAATAAATGTCAACTATTTCGCTGTTTTGATTAATTTGCCAATGTTACTGTATGCAAATATGAAATATGGCTGAAGGTATTTTGATACAATTATGACTTAGAAGATTTCTACACATTTATTTCCTTTTTTATCTTATGTTTAACGTTTTCTAATCTATTCACTGATTTCATTTAGTTTTTTCTAGACAGACATATTGGAATTTAATTTCTATCACGATTTAAAACTATAATTATGATAGAAATTTATAATAATTTTTGATAAACATTCTGAAATTAGCAGCTCATGTATGTGTGTATGAATAATTAATTTTAGATCATTTCACTTCACAAGACCTTACATAACTCTCAGTAAAAACGAATCAACAAAGTGTTTATAAAAATTGAAATAATGGCATTTCTTAGAATAGACTATTCATTGAAACCATCTTACGTCTCGATCCCGTGGAAATATCGGAATAAAAAGTATCCTATGTCCAAACCCAGATCATCGTCTTACACCATGTGCTAAATTTCATCCAAATCTGTTCTGCCGTTTTAGCGTGTAAGCGTAACCAACAAACAAACACACTTTCGCATAAAAAAATATAATATTAGTTAGTATTAGGATTGTTTCATTTCTAATACGTAGGTCGTTTCAAAAACACATCCATCCACCAACATTTTCAACCAAAAATCCGTTCCATAGTTAAGGAGCTAGGCAACACTAAGAAAAAGCCATTACATTCCGTAACTCTCTGCCACCGACAACGACGGCCCACCGATCATCCGATAGGTACTCGGATAGGTTCGTTACTCGTGACTGCAGTGCCATCAATCTACGATGGTACTTATAAACTAGATTGATAGATAACGATATAGATAGAGAGTTTGTGTTCATTGTACTGTTTAGGTTTTATTACAGAACAAGATTTTTCGCTTAGCGTTTTCCCAATTTTTTTTTTCTTTTTGCTTGTCTCGTCAGTTTCGTGGCGTGATCGCCCACGTGTTATGTCGATAAAAAGTACCATATGTCCTTCCCCGGGATGGCATCTATCTCCTTGCCAATTTTTATCGAAATCCGTTCAGTGCTTTAGGCGTAACATACAGACAGACAGATAGACAGACAGACAGAGTTAGTTACTTTAGAATTTATAATATTAGTTAAAGTATGGATAAGTAATACTTATCATAACATAACATCACGCCTTGTTTCCCCTAAGAATTAGGCAGAATAGTCTCCAGTTATGTTTAAATATTTAAATAAAGATTTAAAAACCAATATTGCAGACAATAGTTTATTGGCAATAGCATTAACTAGTAAGGAAGCTTACTCACTTGATTTACTCAGTTGACTCTTGATAGGCGTCGCATAATCAACAGTTGTCCCTCTATACTTTTATAACAATTATATCATTCTTGGAAGTTCTCAGCCAGTGTCATGCTGCTGGTCATTAACCCCCTGACCTGGTGCTGTGAGAATAGTTAATTACTTTTAGTGTGAAGTGCCTGTAGTGTTTTACTTAAGAAAGATTATAAAGGTGTTTCCAAACATTTTGCGGCAAGAGCGCGGCAGCAAAACACGGCGTTTGCAGGACACATTTCTGCCGCGCTCTAGTGTGGACTAAACCGACGATTTTTTGCGCGGCAGTACTTCAGTTGGCATGAAAGCAGTTGCGTGTGGCGTAGCTCAGCTTATAATTATTCATCCAAACACAATTACTGACGAATGTTTGCTAGAAATGTTTGTGCGCGGCAGGTAGACAGAAGCGTTCGCGCGCGGCAGTTGTTCAAACACAGCGCGGCAGGTCGCGCACGAAAGCCGCACACGAATGCGCTGCGCGATTGATTGACTTTGTTTATGTATCATTTACTAATATTATAAATGCGAAAGTGAGTATGTTTGTTTGTTACGCTTTCACACTAAAAAGGCTTAACGAATTTGGCGCATGGGTAGACCATGACCTGAATTAGGATATAGGATACTTTTTATACCAGGAGTACGTTCTATAAATCCAGGCTATAAATCCAGGCTTCCTCACATCTTCCTCATGATGAAAGTCACACAATTTTTTTTTTTTTTGTGTTTTTCATAAAAAAAATATTGTCTAAAAATATCGTTGTGTTATGAAAACGCGTACAACCTAAAAACACAGTGGCCTGCACGTGCATCCCTGTCCACGCACTATAGAACACCTATAATTAATACCTAGAGACCTGTTGCGAGACAGGTCATATTTTCTTGTAAGACTCGTCGCAATTTGCAATTATAAAGTTTTATCGAAACGTACAGCGGATACTATCAATTGAGGTGTATTTGAGAAATATTCCTGTAAAACTTTTGAACTAAGATAACATTGCTTATGTTAAACTAGCTTCCGCCCGCGGCTTCGCCCGCATGGTATGTCGACAAAAAGTAGCCTATGTCCTTTCTCAGGCTTTAGACTATCTGAGTACCAAATTTCATTTAAATCGGTTCAGTAGTTTTGGCGTGACAGACAGACAGACCGACAGAAAGACAGAGTTACTTTCGCATTTATAATAATAGTAAGGATTGCACGCCTTGTCAGGTCAAGCATTCTCCTGGTCAAAGATTTTTTTTAATCGATCCAGTGATTTTTGAGTTTATTCATTACTAATTAAAAATACAAATCTTTTCTCTTTATAAAATTAGCGTAGGTAAAAAAAAAAAAGATAATCTCGGTATTTTTTTTATAACCACGAGCAACAAAATAAAAAACCTTGACTCTGTAATGACTATAATCAGATAACACCGTTAATCATCATTATATTCTTTCTCCAAAACAGATGTTTTTTTCGACCACGCCTCATACTTTCCCCAGAAGTATTTTACATTTTGGTCACATACGTTTGACAGCGGTAAATAAATTATGCATCAGCAGAATGTGACAAGAATTTGTAAATTTCTATAATCTCGCACTTATGAATACGAATGTTGCTGCCAGCAAAATCATGAGAGCATAAATTATAATTATTATCAAAGTATTCAATACAAATTACTAGTTGTAAGGCTAATTAGGGACGGTTTATGCAGTAATAACTTAAGCCCAAGCAAAAGCTTTTAAATCTTACCAACTCACAAGAAACTATGCTAAACCCTGTTTTACAATGGCCGGACATCATCGTCACCTCGTCACACTTTTATAAGGGTTCCTGCTAATTACGGAACCCTAAAAATTTAACGAACTTTAGTAGAAGTTTTAACACAGGCTATTTAGGTACTACAAGTTTTAAATAAATACTATTCATTCAGATGAAAAGAACATCAACATAAAAAGTGAATCGCCCAAAAATGCAAAAGAACGGCATTTGGCAAAACCCAATGGTGATATCGAGAGGAATGCCAAAAAGCGCCGATAAGGAATGGACAACAGACTACTTGATCAAAAGTGTGCCAAAACAAGTAAGATGTTCTCATCCGAATTGTAGTAAGGTTGGGGATACAGCAAGACAACATTTTTGTTGCCATTTTTTTTTAAATTTATACATAAAAGCTACTTTATTGTGAATTTAAACGCCGAAATATGAATATAATATATAGACACATGAAACTTATATAACTTTTTACTACCAAATAACTTACAGGCAAGGAAAGCAAAGGAAACGCATAAAAATATCAGACTTTATTTGCTGACGTAATTTCCAAAATTCTTTAGGTAGGTACATATTTGTGCGTGGTTTACCTACTGACCTCAAAAAAGTTGATGATTATACATCTCTCAGCAGAATTAATGACTAAGTCATGACTATGCTGGAAGAGCCTACTTTAGTTTAGTCATACTACTTTCTTTGCGAGGTTGACTGTTCAAAGAAATTTCACTCCATGTTTTCTCTGTCTCAAATATCAAATGAAATCGATTCGGTTTTTATGACTAAGCAGCTTTTTATTTAGCACATTAACACAGTTTTTAGATGAGTAGAATTTTAATTGGTGGGAAGCTGAGATCTATGGAAATGATATACAAAATGGTTGATTAGTATATAGGGTGTGCGAGAGGTAATGAATTACAAATGAGTTTTCAAGTAGGAAACTCCATAAGTCCCTCTTCTAAGCTAATTAATCAACAGTGGCATGGTTGATTAACTTCTGTTAGTAGACAATGGCTCTGAATTTAGTTCGAGCTTGTTCATAATAAAACTTGAATACTTGGGCCGAAATCAGACTATCTGATTTACGTTAGTGGATATTAACCTTGATTGTGTTTGAATTTTATTGAATATATACAGAAATCAATGTTTTAAAACTGAAATTATAAAATCCTTGATATTTTTTTAATAAATGACTCATACAAAACCAAGCACCAATTTCTAAATCTTCCTCTAATATAAAAATGCAAGTGCGATATTTTCCAAACCTAACTTATTCGCACTACTCCATACGCTTCGCGAATCTGTCAGTGTATCCACCGAAGTATTGGTACTGCGTCCCACTTGGCACCGGTTTTCTTACGATACGTCCTTCCTCTGTAACTTTCTATTATCAACATTCATTTGTTTTTATCATTCCCCTTTTTCTCAGTAACTTTTACACAGTTTACTTTCCTGTTAGAATATTGTATTTATTTTTCTTATGTTAATATCAGGAATAGCTTCATAAGGAGGATTCTGTAACTCTTTGAGATAAGGAAAACAGGTTTATATTTTCCTTGAGTTATCAACTTGATTTTGGAGTAGGCTTACTTAAAAAAGGCAGCGAGTGGATATATACATATGTATATAGTGTGTGTAAGAAAATAATTTCTACTACTAATGTTTAATCCTAGATATTTCTCTATACACCACACTAGGCCTCGGCTGGGCTGATGCATTCTATTGGTGATTCGTCCATAATTTATAATGGTTAGTGATATACACAAGAGCACTGCTGCCCATTCTGTATACTTCCTAAGATTTATTTAATTTTACCTACCACAGCTTTAACTGTTTAGTTATTGTCGTTTAATGTAACGGTAAAAGCATCCTTATACCTTGTATTAAAATCCCTAATATCATTTTCCCATTTCCTAGTTCAACATCCCACACACATTCCTCCGTTCATTGATGACTATTGTCAATGTTATGTAATTATAAATTGATTACCGATTATTAATTAGACGTAATGTGTCTTGGTTGTAACATTGATGTAAACGTCCATCAGGTGTTTCATTGAATATGTAATTAATAATAATAATTACTTACATATTATAATAATATAACATAGATTGCGTTTTGTAATTATGAAAACCTGTGCCCTGTTTATCAAAAGTTACAAGTCTACACGTTCACAAGTTACCTAGAATGTTAATTTTTCGTCGTTCCCACTGCTGGGACACGGGCATTACGTCATCTCTCTCTTTTGACAACATTTAAAAAAGAAAATCTAATTTAAAAATTGATTGCGTACTAAGCACGACACTTGTAAACTTGTAAAACGGAATAGAGAGTCGCCGGACACTCTCAGGATTTGCTATGAATTTCTACAAATTGTAACTTACAAAGAATTTTTTGATAAAATCACGAATAAACGTGTGAAAATATAAGTAGGTACTTGTGGACTAAATAATGACACTTGTAACATATATAATTTACACGTGTAGTTTTTTATAGTAATGATTATTTTTACAGGAAAAATGCTTGTAATACAAGACTTGTAAGTTTTGATAAACAGGGCACTGGTCGTAGCTATAATGACTACCTAACCATCCCTAAGCCAACGACATGCAATAATCTAGACATCCAAGACCCTGACTAATCATGTTATGTTCGCTTCGGCTAGACTAACATTGGTCCAACAGATTGGGTACAATTAGAACAGATGTAGGATCATAATTTTATTGATGTTAGTAGTTAAGTAGTAGGTAAATGTAGATGAGAGGATATGAGATCCTAAATTGGTCGATGGAGAATTTGTGTGTTTTATGATTTCAAATGTATTGTTCTACATACAAGAGCCTAAATTAGTCAATGGAGAATTTGTGTGTTCGCCCCGCGGTTTCACCCGCGTAAGTCTCGATCCCGTGGGAAATTCGGGATAAAAATATCTTATGTCCTATCCCAGGTCATGGTTTACCCATGTGCCAAATTTCATCCAAATCCGTTCAGCCGTCAGCAGCGTGAAAGCGTAGCAAACAAACAAACAAACAAACTCACTTTCGCATTTATAATATTAGTTAGGATAGTTATTATGTATGTATGTAATATTCTCACTGAAAAAGAGTGTGTTTAAACGAAAAGTAATTTATAATGGGCTTGAAAGCTTTGACATAAAACCATTTTTTGTGCGATTTCTCGTAAAAAGCTCGCTAAACAAAAACAAAGCTAAATGATAAATGATTTTATTTCTGTAAGTAGGTTTTTACAAACACTTTTACACGTCAATCACATTTTTAAAACTAGATGAGGTTATTAAAGCTACTTAGTTAAGGGCAGCAATAGCATACTGATGTGCCAGAAATCATTATTAAAAGTCTGTGATTTAAGTTCTTGTTGTGAAGAATTGCGAAAATAAACTCTATTTTTTCTCTCTTAGGTACTAAAATCAAAACACACAGTAAAACTTTATAAACATCACCAATTTTTAATACGCCAACCACACCATCTCTGTCATTACATGCGATCCAGTTTTTAAACCTCAATTCTTCGACGCAGTTACTAGAAAGTGCAATGCGATTTAAAACAGTATCATTTCCTGATGCTCTTTTATTTTATTTTCTGTGTTCGTTTGAGAATAGATTAAAATGATAATTGTCTTCATTGGAACAATCGTTTTGGTTCATCGTGGAGATAAGCTTTGATATTATGAGCTGTTTGTAAGTTGTTGTTTTTGTGACAGGCAGTGAGGGTTGTACGAACGGCATTTGATCCAACCATGGATTTGGCATGCAATTTGAATGCAGACGGGGTGCCATTTAATCTGCAAGTCAAATATTGCCAAGAGCAGTGTGCATGCAGTCGATTTACCGATTCGTGAATGCCTTAAAGACAACAGACAACCTACAGCATAAAACTATCACCGTCACACAAACAAGAATTTTTCGAAATTTTTCACCTGACGAGTTGAATGTATCCAACGAAAATCACCGGCCAGAGCAAGTTCATTATATTGGGAACCTATGAAATTGGCGTTTTTTTCTCACAAATAAAGAACCTCGTCACTCCTATGTTTTATATTATTCATCAATTGCTTGGTAATGTGTATCCAATAATGAACATCATAGACAACTACGAGTACTAATAGTAAAAAACCTGCGCCTAGTTTGGGACCAACGGTACCTCAGTATTGTAATTTAAATGTTGAAATAAACGATTTTTACTTTTACTTTTATGTAAAAAACCCTTATTACTTATAATTTTCTAAACATAAAAAATACCTTAAAAATGACTCCTCATTTTGTTAGCGGAAATGACCACAATTTTCTTTTTAACTTAGCCAAATCTTATTTGTATCGCTTAATCTAAGTGACATACGTTGTCTTAGTTTTTAAAAATTAGTGCATAAAAGTTATAAAACATTAGTGCTCATGGTTGTTAGATAAATTAAGAAAAGGTTAGTATGAAAAATGCAACTTCTTTAAAATTCCCCATACAAAACGCGGATTTCATAGGTGGGGACCTAATAGTTCGTTATTGCACAGTGTTTTATTAGGCATTCACATGAATTGTCACTAATTAAGACGGTTGGTACAAAAAAGGACGGTAAAAACAGGAGGGTGATCACCCCTGAAGGATTTACAAATGTTGATAATGATGACATTCCTGATTGCCACATAAAAGTCGCTATAGAGGTGTGTAAACAGACACTAATACCCTGATTTATTCAAATCAATACTACAAACAAAAACACTCCTTCTTCCCATGAGGGTAGGCAGAAAATACAGAACACCTCTTACTACGATCCTCACATACTCCTTTTGCCTCGTTTACGTTCATCACACGCGAGTAAAAGTATTTGCGAGTAAATAAAGCTAGCCCTGATAATCCCTGATAATATGACTAAACTCTCGTTTATGCACTTATCTAAACTATTATCAAACCGTGTTATCACCTGACCTTTACTTAATTGACACTTGATAAAGAGGTTAATTATTTGACCTACGGGTAGATTAGCTGAAGTTTTAATAGTTATCTGAATTTGATGAGGGTTATTCAGTTATGAGTAGAAAATTTTCAAAGTTCATTTGGGCCTTTTTGCGGTCTTTGTAAGGTCTGTTTTTCGGAGAAAAACTAAATCATTATTAAGCCGAGTAACCCTAATGTTTTAAAAACACCCTCGCTGTGGTAATTTCGACTATTTCAAGGTCATTTTAAGGAAATTGTATTCTAATTCTTGAACCTAATTTAAAATTTAAATTGAATTCTTGGGCATCCTGCCCAATTCAATTTCAATTTTAAATTAAGTGACTTAAGGGATCATTGTACTCATGATATATAATGAACATCTTTCACTATGGAATCAACCATGAAATCACGAAAAACATCAGCTGCGCAGATGAGTTATGCGAACATGTAGGGAACTGCAGATTTTTTTTTTAATTTTTGTGTATATAATATGTTTTTTCTTTTTTGGTGTCTAGTTGTAGTCGCAAATGCGGTTGCTGAGAGTAAGATTCGATCATAAAGTCAGGAAAAGTGTAATTTAATGGTGTGCAATAGGCAATTCCCAATAGCAACTGTCTGGATTGATTGTTGCCCAATTGCTCACCTTCAATTTTTTTCAAATTTAACGGACCAAATGTAGGTCTTTACAATATCTTTGCCTACCTCTTCGGAGTGTAGAGCCTTATGTTTGCCTTTCATGAATGAAAATCTTCACAGCATGTCTGCGTCCCAAGTCTTATATTGCGCCTTACAGGCGTAGGATCCGCATCGTATTAAGGCACGTACAACCCGTTTTAGCTGATATGAATCACGTCCGTTCGACGTAGTTCACCAGACTGCAATACGTCTGTTTCACACACGGATAGGCTTTGGGTTGTGAGCTACGTTTCGTGTATGGGTAGAGATTTATTAACTTGCTAGCATTTTCTAAATATATACATGTTTTGTTTTATTAGGTACAGTTTGTGTTTTTCTCATGTAACTTATCTTTAGCACCAACTTACACTTTTTTCAAAATTCTAGGTAGAAATCAAAATAAGAATTTAAAATTGTAGGAAGTAGGTTCAAACCCTGACAGGCGCTTTACTTTGTTTAAATAATATCATCACCACTGCTCTCAAAACGGTGAAGGAAAACATCGTGAGGAAGCCGGCATGTCCTAGAACCAAAAATTCGAAGACATGTGACATCTACCAACCCGGACTGGGCCCGCGTGGTGGATTACGGCCCACTCCCTCTCAAAGAGAAGAGGCCTGTGTCCCAGCAGTGGGAAAATTATGTTTATGCTATGTTAAAATTCTAGTAACCATGTTTTATTTTGTAACTCTGCAGCTATTATCTTCGTCATATCTTCATCATTTTCTTTAATACCTACTATCAAATAATGCCTAATATCACTAAATCCTTTAGAACCGTTATTGCCTTGAGCACGAACTTTTCCACTCGATCCCCCACCAGTAATCTCGCGCCATTTCAACAATTGTTCGCCATCTATCAAGACGTCTTGTCTCATCCTCGGATTGACTTTGACTTGCGACCAAGGACAGACACTTCATGCATGACAAGATTTTTTCTTTAAACATTACCTATTAACTATCTGTATTTTCTTTTCATCACCTTCTTATATGGTGGCGGTTCTGTCCACATCTCTAGAATGTCCATCGTCATCATCAACTGCCTAGCCTTTGCCATACAGATCTAATAAAACCTTAAGGTTTCGCACAATCTCGTCATAGTTGTTTTAAATTCTATTTACAAAAAAATATCGTTAATCGTACCATGTTAGGTATCAAATAAAAGGGCTTAATGAGCACATTTCAAAAATATATATATTATAACCCTAAATATACATAAAAAAATTAAAGTAATAAAAACTAAAACCCAACTACGACTAAAAAGGTATATAAAGAAGACACCACAGACAGACAAATTAAAAATCCGGAGTCACACGTATTAGGGTATAAATCGAACAGATTACGTGTGACTCCGGATTTTAAATTTTTTCTAGAGGGCGCCATCTTTAATTTAATGTGACGTCACATAGCCTATAACTCTGATATCTCATTTGTCAAATTGTGATGAGTGGTTTAGAAGATAGGAGGGAACAGATGAACATCCATACATACATATATACCGGTCAAAATCATAACCCTCCTTTTTTTGTCGCCGTAGTCGGGTAAAAATATATGAACATGTACTTACCATCTGCTTCATAATCATTTCTTTTAATGGCGTCAATGTCACCAAAAACCTTTAGAATCCTCGTTGTTCTAAGCACGTACTATTCCAGTTGATCTCCCGTCAGTTCAATAAAAGCTCAGCTTCTATCAAGACGTCTTGTCTCACGCTCGGATTAACTTTGACTTCTGATTGAACGCGTTCAACCCGTTGGATTAATTTTGTCTTCAGTTCTTTGTTTGTTGGTAGAAAGTTGCTACTGCTGACAGCATTGATGTTTGTCTCTTTAACATTTTTGCTTAATTCCCTTGTCTCATGATTCATTAATTTCGATTTTTTAAAATACATTCTGGTTGTTGTGACAATTTAGAAGTTGCTTAGATAGTTTGATCATGTTAAAAGGATAAATGAAGGGCGACTAACAAAAGGTATTGACAAGGCAGATGTGAATGGAAGTGCTGAAAGGAGGCACCCTAGATAAATATACGGACATAGTCACCTTTTTGGTGATGTTTTTCAGAAATGTCAGGTGCGTAGTACTCGCCACCGGCGTGCGTGTAAGACCAGAGGACTTAGTGCGAGTTTCTTTTAACTATCTTCACTTTACGCATCGACCGCGTTCGGTGCTCCGATTGGCCCATCACCTGAACGTGAACGAAGCAAAAGGAGTATTTGTAAGGATCGTAGCAGGGGTTCTGTAGTTTTTCCCTACCTCCATGGAAAAAAGCCGAGAGTTTATGTATGTTTGTTTTAACTATTATATTATATTATTATATTATATGAGGTAATCCGGCAGAGAACCAAAGTTATTGATCTCAGAATAAGCAAGCTGAAGTGGCAATGGGCCGGCCATATTAGCCGTAGAACCGATGACCGTTGGGGTAGACGTGTTCTTGAGTGGAGACCGCGAATCGGCAAACGTAAGGTAGGACGCCTTCAGGCTTGGTGGAGCGACGATCTTCGCAGGATGGCTGATAGCAGCTGGATGAGAGCTGCCGAGAATCGAGCTGTATGGCGTGCAATTGGAGAGGCCTATATCCAGCAGTGGACTGCTATAGGCTGATGATGATGATGATTATATTATATTATAAATGTGAAAGTGAGTTTAGTAGTTTAGTAGAATAGAATACGTTTTAACCCGATATTCTCACAGGATCGAGACTTACGCGGGTGAAACCACGGGGCAAAGCTTGAAATATACATAATAAAATTAATTTCAAAGAATGAAAGGGAATCCTTGCTTCTATGCTTCGAACGACACATAAACATTTATAAATGTTTTATAGTTGTGACATTTTGCTGCGAGTGTAATCTGACAACACTTACCCACAAAATTATGACACCCATGATTCAAGTTTGCAATTTATTTAAAAGCCGACAAGACTTGTCATCTTGTCACTTACTTTGGACATGATTTATCGATGTCTTGTAAACATGGACGCCAAGTGTCGATCATTTATCAGGCTGTGTGACACTGGAGTGACACGGCTTACACGCCTGTGAGAAAAGAAAAGTAATAGGACATAGGACTCATTTTGAATGCTTATCAAGGGCTTACGCTCAAGTGTGACAACCAGTCTTTACAAGGGATATCGTATTACCTAGAAACTGGGCTGTGGAGGTCCGGTAGGCATTCAGTCCTATTTTAAAAGGACTGGTATTTAGCTGCTGGCATCTGTTTAGACAGGAATGTTTGTTTGTATGTATGTATGTTTGTTTGTATGAATGTATGTTTGTTTGTATGAATGTATTTATTTATTTATTTAACTATTTATGTACACACATATTAAACAGACAAGAAGAAAAGAACAGAAAAAAACGTACAAAGGTGATGCTTATTTCTAAAGAAATCTCTTCCAGCACACCTGCGATAGAAAAGTAGATAAGAGATGTAGACACCGTGTGTAAAATTCATACATACATAAAATCAACACAATTCACTTAATAAACTAGAACAAATAATATGATCATACACTTACATACAAATATAAATACTACATACATAATATAAACTACCTACTTCATAAATATATATCGAAATAAATACATACACAACTATGACGAAGTGGAAAGATAGTGTTCTTTCACTCTTCTTTTAAACACTGCAACAGTTTGGCAGTCCCTAATGTCAGGCGGAAGGGAATTCCATAACCGCACCGCGTGCACAGTGAAGGAGTAGGAGTAGAAGTCAGTGGAATGGGGAGGGGACTTAAGGAGATTTCTATGATGCGACCTGCAAGGCGCGTCAGAAGGACGGGCGAAGGAAAAACGCTCCCGCAGATAGGACGGAGTTTTAGGATTGTGAAGGAGGTTAAAAAGTAGACACAATATCCGAGAGTTCCTGCGAAGTCGAATAGGCCCTCATAATTTCTAAACGCCTGATCATAATTTGACAATTAATGAAGTATAGTTGGAAGCGTCTTGATCGTTCGCTGGTTGATTTTTTTTCGTACTTAGTACCTAGGATTTTATACCAAACTTTTATTTTTTTGTAGGTACTCCATTCTAAGAAGAGATTAAAAAGAAAATAAAATTATGTTCAAAATAATGAAGAATGTTGCTAAAGATCTTGTTTATAGTCGTTATAATCCTTTCATTTGTTTTATGTTTATTAAGGTCACTACCCGAGGCCCTTGTTAAGGTAAGAAATAAATCAGAAAAGAAAAAAGTTACCATCCTTTCGTTAAGTAAAACATTCCGCTGTTTTTATTTGTAGAAGAGAGAGAGGTCTTTGCTTCCGTTAATATAAAAAAAAACAAAATTGTTGAAAAATAACAGTCAAAATAGTAACTAGAAATTCTATTGTGTATCTAACAATTTTATAATATCAAAGAAAATACAAATATACTTATTTGTATCAGGTTGAAGGTCATATAGGCAGTCGCTTCAGGTAAAATACTGGTATTCAGCTGCATCCGGTTAGACTAGAAGCCGACCCTCAACACAGTTGGGAAAAGGCTAGGCATGGATTTAAAAAATGTCAACTGATGAAAAATCTTTTTATAATCTTTCTTTTTCAAGCTTCTTCATACGTCATTTCTTCAATACGACAGGAACTCAACGATTTCAGCCTCTAAGGAACTAATGCAATACAATCGGATGCAATTACGCGTGTCACGATCCACTTGTCCCAAGATTTCCATAAAATTGCTGCCATTATGAAAATAATGTAAGAATTTTTCTTAACTCAGTGTGGTGGGCAATTATCGATATTTGCTCGCGATGTTTTTTCCTTCAAAGTAAATTAGTGACAGCTGCATCCGGTTACACTGGAAGCCGACCGCAACGAAGTTGGGAAAAGGCTAGGCAGATGAGATGATGATGTGATGAACTTAGGCTAGTATAAAGAAAACTTTCTAAACTTAACAAAACATTACGATGGTTTAACGAAAAAACTTAATCCCAGTATTTAACAAATTATTTATTCTTATAACTCTTAGTAACAACGACAGCCCAATGCATAATGACTAAAAGATATATTACAACCCCAGATGGCCAAAGAACGTAATCATAATCAAGATTGGGAGAACGCCAATAATTAATACATTCATTATCGTCATTCATCGTAAAGGCATCGAACTCGACTCCTCAACCGCCATCTTCTATTTCAACTACCGCAGTGAAAGTATCAATTTCACGTCACATGTATCGAACGGCTTAAGCAGTGTACAGACAGTGTGAGGCATGCGCTGAGACATGTTCAACGAATCGACACATCAATCAAAATTGGAGTTACCGATATAACCTGCAAAGTTAGTAAGCTGAAATGGCAGTGGACTGGCCATGTTTGTTGAAGGATTGATGGCTGGACGAGCAAACGAGTTTTGGAGACCACGCATCGGCAAGGGTAGCGTGGATCCTCACCCAACTAGATGGATGGATGATCTGAAAAAGGTGGCTAGGACAGATTGGATATGGAAGACAGAGGACCGGGTGTTATGGCGCAGCTTGGGAGAGGCCTATGTGCAGCAGTGGACTGCGATATGCTGAGTTGAGCGTCCCGACCAAACATTCTGAGGCACATAATGACAAACCATTTGCGGCACATGCCTAATGCAGTCTGTACGCGGCTTAACGGCTACCGACTGATGATCATCATGAAGATGTTTTTATTTATTTTGCAGTACATTGCACTTTCGCGTTCAAGTAATTGTGTGTTTCAACTGTTTTTGTCTGTGTTGGATGTCGTTTGTGTTTTGTTTTACATTTTCTGTCTTGATGGGATACAAATCGTTCATTGATGAATGAATTTCTTATTAATTCATAATTTATATCTTCGTTCACTGCAAGACAGACAGACTCTTCCACTAAAACTAATACCTAAATGCATTTTTTTAAAGTGTCTATTTGACCCATTTTAGAGCTGATATTCATCTACACGAGGCGCACGGAAGTAATAACAGCCGCACGGGTCGATCCATCTGGTTAAGCTACGCTTGCCGAGGTTGGTCTGAGCTGAGGAGGTGACCATCTTTATATACCGAGAATCCTCCGTGCCTCAGAAACCACATTAAGCCGTTGGTCCCGGCTATCATTCGTGGATCTTTGACAGTCGTTACGCGTCATCAGAAGCCAGAAAGTCTGACAACCGGTCTCACCAAGGGGTATCGTATTGCCCAGTTACTGGGTTGTGGAGGTCAGATAGGCAGTCGCTCCATGTAAAATACTGGTATTCAGCTGCATCCATTTAGACTGGAAGCCGACCCCAACGTAGTTGGGAAAAGGCTAGTGATTGATTCATCTAGACGATTTACTTAAAGTTATATTTCGTAATTTCGACAACTTAAGACCTCGTTAAGAACAATAGAACTTATCGATAATAGAACCATAAGGATATACGCATAGGAATACCCTCTTACCCTATCTTACCCTTTACTCTTAATAGTCAACGATATACTTATCTATACAATGTTAGGATTTTGGAGCACTTTGTCACGGAAGCCGATCGTCAAGATAAGTTATATTACGGTCCCATCCTGTAGATAATGCCTTGGGGACCAATATTAGTCATTTACATTTGTCATCACGAGCATAACATTACAGTAAACATAATGCTTACAATATTTAAATGACACTTTCAGGAAAAATGGAATGAAATGGATGATGGATGGTGGTGGTGATGAATGGAATTTGTATTTTATGTGATTATGCATCATCCTTAGAAAAAAGAAAGAAAAATTGTTTAACACAATTATAATACAAAATAGCCAAAAGCCTCGTATTCAAAACCTTAAAAGTTTGACAATGCTTATAATGCGTTGTGACACTGACAAATGATAACAAACAAAACAAAATGCCAATTGAAGAGTTGAATGATCTACTTTTGTAATAAACCTCCTTTTGCCGTAATAAAAAAAAAAATCAAAACTTTTACAAAAAAAAAAAATGAACCGACTTCTAAAAAAAGTGAAAAATAACTTAATAATAAATAACTTTAATATATAATATTTATTCTCTATCAGCCAGTTTACGTCCTTCCTAGCCATAATCATCTTTCACAAAATCCTTCATTTTTTTCTTTGGTTTTTCTCTTTTCTTGCAGCCAGTGTTCCAAACTATATTGTGTATAAAACTAATAGCTGCCTCCCGCGGTTTCATCTGCATAAGTTTCGATCCCGTAGGAATGTCGATATAAAAGTACCCATGTGCCCAGCCAAATCTGTTCAGCCGTTTTAGCGTGAAAGCGTAACAAATAAACTAACTTTTGCATTTATAATATTTGTTAGGATTATAACAGTCATCCAAGTTAACCAAACAATACAATATAATACAAAACCACAACAGCGATTAACTTTCAGCGCTTTAAGCGCTTTTATCTTTTGATGTAAAATTCAAGCAGTTTAACAGCGGTTATAAAATATTATTGTTAGCTGTAAAACTGAGTTGTGTGAAATGGTAACATAAGCTTGATGTTGAATTAGATGAATACATAAATAAATTCACACCTTCAAAGTCAAAGTCAAATAATTTATTTCAAGTAGGCACATTAAAGGCACTTTTGAACGTCAAATACATAGTTGCCTCTTCCAAAAGGTAGTTTTCGTATGGAAAATAATGGGCAAGAAACTCCCCCGTTACTCTTTTAAAAAATGTTTTATATACATCAATTATATAATTACATGTGAAGACGATGCAACGGTCTATACGAAATATAACGTTATCTACGCGGGTTGGTAGAAACTAAAGAACGCCACCTGCTACGATCCATACATACTCTTTTTGCTTCGTTTACGTTCATACATCTGGTTAGACACGCACGCCAGTTGCGACTACGCACCTAACCTTTCTGAAGAATGTTGGTTTTCTCGACCGTAGTAAAATGGGACTTAAACATAATAGGTGGAATGTTGGTGTACTTATAGATGCACCTCTGCCTAACCCTTCGGAGTAACAAGGCGTGATGCTATTATTATTATTTGGTTTTCATATTTTTAAAACAAGTGTGGCGCGATTCCAGTGAAGACTGGCAGTGCAAGACCGATGATTGCGCCAGAATTTTAGTAGCCTATGTCCAACAGTGGACTTTTCCAGCTGAAATGGTATAAACACTGTATATTAAGTTCCAATTTTAAAATTAACCATTTTAGTGTCAAGTAATTAAATTCGAAGTCTGGTGATCCGATCATATTTTATGCATTTTTGTCAACACGCTATAGTTTTTGTTTCTAATTATGTAAACCTTTGTGAAGAGAGAAAAATAAATTAATTAATTAAATGAAGTATAAGACTGATGAATGAAAACTGATGATAGAAGACTGATGAATATAAATGTCCATTCGCATTTATATTCATCAGTCTTCTATCATCAGTCAGAGAGGAAGAGGAAAGCCAAAGAAAATGGTGCTTGTGAGGGGAAGGATATGAAAGAGAAGGTAGTGAATGATAGCGTGACGGTTGACAGGGAAGATTGGAAGAAGAAAACGTGTTGCGTCGACCACAAGAAACATGGGACAAGGGTAGGAAGATGATGATGCATTATGAAAGTTCAAGTAGATACTAAAATGTAGTTTCACTAATGCATTACGGCACGTGTTTCATATTAACTCAACAAACCGAATATGAAAGAGCGATCGATATCAATAATCAGAATTTGAACTCACCATTTCCTATTGTATCAAAAATATTCAATAGAAATGAACCAGCAAATAACGATGCTACTGATCCACCATTTTCATACAAAATAACGACATTGATAAACCACGAACTTGCTTTTGAAATTCCAAATATTATTTGAAAACGTATTTCTGCAGTACTAATAAATCCGGCAACATTTTCGTCAGTATTTCACAATTCTGGATTACCAAATTTCCTAATAATAGACTGGATTTTCTATTAGAAGTACTATCGGTTCGCAAGACCTTAGAATTAGCTTTGTGATTATACAAGGTAGTTTTAAACCCAGCTAGCCGACTGGGTTTAGTTTAGTACAAAGTGCAGGTACCACGGACATAGTCTTCAAATCACATAGAATCGATTGGATACGGGTAGAATGGTCAATGAAACAAAACAATGGACTTGAATGAAATGAAATGAAATTGTTTATTCCGTAAATAGGATATTGGAATCACTTTTACAAGTCATATTAAAAAGATGTAAAAATAAGCTAGATGAGGTCGGCGTTTCCTATCTGACTACTCTGAGAAGAAAGGCCGAAACATACTCGGAGGTCACCGTCTCCTTTAAAGTCCAGACATAATCTTGGTCAGGCCATATGAGGACCATGTAGATTAGAGTCTGAAGGGTCTTTTGAGGAAAGAACCACACAGATTTGAGTGAACCTGTGCAGTCAGTGCAAGCATTTGTCAGTAATAGTGGAGCTCAACTCAGAACTTAAGGAGCTCAACGACTCGACGAACAATACCAAAGAAAGGACATTTGGGTAGGTCGCATACATAATCAGCCTATAATGTTCCCACTGCTGGGACACAGGCCTCCTCTCTATGAGAGGGAGTGGGCCGTAATCCACCACGCGGGCCCAGTGCGGGTTGGTAGATGTCACATGTCTTCGAATTTTTGGTTCTAAGACATGCCGGTTTCCTCACGATGTTTTCCTTCACCGTTTTGAGAGCAGTGGTGATGAAATTATTTACACAAAGTAAAGCGCCTGTCGGGGTTCGAACCTACGTCCTACAACTCGTAAGTCGCGGCCGTTAACCGCATAAAGGTCGCATAAAGTCCTCAAATTACCAGACCTTCGCTAAAACTAACAGAACGATAAATAAATATCCACATAGTCCTCACATTCACAATAAAACAATACTTTACAAGTAATCATCATGTCATTTTTTATACAATATTCAATAATGTCAATTTGTATATAAAACTGGTAGGTATATTTTTATGGTTTTCCATAATATTCAAAATGTCACAATGCTTAGCAGAGCGAGCAGCTCAATCCCATGCATTTTTGTCTTCTAAATAATCTGAGATTTTATAGTACCCTTTTTTACAAAGTTTGGTTTTAATACAGCTTTTAAATCGTTTAATGGGTAAGTTTCGAATGTCAATGGGAAGTTTGTTATAAAAGCGTATTAAAATGGATCCCATTTACTCATAGTTTGTGTCTATATCTTGCAGGCGTTTTATATTTTATTGTATCGTTGTTCTAATTGTATAAACTCTGAATCCTTTATTGCATTCTACAATAATTATGTACGTGATAAGTTAATATACCTGTAATGAGATCTTTATGGACCCGGTCGGGCACAGCAGAATAGTAGAAGAAAGGCTTACTAGTCTGAATGTTACTATAATATATGTTTCAAATAATTTTAATTAATATAAATTAAATTAAATATGTTAAAAACAGATAAAATATTAGTATTAATAATGAATGTTGTGTTATTGATATGTAGTAGGTCCTTATACAATATAATGTTAACTTCTACATACATAATTATTTTACCTAGATTTAAGTTACATGTTATAATAATTGCTGCGACCTAACAGGGTCATATGTACTCATAAGTACATGACCTAGCCTGTAACTGAGTGTACATTATGCAAATTAATAAATGTAAGTACCAGTCCAAAATCTTTAATAATAGGTCTAACAAAGACTATGTAAAAGCGTAGAGGGTAAGCAAGTAAGTAAACGAAAGATATTTATAGGTTATAATATAGAGCTATGTACAAACACCATCCCTAATAACCTACAATTTTATATTTAAACTAAAATTCCTTTCATACTCTTCATACATTCGCAGACATTGCAGTCATAGAGAACGAAAACAATCGTTTCCAAGATACTTGGAAACAGATTGCTCGAACGCACACAACAGCTACAATTTAAAGCCTGACATATCGCTCGTTCCATGATCTATGGCCCAAGCCTTGCTATCAATACTTCTGACAATACAACTACAAGAGGATTATGTGACATCGAGAACACGGAGCTTTCATTTCTCTCCATTCAAGCAAACGAACTTTTAAAGTAAGGATCGGAAATAGGTATGATGCCTAGGTTAAAAAAAAGAAATTCTATATAGTCCGTCAGCCAGATAATAAAATATATTAGACACGTATTTTTTGCTTTATCATATTAATTAAAAAATACTTAGAAAAACCAGTAGGCGACCACTGGCAACCATGTTTTTACAATTTATTTGAAAAGAAGATTGTCATAATGATCACATTAAAAAAAACATAATCATAGCATATTATTAGCAATAACGACGTGAGTGATGTGACTAAGCATTATTAGATTATTAAATTTAAAATCATGAAATGCCAGTTCTGTATACTAAAAAAGGAAGGAAAGAAAAAATATTTATTCTGCACAAACAAAACGCACATTTAAAAAAAAAAGAAATAAAATACACACATACAAAAGAAGCCAAAAGCCTCGTATTCAATCAATAAAATTTTGACAATATTGTTCATTGGAATGTTGTTGTTGTTGTTGCTCACTGAAGTTGTTCATTGGAATACAGTGGTTTTTGTTTTTAAATGGGACCAAAAAATGTACCAAAATGGTTTTCATGGTAATTATTATGAAGAGAGTTAATAATTCCTAAGACAGTTTCCTCGTATCTCATATGAATTTGGCTTCCCCATACTGTCCCATAAAAAATAAACACTGTGTACGAACACAAAGAGAAACAGCGTTACAGCTTGACGCTAACTTAGTCACACATGAAAACACAAACGCTGCCGAATCAAAGCAGCAACGCGATGACAAGCCCAAATTACCCCTGTTTAAATTCAGACATAATAATGGACTCACCATGTCTAGTGCAAATACAAATGCAGATAGCAGTAGTTGGACAACAGGCTAACGACATACAACAGGTTATTACTTGAGTATACACCAAGAAGTCACGGTCGACCAAAAGTATGTGTGACATGATTTTGTCAACCATGACTGTACCGAATGGCGCCGTGAAGACCCGCCTACTGCCAGGGTCTAGTTTGTCCATTAGAACTTGTCGTTTGATTATTAGAAAGTTTGTTTCTAGATATTCAATTTATGGGTATGGTTACAGTAATTTCCACAGGCATAAAGAAATAAAGTCTCCGGTTGACGATACTAAAATGTATAGGATAGGGGACATCGATGCGCTAACTGTTAGCATGAATTCAGGACATTATTGTAAGCCCTCAGTTTTATACAAAAGTGCAATACATACATAATCAGTTCCCACAGCTGGAACACATACCTCCTCTCAGTGACAGGGAGTGGACTGTAATCTACCACGCGGACCCAGTGCGGGTTGGTAGATGTCACTTGTCTTTGAATTTTTAGTTCTAGGACATGCCAGTTTGCTCACTATGTTTTTCGTTACCGTTTTGAGAGCAGTGGTGATGAAATTATTCAAAGTAAAGCGCCTGTTTGAGTTCGAACCTACAACTCGTAAGTCGGGGCCATTACCACTCGGCCACCACTGCTCTTCATGTGGCTTTACTACTCCAGATTCATCGTTGTCATTGCCTAAGATTTTAGTCTGAATTGTGACAATAGCAGTATAGCATTAAACAGTCCGTGAACATGGACTTTCTAAAGATTACTATGATTGGATAATCGTGATAGATCGCGATTGAATGATAGACTGATGATCTCAGTGTGTTGTTAGGAGGACTCTGCTGTCCATAGTATAATATTCTCTTGAAATATAATGTTGCTTTCATATATAACAATTACATCACGCCTGTAATCCCCAAAGGGATCGGCAGAGATGTTCCTATAGTACGACCACATTCCACCAGTTATTCTTAAATCCCATGGGATTTCCACCCTGTTACATGAACAGAAGGCGAACCTATTGCCATCAACTCTGGACACAAATCCGGACTCGGGCCTGATACTGAGAAATACTTTTTTATTTTAAATTATATACTAAGAAAAGCAAATTACTAGTTATTTCTATCCTGAATTTATTGGCCACAATTAATCTAACTCCGTAGCGTCAAATTGTGGGTTTGTCAAGGGTCATTTGCTGACCGCCGCGCGCCGCCACGGGCGAGTGTAATGGTTGGTGAAATAGCCAGAATTGAGTTACGTTCTTATTAGGTACGTTAATTGCGTTAGCGCCTTCCGCGGTTATGAGTATAAATCATTTGATTTAAGTATCATTTTATTTAGGGTTGCTGTGGAATTTCTGAAACGGGAAGATTTTTCAGAAACGGGGTAAGATTTTTGATAATTGTACTAGGCTCATGGATTTGCTAAATCACTACACTTTTTTTTTTGTAGTTGGGAAATCATCCAATGACTTCTTCCGCTCTGGGTGGAGCGGAAGGGCGTGCCAGACTTTTACTGACTTAAACCCACCCGTGTTCCTTCAGTTGCTTGTTGCCAAGGTCCCGGTATCCCTTTCGGACTAACCCGCAAAATCACTACACTTGGTAGTTACATTGGGAACCCCAATACCAAAGCATTTCTGTCTATTTTCCTCTTTCTTTCTTTCATTTAATTCTTTGCTTTGACAAAAGACTGGTCCAGAAACCAAGGCATTATCTAACTTCTTGTAAAGCTTCCTAAAAACCTTTTCGTGTGGTTAGCGACTAACCTTTTATACCTTTTAAGTCGTAGTTGGGTTTTAGTTTTTGTTACTTGATTTTTTTTTAAATTCTTTTGGGGTTATAGAACTATAATAATGTTCTTAAAGCTTGAGGCGTAACGCATAACTTAAAAGAGAAAAACAAGCAATTGTGGTATTACAGGCGGGGAACAAACCAATAACCTGAAATATGGTGTAACTTTTGTGTGTTCCCCGCCTGTAATACCAAAATTCTATAGATTATAATGCTTGTTTTTCTCTTTTAAGTGTGTCAGAGTTTTAAAGCCGCCTATATAAGGGCCTCTGACTTGACTTCACATGCCATTGAGAAATATCTCTCAGGCATGCCGGTTTCCTCACGATGTTTTCCTTCACCGTTTAGCTATTAATATCTCTCACATGACGTCTTTCTAACCACCTACTTATCACCACATCTTAGCATTCCTCCATTACACCATGAACGCTTATCTCAAAGCATGGCGAAAGCTGATGGCTTTGCAATGGCAGTTTAATGTTGCGGAAAATAATGCCGAGTTCCGTACGTGAGTAATTATGAACAATCGCTGGATGGCGGAAAAATGGTTTTCCTATTTTTTTTATGTGTGTTTGATGGGCCTAAATACTTTTGTACAGTACGACAACTTAGATGTACTCGTAGCATACATTTGAAAATTTTCAATTTTACGAATGTATTTGGTTATAAAACTTTACAAGTTATTGCGTTTGCGTTAAGATAATTTTCACAAGCAGTAATAAAGATTGGAGATTTTTAAAGAACACTCAGTTCGGAATGTGATCGGTTTTACGCATTTTGCCGATGCTACATCTAAGTTGTGTCGTACTGTAGGGGTGTGGTACGTGTTATGACAGTAGCTCGTTTTGTGGTGAAGAGTTAATTCGTAAGATTGGAACCTGCCCTTAGTATCATATGGTTAATCGTTGAGGCTGTTTTATTTCTTTGTTACCAACTTTTTACTCAATATAGAATCCAAGGGTTTAAGATCTCTTCAATCTGCCTAGCCTTTTCCCAACTATATTGGGGTCGGCTTCCAGTCTAACCGGATGCAGCTGAATACCAGTGTTTTACATGGAGCTACTGCCTATCTGACCTACACAATCCAGTAACTGGGTAATACGATACCCTTGGTAAGACTGGTTGTCAGACTTTCAGGCTTCTGACGCCCCGTAACGCCTGTCAAAGATCCACGAATGACAGCCTGGATCAACGGCTTTCCGAGACACGGAGGAGTTTCGGTATGGCAAGCGTAGCTTAACCTGATGGATCGACCCGTGCGGCTGTTATTACTTAGCCACGAGCTCTTTTTTAGCTTTAAGATCTCTTAAAACATCCAAAAGTTTGTCACAGTAACATTTAGAAAAAGAAAGAAAGAAAAATAGGTTTATTTGTCACAGAAACACGTCCAAGAGATAACAGTAATCAGAAATATTAAATTAAACAACAACAAGAAAACATTGAACATTTAAGTGGGTGCACTTTATTGTGTAGGAACATCTCTGCGTAATCCTTCGGGGAATACAGGCGTGTATGACATCGTACTGTGACTCTTTCATAAATTCTTTAAATATTTCTGCAACTCTGTGAATATTTCAGCCCTATTTTGAAAATAACCATCTCTATTTTTTGTGTCTGGATATTTCATGAAGGAATGCAACAGCTCTCCGAAAAGGCAAAACTATACAAAAAAAAGTCAATTTCACGCAACGGAATAAAATAAACAAGCTCTGCGAAACTATCCACGTCTGTATTTGACGTATCATCGAACTATATCGAAACAAGAGAAAAATTCCATACATTTTGTCGATTTAAGTGATGTTTTTTCGCGATTTCATGTATGGTTCCATAGAAAAAGTTATTCAAAATGATGAGTACAATGACCCCTTTTCGGGCTTAGGATAAACAAAAAATAATGTTGTATAGGTTTCAGCTTATCGTAAATATTGTAAAAACTTAGGTGAAGTGAGGTGTCACTCCACAGGAAAACACTATATGACATGTCACTTCACCGCTCTATTCTTAGTGCTGTTTTTTTCGAATACTTAGGTATGCTCAAGTTCTTAGAGGAGCTCGTGGCTAAGTAATAACAGCCGCACAGGTCGATCCATCAGGTTAAGCTACACTTGCCGGGGCGTGGATGGGTGACCATCTTTACATATCGAGACTCCTCCGTGCCTCAGCAAGCACGTTAAGCCGTTGGTCCCGGCTGTCATTTGTGGATCTTTGACAGTCGTTACGAGTCGTCAGAAGGGTCTTACCAAAGGTTTTACCAAGGGGTATCGTATTAGTTACTGGGTTGTGGAGATCAGATACCTATCTGACCGAATACCAGTATCTGGCTGAATACCAGTATTTTACATTGAGCGACTAAGTTAGTCGCTCCATGTAAAATACTGGTATTCAGCTGCATCCGGTTAGACTGGAAGCCGACCCCAACTTGGTTGGGAAAAGGCTAGGCAGATGATGATTCTCAAGTTCCTGGCTATCTATCTATATTATAGGCTCTGGTATAAAAATACTGTAGATACGTAATAGTATAGTTATTTTCATGATAGTAGTTGGGATTTCAGATATTATGGCTTTAATTAGAGCTCAAAAGGTATCGTCTGCCAGTAAATTAATTAAGTAATTTTCTATTACAGAAATATTAGGAAAATAAATATAATGCCACGTTGGTGTATCGGTTGCAAGCGCTACTTCTCAGCATGAGGTCCTGAGTCAGAGTTCGATTCCCAGGTCAGGCAAAGTGGAATTTCTCAGTAGTAGCCCGGAGTCGAGATTTGTGCCAAGTTAATGGCGATAGGCTCGCCCAAGATTACATGGGACTTAAACATTACTGGGTGTACTATACGTACACTTCTGCCTAACCTTTCAGGGAAAACAGGAGTGATTGTATGTGATTTTATAAATATTCTGTCTTGAAAAGCAATAACGTAAAACCGTCGCAAAGTACGATGAAACAAATCGCGTGATAACAAGATCATTAAAAGTGCCAAGATGTTAATCTGTCACGCTGAATTTGTGCAGAAATTACGAGCAATGAAGGAAATTCCGATCTGTCTCACTTTGCTAATGTTCTGAAAAGAAAAGTTACTATTTCGTGTCGGGGATAGACGTAGTAGTCATATTTTTCGTGATATTTAAAGACACGTGTCTTGTTATGTTAGTGCGTGCCAGGTTTGCAATTCATAACACTACATTATCATGTCAATGATGAGCGTTTTAATAAAAATTATAAAAAGTTTTTACAAAAGCCGCTATCCCACTGGTGTTTTACGAGGGTTGGCGCTTCTCCAACGTCTGCGTAGCGCCAACGTTGCGCAGACGCGACATTAACGTCGCGAGTTTCTAGTGGTAAAACGCCAACGTTGCGCTAACGTCGCGAGTTTCTAGTGGTAAAACGCCAACGTTGCGCTAACTTCGCGAGTTTCTAGTGGTAAAACGCCAACGTTGCGCTAACTTCGCGAGTTTCTAGTGGTAAAACGCCAACGTTGCGCTAACTTCGCGAGTTTCTAGTGGTAAAACGCCAACGTTGCGCTAACGTCGCGAGTTTCTAGTGGTAAAACGCCAACGTTGCGCTAACTTCGCGAGTTTCTAGTGGTAAAACGCCAACGTTGCGCTAACTTCGCGAGTTTCTAGTGGTAAAACGCCAACGTTGCGCTAACTTCGCGAGTTTCTAGTGGTAAAACGCCAACGTTGCGCTAACGTCGCGAGTTTCTAGTGGTAAAACGCCAACGTTGCGCTAACGTCGCGAGTTTCTAGTGGTAAAACGCCAACGTTGCGCTAACGTCGCGCGTTTCTAGTGGTAAAACGCCAACGTTGCGCTAACGTCGCGAGTTTCTAGCGGTAAAACGCCAACGTTGCGCTAACGTCGCGAGTTTCTTGCGTTGCCTTCAGCTTGCCACTAGAAACTAGTTTCGTAGTACGAAGTTTCTAGGGATAGCGGCCTTACCTACGCATCTACTTGTATTGCCTGTGGGAAGTTTTGGTATCGGAATTAAGATAATCCAGTGCCCTGGATTGAAACTATAATGTGTTTTTGAGAACTTCACATAGAACTTCAACAAATCAATAGCAAATTGAAACTTTTTCTTATGACCCTAACAACCGTTGGGTATGTTTGTTTCCTGGGTAACTCATAAAATTATACGTCCGAAATCCCATACCTAATTGAATAAAATATTTACAAAAATAATAAAATCGCATCCAATATCATCATTTAAGCCAAGAATCACCCACTGCAAGTTATTCTTATGCCATACTTCCCGGTTCCGTGCGTCTCTCATCCAGGCGCTATCCGCGACTGTGACGATATCGTCAAACTGCCTGGGTAATAATAAAATCGTATCCAAATCACCTAAACCACACCCACAGGGATCCAGCAGAATATCAGCGTCGGGAATATTTGCCTGACACATGCTGAGTTAGACTCCCATTTGGTGCAACGTTGAGACGCACACCGCACTTTGTATGTTTCGTTATTTTTTAAAGTGTGTCATAGACAATATTGTCAATCACTATGTCTAGTTTAGTTTTCTTTTATTTTTTCTATTTTTTTTTTTGTAAATTGGCGCCTTGTAGCTTTTTATTAATGTAATTAGTTATCATTTAACCTTGTTTTTGTATGTTGTGATGTCTTTTGTGTGCACCAAATAAACGTTTTATCTATACAACATTGAAAGACAACGCTACTAAACGATACCGCTCGACTTTCAAACGATCACCCGGCATTCACTTTCACTGGTTGCTTCGTGATCGATGTTCACAGCGTATAGACTGGTATTCCGCGTCTTACCTAAACTAATTATGTTATTTACGGAAGGATGGAATGTTGGATGGTTGAGTAATGTACTGCTGAATTGATGGAGAAAGGAAAACAGGGTATGATGATTAAGTAAGGCTCTCAAACCGAGTGAAGCAAAATTATCGTAGGGAAACTGGCAAGTCTTAGGATCAAAAATTTAAAAGCATGGCATGCACCAACCCCAACTGGGATCGCGTGGTGAATTGCGGTCCACTCCCTTTCACAACGAGGAAGCCTGTGTCACATTGTGAGCATTATATAGCCTGAATACGTAATAAGAACATTTTGCTAATAAAACGTGCACATAGTGGTAGTAATTGGGAATTCCACGATCAACAGCTAAAATGGACATTGATTTCATGTGAATGACAAATCCCTTTGGCCTTTAACAATAAATCAAATTAAGCCTTAATATAAATAATGGGCCTAAAATCGTCCCCTGTTGAAACCCGTGTACTAATATTGAGTTGCGGGAAAATAACAATGAATAATGACGTAATCAATGGTTTTAAACCTCACGATTTAAATTCGCGTAATAGTCATGGAATGACAAGCAGATTCATCGGCACTTTAAACGAAATAAATCAGTGTTCGTTTGAAGTCTCAGGCAGACATTAATCAAATGGCTGGCTCATCGTCACGAATCATTTGATTGCCTACCTTAGTTATATTTGACTTTAGATATAGATGGGCCTAGGAATTGCCAATTCATTCCTAACATTGGTAATGAAGTCGATAATCTTCTCACGGTCTTGACTATATTGTCAGGTTAGGTTAGGTTGGACGGTGGACTTGAGGACGTCCGCCGCCCCCCCCGCATAACTGAACCCGAGGCGGCGGCGCGTAGTGTTCCGCGCGCGCCCCTATTGGCGTTGCGGGGGGAATACACCTCACTCCTCCCGCAGACTTGAGGAGGCCCGCAGACGCGGGCTGGCTCTAGCCCGGGATCTTGGAAGGCGCACTAGTTCCCATGATCCCCGGTGCAAGTGTGGGAAAGGAACACCGAGGTGGTTTTTAGCCAGTAAGAGTCTGACAGACCCCTCCACCCACCCCAGGGCGGAGGACATCCATGAGGATTTTCCACCCCGGGGACAAAAAAAAAAAAGAAAGTTGTTGCGGGAAAGTCCGAAAGTGATCCCGGGACCTTGGCAACAGGCAACTGAAGGAACACGGGTGGGTTTTAGTCAGTAAAGTCTGACACGCCCCCCGCTCCACCCAGAGCGGGAGAAGTCATTTTTGTGTGGTTTCACACACACAAAAAAAAAAAGTTAGGTTTGGTAGGTAGAATTCCTATAAAAGAGTTTGTCGAATTAAGTGTATGTAAGATATTATTATGTTACTGTAGTCAACAGCATTGTCGTAATCTTAGTACAAGGATGAAGTGACTGGAGCATTAGACATATCACCCTTACATCTCGGTTTCGGTTTCTCTGGAAAAGTGTTACTGGGGTTTTTTTTATCAGGAATTTGACAGTAGCAGCTCGAAGTCTATAGTTGTGCCTGGTTGATAACAATTGGCTCGTCCCGATTACATGGGACTTAAACATAACTGGCAAAATGTGGGTGTACCATAGATACACCCCTGCCTAACTCTTCGGGGAAAACAGTCTTGATGTTATCTCAGGTCTGCCGCGCATTTGATTTTTTTTTCCGTATGGTTAGTGACTAACCAGAAGGCCTAGACAAGTGACAATCGCTTCCAAAGCATTTTGTTTTTCTACAACGACTTACAACAGGATTGACATAAGCTTATCGATAGCTTATGTCAGTCCTATACATTTTTGCTTTTTCCATCATCGTTATCGCTGATAGAATGTCACTTTGTCTAGGGCATCTGGTATCAGAGGTTTAAACTCGGCTTGGCAGCAAATGCCTTCAAGAATTATCTTTCTGACATGCCGGTTTCCTCAAGATTTTTTCCTTCACCGTTTTTAAAGCAGGTGATAATTATACAATACGAACATGAATCCGAAATGTCAGAGGTGCGTGGCTTGGGTTCGAACTCGATACGTATGACTTGGCAGTCCGACGGTCACACCACTAGGCTATCACTACTGATACTTGTACCCTTAGACAAAAGTAACCACTTTCTAGTTCCTAGACTGATCATCAGCCTATTTAATTAAGTCAAAAAAGAGACAGCCATTTCTCACTGAACTAAAACATTAAATCGGTGTTAAATCACTTCTGAAGTCGAGAACCACAAGTAAAGTTACCCGAGACTGCAAGTCATTGCGTATAAGCAGCACCTAGACCAATGATCGTGTTCCCAATTGCGCATGACCCTGACATTGTTCAGGTTGTAATGAGTTCGAAAGTGAAAATGTAGATAAAAAAGAGCAGACGAAATGGCAAGCGCTGTGATTGGTTGGTTGTTTTTTGGAGCTGGAGATTTGATTCTCGCTAGGAGGAATGCAGGGTGTAAAAAAACCCATCACATAACCGTCAACTACGCATTCTGCTCATGAAAGAATATGTGACATTGCTCAAAAATAACTGCTTTGAAACGACTTTTATTTTTAGTGTAAAAAGTGCATAACGTAAAGCCATTACGAAACTAGTTGCACGAACTTAGTTATTCATTGATAGTTTCACGTATAAATAATAATTATATTAGGCTTAACGCAAACAAAACTGTTTTGGGTGCATGCGAGGCATGCATCAAGGTTTGTTTTATTATTTAAAATTAAGGTATAACATTAAAAATCTTTAAAAATATGTTTGAAAAAGTTGGAACTTTAACCTTCAATATGTCCGTAACCAGACGGTTCCCAAGTATGGTCCAGAACAAAAAAATGATCACAATGACGGGAATAACAAGGGACTTTCGGTTTCGTTAAGCGTCTTTTTACACCCGTTAGATACACTTCCGCCCAACCCGAGGGAAACAAGACGTGATGTTATGTTAAATCTTCTTTAATAAGTAAAGTTTTAATGTAAAAGTTATAGGGTCTTACCACGAAAACTTAGAAGCTTGTTCAACGCGTGTCTATTGTCAGTCGTATGTCAAACTCCATACAGATACGTGGTGTTTAAAAGGTGTTTAGGTTAAACAAGCGATAAACATGGTTTTGTGGTAGTAAGGGTTATGCTTAAAAATATAATTTCATATCCTATTTTAATACAATAAAACGAAAAATACTTTAAAGTTTAAAATAAAGGTACGACTGTACTGTAAAGAAAACGAAATCTGAATAAAAACGATTATTTTCATACAAAAAGCTCATTTGTTTTTACTCAAAACAGTCGGCAAAGCCTTTTAGCAAATAATCATAGCTCGTGTGGATTTTTAACTCAAAAAATTACATTTTATTTTAATTTTATTTTATTTGTTAGGGACAAAAAACAGTTACATGCTAAGCTTAACTAAATATTCTTAAATTAGCACAAAACGTGGAAATACATTTATACACAATCTATTCCATATTTATGTTACTACGCATGTAACCCACACAATTGTCCACGAATTCACAAAAAAAAAAACATAATTACATGGAAAATAAACTGTGATACTCATTTCCTGTGGCTAGATTTTAACTAAACATCGAATAATTCACGTATGACGGCAAGACAAATTGCATCAAAGTTGGTGTTCGTGCTAAATACACCAATGGGAACTATTTCGTGCCTTAGCACCCAATAGTTTCGCTTTACCCCAAGTTAGTTCCAACTAGTTGCCAACGTAATGGCTTTGAAGATTGCATTGTAACTGAGAAGGGTTGAACAAATAGCTCTAGGGCATTGTAAAAAGCGTATGAATAGTAGATAGAGCGCGTCGGAAGGAGAGGAAATGACGCCGAAGAATTTTAACGTAATAAAAATATACTCCAAGTGTCGAGATAGTGAAATATTCGTCCGGAGCACTTTGGACAATCTGCGGCATGAACTAATTTGATATTATAGTTCACGTCTATAAAAGAAATGACAAATTGACAACATAATTATTAAATTACTCAAGTCAAGTAGTCTCGGCGTTCAGATGTCCCACAAAGCGTTTATGACGCACAGTGTTTTCAGCTTTCAGAAATAACAATGACACTTTGCTGCACAGACTCGTCATCTTCCTGCCCTTGTCCCATGTTACTTGTAGTCGACTCACCACGTGTTGCGCCGACAGATGGGGGAAAATGGAAAAAGAAAACGATTTTCTTCCATTCCCAACATCACGTTATCATTCACTACCTTTCCTTTCATATTCCTTACAAATTCCATCCATCTTCATTTAGTCCTTTTTGGCAACGAATAAAAATAGACCCTTTTTTTAAAGGTTCTCTCATAAGCGCTCTATAGCTTATTCCTACTCTGTATGACGACCGCATTGGAAGCAACCTTTTCCTTTGACTTACCTCATTATGTTGCCTTCTTACCTCACGGTGAGGGTTGCCAGTAACGAGATTGGGTTTAGTCAAATATTTGCTTTTCCCTCCTTATCTCTAATGGAACTGGTGAATGAGTTGATCTCGCAAGAGAGTGATAGACCTATGTACTTTTCTTTGAAGTATCTCAGATTTTTTTCTGTGAGTCAATTTATACATTATGGTGTTATTTTAAAATGGCGGGTAGGTGTCGATTTCCTCGTTGGTCTAATGTTGGCAAGTGCTACTGTTGAGCATGAGGTACCATGTTCGATTTTCGGACAGATGCATCCGGTTAGACTGGAAGCCAACCCCAACATAGTTGGGAATAGGCTAGGCAGATTGATAAGCAAAAAATATTGGCCAAATTTTAGTACCAACCCTAACGATCATGTCAAAAATAATAATAAAAATGGGCGACATCTGGCTTCCGTTATATATATTCTGGTTGTTTTCCTTGTTTAGTATAAAGATCCTTCCGGCCCTTCAGGTGTTTGTCCAATGGTTACGAGACAAAAATTCTGAGTAGGTATAGTAATCTGGTATATGTCACTTCGAGATAGGAACCATTATTAACAGGCCTTCCCAAAATAAGAATAATTTATTGATCCATTGTTACAAAGTAAATTTCAAAAATATATTGCATACTTACTGTAACTAGAATATTTAACATAGTTAAAAAATCGAGACAAATGTTGGCGTTAGCTTAAATTTTAAATCTAGACATGTTTGCGTTAGCTGAAATTTAATTACATTTAATCATATTACAATAAACAATATCAATAAAAATAAAAAAAATATTTTGGTACTTCTCCAACTGAAATTTATTAACAATTTCGTACAATTATACCTCTGTATCGTTGCACTAAGTACTGCGTACAATTTGTGACGTGTGTAAAATAACTGTGGGCTTGCACGAACGCTCTGAGATGAACGTAACGTAATTTCGTACAACTACTAATGCTCATAATATAGGTGATACTAATTTGTGCCTTATCGCAAAAATATTAAGCAAAATGCTATAGAATGGTATTTTCGATTCTAAAATCGTTTGAATTAACGTAAGGTTTACGTCACGTGTTCATACTAGAGACATTAAAACTCCTAAACGAATTACTATGTAAGACGCGACTGAGCCAGCGCTTTGCTATAAAGATGTTTGCTTATACGACTCTAGAGGGAATATTCTGATGCAGTGGTGGCCCTGGGTAACGTTCCCGATTTACGAGTTGTAGGTCGTGGATTCGAAGCCAGGCGCTTCGTGTAAATAATTTCATCGCCACTGCTCTCAAAATCTACAAAACCAATTTAAAACGCCCAAGTACCTAAATCCACTACAAAAGGTTTAATAAACGAATAAACTATGACTTTCAACCAAAGAACAAGCAAATAAAGGTGAAAATCATGCAAATAAGAGCCCGGGCATAAAAGGTGAACGGACGTAAATGTTTTAGGGAAAACCCTATCAGATCGAAGGGAAGTGCTCCTACAAAATTGCTTGTCATGGTTTTATCTAAATAGGATACAGGAGTTTTGGGTGCTAAAGTTTTCTATGGTTGCCAAAAAGCCTGTTTGAAAGTACCTAGTTCTGTGGAGTAATTGCATACAGTTGCAATGGTGGCTTTCATTATGACAGTTCAACAACATTCAATCAATCTGCCTAGCTTTTTCCCAACTATGTTGGTGTCGGCTTCCAGTCTAACCGGACGTTATTAATTAAGATTCAGGCGTGACTTTGCGGAAATCCATTATGCGGAAATCCATATAAAACACAATAGATGTAAATATCGTCGTTCTCTGCGTTCAGCGCTCGGTGTGGCAACACGTCTTGTTCTGGTTTGCAACTGGTCAATCGTCATCCTGAGGATGTCTCGTTGAGAGGTGAAACACGTGTCGATTTCTTACAGGGTTTTTTATGACTCTTTTAAAATAGTTAAGCGGAATAAGTTAATAAATATCTACGTCTATTGTATTTATTTGTGAGAAAATTCAATTTTCAGTCCCGAAGAACAAACAAACTCACTTTCGCATTTATAATATTAAGTTAGGATTAAGTTAGGATACAATTTCATTGTCACATAAAACTTCATACATAATTATCATAAAACTGCGCGTCTTAATATAATTTTATATCAAGGGACATCCTCTTTGTCGCTTCATTATTAGGTACTATAGTAACTACTTATTTCAGTTTTCTTAGTACCCATTTTCCTACATTAAGTTTCAGTAGGCACTTACGTACCAAAATGAGGGTCTTTTACCTCCTACTATACTTGAAAGCAGTCTGACGAAGACAGTTTAGACTTCTCCTATTATCGAAAGAAATGGTCTGACAACCAATCTTGCCAAGGGGTATCGTATTACCCAGTTACGGTTGTGGAGGTCAGATAAGCAATCGGTCCATGTAAATTACTGGTATTCAGCTGCATCCGGTTAGACTGGAAGTCCCCCAATATTGTTGGGAAAAGATTAGGAAGATTGGTTGAGGTATGCTTAAATATGACTTTTGAATAAAATTATGGCCTTACAATCGCTGTATGTACGCTGTGACCTGTCTCCAACAGATTGGATGTGTTATCTAGGATTTAAACCCTGCCCAATTAGAACTTCAAAATAGCTATCGGTATTTTAAAGCTAGAATTCAAATCTATACTAATATTATAAAGAGGTAGCGTCGGTCAATTTGTAATTTTGTATGTAGATGTAGTCTACGGAAGTACTGATCTGAGTCCAAAACTTCTTTCAGTAATGGGAGCCTACTGTATTGTCGAGTATCATAATAAAACAAGAAATTTCACGCGGACAAAGTCGCGGGCACAAGCAATTAGAATAACAAAATCCAGCAACATCTGGATTAATTAAATTCTTGAAGGTTTATTTTCCATAATACAATCTAGCCCGTATTTATGAAGGTCCACAAATACGCCAAATCGTTTTAAGAAAAGGTATTTCAGAGCCACGCTCATTTGGCACATCTATTTTGCCCCAGATATCTCTGTATAAAAAAATCTTACATGTCATTAACATAGCGTTGGAAGGACTCCCAGGATCGATGACCTTGTGAAGGCCACAAGAATCCGCTAAATGGGGGAAAAAGAGAACTGGCTGAAGTGACGGTGCTTGGCGGAGGCCTATTTCAGTGGAAGCCTTTCGGGTGAAAAGATGATAATGACGATATAATGACATTCAATTCATTCATTGTCTTGATTTACTTTGAAAAATATTATAATAATTTGTCTCGTTGAATCACTTTTCCCACAGTCTGAGGAGGAAGCGGTAAGCTATCAACGATTTTCTCGCTCAAGAAACGTACAAAAGATTGTGGGTCCTGTGTAAGTAAAAGAGATACATATATTAATAGTTGATCGCTGACTGACACGGTGATTACTCGTATGTCGCAGCGACAAGAGCTATGAACGCTCAGTGACGCTCGCTTGACGGGCCTAACACTCGTTGAGACACTCACGCTTGGTACAGTTCAATTCAAACTAATGGCTCGGAAGCAGTACCCCACCCGTCACTCCCGTTGGCACATAAGATGTCATCGCACAATCGCTGCTCGTTACTCGCTCTCTCGTTTTTACTTGCTAGCTCTACTAACTTTTATAATCCGGGACACGAATAAAGGCCCAACATTTACTAAGACATACACTGATTAGTTAATTAGGTCCCCGAAACAGTGATAAAATGGCCAAAGAGGCACTTTTGAATAATTTACAAGGTCTAGAATTAGGATACCAGCTACTAGTTTGCTGTAATTTAGATGTAAAATGGGATTAGCACTAATACATTCAAATGGAAGAAGTTTCATGAAAATTCTAGTAGGTATTTTACTTAGGCAGTAGGTACTAAGGGGCGAGCACGGCCTACTGTGACATTGCTCGAGCTCATTTTATACGACTAAACTGTGATAAAATGTGTGACTCGAGCCATGTCACAAGGCTGTGCTTGCTGGTCTACTGTGTCCATAAACCTACACTTCTGAGGGTCTAACAAATGCCAAAGATGCCGCGATTGGCGTGGCCACCTACTGGGTCCAATACGCATCAAAGACCTGACGTCACACAAAATTCTACATCGCGCAATTAGAGTTTACCGCACGATGGACATCAATCATTGGGCAGTTGCCCAGTAGACACGACGCCCGTCTTGTCCGAGGATCCCTTTTCTAGGGAGGATGTGTGAACTCAACACCCTGTTCCTCATGCCTGTACTTAAAAAGCTTTAGGAATTTCTTTCAAAATCCTTCGGAACGTGATTGAAAAAGTGTTATGGCCCGTTTCGAGAGTACATAAAACAGTTATTCAATTTAGCTATACTACATAAACCAATAGCTTGCAGTCCATTAGCTCTAAAGGACATCTATTCGAAATATTGATCCTAAATGTTAGTAATTTACGATTGTGCTCAATGGCGCTTGACAAATATTTGGAGCGATACAAAATGTTTAACGTTTTAATAGTTATTTATCTTTCCTGATTTTTTCCTATACATAGGTAATTTTTTTGGGAGAATAGTAACGAATTTGAGAATAAGAACTAATTTGAGATGACTATGACTATGGCTATTGATCGCAATGCCTTTCACTATCACAGTTCAGCCATGTTCATTGCATTATTTACGTTGTCGAGCAAACCTAAAAAATAATGGATAGGAAATAACCTAGAAAACCCTCGGATTGTGATTGAAAGTGACAATAGGGAATATGCATGTATTTTTTTAATATTTTTATTCGATAGTTTACATGGTCAAATAATAGTTAAAAAAAATTCGACAGCAAAAAAGCAATTTAAAGTAGGTAGTTAAAAAAATGTTTAAAAATATCCAACCGATCCGGGCTATTTAAACGCCCTCCATTTGGCGCGCTTGGTGTGGTGACGTCACAGTTCGTGAAAACAGACAAGCAACTGTCAAGTCAACGTCAAACACTCCTTTTTCTATGAGCGTTTGACATTGACTTGACACTTGTTGATTGACTTGACATTGACATTTTGATTGTTATCCCGGATTGTTACGTCACATCCGCTCTTAGACTTTTCAAGTATTTGAATTACCCACAGTTTTTTGGGACTTTAAAAAAATTAATTTCGCGCTCAAAAAGAAATTTTATTCAAAAATATTGATGGAGGCATAATTCTGAAGTAACATAGTTTATAGAAAAAAATATTTGACCCATATTTGAATCACATGCATATTCCCTATTGGGATGCAAAGTGCCTAGAAAAGCAATCGCTTTCAAAGTGATTCGTATTTCTGCAGTGCCTAAGCTTTTAACAGGATTGATCACATAGACATTATGTTTTTCGGTAGCTTAGTATAAGTTACCACTTTCTTCTTCTTGTATTCGTGTGGTTAGTGACTAACCTGGTGTCAGAGTTTTAAAGCCACCCATGGGCCTCTGACTTAGCTTCACATGTCGTCGAGAAATATCTCTCAAGAATGCCAGTCTCTTCACGATGTTTTCCTTAATCGTTTTTGAAGCAAGTTTATATAATTTATAAATATAATTATACAATACGCACTTGAATCCGAAAAGCTACCACCTGTTAGTCCTGTTAGTTTACCTGTGTCTGCGCACACACTTGTGCAATAAAATATCTCCCACGCCGAAGGCTAAGTTGAGATTGGCCGCCGTGGCCGAAATACGGTCTAAAGGAAGATAAGCTAAGGTACATTGGTAGCTTATATCAATCCAATACATTTTTGAATTTTGCATCATCTTTATTGCTGATAAAATGTCATTTTGTCTAGGACCACAGAAGGCCTAGACAAAAGACAATCGCTTCGAAAGCGTTTCGTATTTCTACAACGACTTTCAACAGGATTGAAATAAGCTTTTCGATAGCTTATGTCAGTCTTATACATTTTTGCCTTTTCCGATATCGCTGATAGAATGTCACTTTGCTAGACAAAGTGACATTCTATCAGCTTCTGGTTTCTAATCAAGTTCTATTACTCTCATTCCACTAACTAATAAATAAACAAACTCAATAACTAACCTTATTATCACAAAACCGTGTTTACAAGTTTTAGGCTAAACATAACCTTAACACCTTTTAAACACGAAATTTATGTATGGAGTTTGACGTAAGACTGGCATAAACACACGTTGAACAAAGTGTCTAAGTTTTTATACATAGTACGAGTAACACCCTAATGTATATAAACAGCTGATGTTACTTAAGTATAAAGATATTTCCAGCTGATGTTCTATTTTTTTCCTTTTCCACGGACGGATAAAAAGAACCAATAAACGCAGGGTATTGACCGCTAAATCTAAGTGCAAATGGTTCACATCACATTACTCCCCAGTTCGGGTAGCCATGAACAGCGAAAATGCATTTTTCTTTTTTTAAAGATACATAATATTATTTTAGGATTCTGCAAGGCAAAAAATTAATGTGTTTAGTTTTAGAAGAAAAATAACAATTTTTTATCGTTACGGGCGGTCTGAAGCCCGTATGTATAAAAAACCAGTCATGCCCTTGGTACCGTGTTACCCAATAACTGGGTTGTGGAGTTCAGATAGGCAGTCGCTCTATGTAAAATACGGGAATTCAGCTGCATCCGGTTAGACTGGAAACTGAACCCAACATAGTTGTAAAGGGGCAGATGATAATGATGATGAACAAAGTGATTAAAACATTTGATACGTCGTGTTTTACAGAAGTAATAAATGTTATTTGAACAAACTTTATAAAGCATTATCCAAATTTAGATACACTTTGGATGTTTTTGTCTTTAATAAGTACAAACATTTTTATAACCAATTGGAATATGGATATATTTTGAGTTGGATTAAATCAATAATAATTCGCCCGCGTGGAGGTGGAAAATTATCGCACGGAAACGTACCTACTACCAGGATAAAAAGTATCTTATGTGTTATCTTGGTTATAAACTATCTGTCTGATCCAAATCTGTTCAGCCGTTTTAGCGTGATTGTACTCAATCACACATTCAAACTTACACATTTATAATAATAGTAGATTTCCGTTTTAACTATGATAAGTTGATTCAAAATAGTGTCCTTGGAGTTTCTTGTCCATTGTATAGGAACCTTTGGAATGAGCTTTTGAATCATTTGGTTTTATTCAGTTTTTCAGTTTTTTAAGTGTAGTGTAATATCGCACCAAAACCATATTTATAATTCATATAATTTCGTTTATACTTTTCATATTTTGAATCGTAGTAATCATTATGTCTAAAACGACCAAAACTCCGGAATGACGCTGTTTGCAAACTATTTCCATCGAAGCTTGTTTTTTCTTATTCGCGCACTTTTTATTTTTATATTTTTTACTCTTCTCTCTTGAATCCTAAACAAAAACAAAATGGTGGTTATCCTAACTATCCTCATACCATGAATAATAAAATGTACGGTGTTAAAGAAGAACGAATTCGTATAAAACTTGTTGCTGTTACAGAAACTGAAACACCGTTTTAATATTTATACAAACGTGACACGGTTTTCGCTCAGGCATTTTATAAATTTTGTTTTGCAACTTACGTGGAACGCAATTTTACACATTTTCTCTTGGGCATCGTAGGATAAAAGATTTTCTTTAAATGGTGAGGTCAAATTTTTGACAGGTATTTCTCAGTAACAGCCGCACGGGTCGATCCATCAGGTTAAGCTACGCTTGCCGGGGTTGGTCCTTGGATGACCATCTTTACATACCGGGACTCCTCCGTGCCTCGGAAAGCACGTTAAGCCGTTGGTCCAGGCTGTCATTTGTGGATCTTTGACTGTCGTTGCGGGTCGTCCAAGTCTTACCAAGGGGTATTACCCAGATACTGGGTTGTGGAGGTCAGATAGGCAGTCGCTCCATTTAAAATACTGGTATTCAGCTGCATCCGGTTAGACTGGAAGCTGACCCCAACATAGTTGCATAGTTGGGAAAAGGCTAGGCAGATGATGATGATGATTTCTCAGTAGCAGCCAGTAGTCTGAATTTATGCCCGGTTCAGGGCAATAGGGTCGCCCCCTATTACATGGGACTTAAGGCCGTACCCTGCCTCAGATTGTATCTCGCTCGCACCATACTACTAGCGGCCTGAGTGACAGCGAGAGCGAGAGCTGATACAAATTAAATAAAAATTTAATATCCTAACTTAACTAAAACAAACTAAAATATGGCGTCGAAAAGTTTGTCCGCATCGCTGTCGGCTGGTAATGTACCCAAGAGACTGGCGGCATTGCCTCGTTGTATGGCAATGCTTAGCCTCCGACCAAGGTAAAAGCCAGCCCTTGGGTCACGGTAAGTGCCAACCAGCCATTTGGAGATTTCGTTGAACAAAACCATGAACACTCGGACCCCACGGCCCTAGGGTTTCAACCAAAACGGCTCGAAAATAATACTAACTTTTTAGAGGTCATTTAACTGTTCCTTTACGTAATTATTAAGTTAATGTTTTCACTAGTTCAAGTAATTAGTCTAGCTTTCATCGTACTAGACAAATTAATCAACACACACATTACGTCATTAAGACAATAAACACTGAAATAACTTATATAATCATCTAACACAACTGTCCTTTCCTTAGCACATTTAACCGAACCCTCCGCCTCACTCAAATGCCTCCCTGCACGGTCGTTACACGCATCTTGTGTGCCAAGTCACAGTATAGCTACTTACAGTGGTTCATTGTCCATACATTTGACAGAACTTGAGAAATGTAATAATGTCATTTCATACAGTCAAAGGAGATCATTCACACTCCATAATTTTTTTTACACCAAACAAAAAAAAAACTATATTCCAAAAGAGTACGTTTTTCTCTTAAGTAAGCTATTACTATAATTAGATAACTAATAATTATTTTAAGGAAAACTCACTGAAAACTGTATTTTCAAAATCGTATAACAGCTCAGGGAATTGCCGTACAGGTTTAACCCCATAGTGAAAAGTGAAGAGAATAACATGTTCTAACGGAATATTTTTTTATTTTTTTGTTTGGCCGGCACTTTTATTACTTAGCCCAAAATGAATGATCTCCTTTGCTATTTGGTATACTGGCAGCTGACTTGCAAATACTTTTAAAACAATGTTTTTATCGTGCTGAATAGTAAATTCTGTACATCACTATCTTAACCGTATGCTCTTAGCGTAAAAAGTTCCTATGCACACACAAAGAAAAATTGAAAACAGTAAGCTTAGTGTTGGTTTGGTCATGTTGGGAGGATTAATTAAAGGCGACTAACAAAAGGTATTTACAAGGCAAATGTGACTGGAAAGACCGGGAGGGTACGCCCGAAAAGGACATAGATATAAAACATTATTGATGATGTTCGTTAGAAAGGTCAGGTGCGTAGTATTAGCCCACTTACCCCGACTAATCAAACAATCTGCCTAGCCTTTTCCCAACTATGTTGGGGTCGGCTTCCAGTCTAACCGGATTCAGCTGAGTACCAGTACTTTACATGAAGCGACTGCCTATCTGACCTCCACAACCCAGTAACTGGGTAATACGATACCCCTTGCTAAGACTGGTGGACTTTCGGACTTCTGACGACCCGTGACGACTGTCAAAGATCCACGAACGACAGCCGGGACCAACGGCTTAAAGTGCTTTCCCGGGCTTTACGGAGGAGTCTCGATACGTAAAGAGGGTCACCTATACACGGACCAACCCCGACAAGCGTAGCTTAACTTCATGGACCCGTGCGGCTCTTATTACTTAGCCACTTACCCCAACTCTCCGCACGATTGCTCTGCGAAAACTCTCCCGTTGTGACACTGCAAGTAGATACACTGTGGCCAAGTGAACTGAACTGGGCACGCGGTATGGGCACTATATGTTAAGTGACATAACAATGTTAGTACCACAAATTGCTTCGAAGATTTGGTTGTGGTTATGTTAGTTAAATGCATAACGAACCTAGTGGATCTATATGTTTGGCAAAACTGCACCTTATTTCTATGTAATATCAACGAACTGCAATTGCAAAATACATCTGACAAGTATGAGGATTATTGGAGTTTCTTAACATAACTGTATTTTGTTTTTTTGGTTGTCATGGAGATCCGACTGGTGACTACGAGATGACCGCTAATAGAGAAGTATGGAAGAAAGGGACATGTTGCGCCGACCCCAAATAAATTGGGATAAGGGCAGGAGAATGATGATGGTTGTCATTGAGAACGCCTTGTTCAGAAATGGAATACTTTCTTTGAACTTTCCTAGAAGACCAGTTATCAGATAGAAAGTATATCATAGGTAATAAGCTTGTTGCCTATTTTTGGCTTTTCTACGATCAATCCTGTATACGACGACAAATGTATAACAAGCTTTAAATTAATTTAAAAAAATTAAAGTACTTAATAAAAACTAAAAAGTTTTTTTAGTTTGTGTTACCTACTTGAATTTTTTTTTAAATTCTTTTGGGGTTATAATATATATATTTTTGAAATGTGCTCATTAAGCCCTTTTATTTGATACCCAACATGGTACGATTAAACGATATTTTTTTTTTAAGTTCCTTACTTTATTTCCTCTAGAGGGCGCCATTTTTAATTTAATGTGACGTCACATAGCCTTAGTGGCTTAGAAGATAGGAGGGAACAGATGAACATTCATACATACATACATACCGGTCAAAATGATAACCCTCCTTTTTTTTTCGCCGTAGTCGGGTAAAAAGGACAAGAGTTTTGTTACACGCTGTATGTGAAAAGGCTTAAGATAATTGTCTGTTGTTACGTCAGGTTACATCCAGAAAGCAAACGCGCATCAATAAGTTTCGTAATTAGTAAGGCGGGTTCGCCCCCTAACATTCTGTTAATGTAGGCAATAATATACATTATGTCAGTTATCACAATATTGCCAGCCCATAGAGGGTGACATTATACGCACGAGTTAAACATTTCCAGCATAAACTGACCTCTCAATGTACGGGAAGGCTTTACAATGCGAGGTCAGCTTATACTGGACATGTAAAACTTGATCATTTCCAGTATAAGCTGACCTCGCATTGTAAAAGCCTTCCCATACAGTGAGAGGTCAGTTTATGCTGGAAATGATCAAGTTTTACATTAATACTAAACTTTTACATTATTTTTTACATTATTAAACTATTTTGAACTATCAAGGACTCAGTCAGTCAGAAATATGAAGCTAGTTGCCCATTCCTAAGCGTAGTGAGTAACGTAAAGAAGAACGGGCAAGAAACTCCACGGACACACTTTTAAATTAAAAAAAATATGAAATAAATATTATCTACCAGCTCAGCAGTCGCACTGCACACAACTAAATTCCAATTATCCATTACGAACCCTCCCTATTTAGTTATAACATAACAAACATTTATCTGCGTACAACTTGGCGTTGTCACACAATATGGCGTCGAGACAATTAACATTATATCACATGTTGGCAGCCCCGTCGTACAGCCAAAGATAAAGCACAACATACTCGTAACCTAACTAATATTATAAATGCGAGTTTGTTTGTTTGTTACGCTTTCACTCTGAAACGGCTGAACGGATTTGGATGAAATTTGGCACAGGGGTAGACCATGTCCTGGAATAGGACATAGGATACTTTTAACCCCGATATTCCCACGGGATCGAGACTTACGCGGGTGAAACCGCGGGGTGCAGCTAGTTATCCATAAATTCGAAAGTATCTGTCTGTCTGTCAGTCTGTCTGTCTGTATGTTACCTTTTCACGCCTAAACCACTAGGCGGATTTCGACAAAATTGCCTCGGAAAGCACGTTAAGCCGTCGGTCCCGGCTGTCATTCGTGGATCTTTAACAGTCGTTACGTGTAGTCAGAAGCCCAAAAGTCTGACAACCAGTCTCACCAAAGGGTATCGTGCTACCCAGTAACTGGGTTGTGGTGTGGAGGTCTGATAAGCAGTCGCTCCATGTAAAATACTGGAAGTCGACCCCAACATAGTTGAGAAAAGGCTTGGCAGATTGATTGATTCATTGTGGTGACATAATTTAGCTGTGATTTATTTATCTCATCAAATATAATTTACCTCACATCATTATTTAGGGCATCCTCCAAATGGCAGCATTTAAGTGCCTTATCAAGAGCTTATAAGGCCAAGATTACACTTAACTAATTCTTGACCTGTCGCCCGACTAACTTAGTTTACAAGTGACTTTCGCTCCGCAAATACTTTTTTGATATCCCCAAAAGTTTTCTTCTTTATATTAGTATATTACTGGCTTATTGTTTTAGAAGTTCGTAATGCTCTTTACTTAGTAAATGTTGAGGCTCGAAGATACAAGTTTGAAAAACAATCTGCTCCGAAGTAATTTGTGAACTGATGAAGCAATGGATTAGACATTTGTTTCGAAGCGATTCCAATTCTGATTGATCATGTATTACGCAATTAAGTTACAGGTTCTGAACTTGACGTGTGGAAGGTTGCGTGCTGTATCTACTCCTTAAGGTGAAATGTTTCCAAAAAGCAGATGTTTTGACGCGTTTCGAATTCACGCAAAATCAATGTTTCTTGATACAAAAAAACCGCAGTTTCCTTAAAATCTTTATTTTTTGTTACAACCATTAAGAGAAAAACCTATTCCATTCGATTGTTATTAAAGCAATTGTAATCAAATTTTGTCTACGTGTTCACTATTAAATACTTTAAGGAATTATGAACTTATTTTTCTATATAAACACAAATAACATTTTAAAATTAAATATTTGTAAACAGTGCAATAGAATTGTGCGCGGGCGGGGTCATACCGCCGCCTTTGGCTCCCGTCAGTCGCTACCACGATACCACTTCGCCTTAAATAACATTTCTTTCTGAAGGTTTTGGAAGGCAACCTATAAACTTCAGGTTAAAGACTGTATGTGTGGGAAATCATCTAAGGACTTCTTCCGCTCTGGGCGGAGCGGGAGGGCGTGTCAGACTTTTACTGACTAAAACCCACCCGTGTTCTTTCAGTTGCCGGTTGCCAAGGGTCCCGATATCCCTTTCGGACTTTCCCGCAAATATAATTAACTAGCCGCGCCCTGCGGTTTCACGCGTAAGTCTCGATCCCGTGGGAATATCGGGATAAAAAGTATCTTATGTGTTAATCCAGGTTATAAACTACCTGTTTGCCAAATTTCATCCAAATCCATCCAGTAGTTTTTACGTGAAAGAGTAATAAACATCCAACCACCCATCCATCCATCCATCCATCCATCTATCCATACTTACAAACTTTCGCGTTTATAATATTAGTAAGGATAATATAATTATGTCTAAATTAGGATTAGGATTCCTAACGTGTAAGAGTCCCGCACTGAGTCACACAGCTTGTTTTTCTGTCTTCAAAGGTAAAATCTAGGTAGACTGAAAGCCGACCCCAATGCCAATGATAATACGGAATCATCAATGTATTAAAAGAACATCATTGTTTAATGATTACGTCCCCTCGGAAGAAAGATACATTGTAACCGTGGGATCTTACACACGTACTTTCTAATGAAACTATACTCTATTATGATGTGATGTAAGTTTTTGTAACGTTTGCAAATTGCTATTACATTAAATTTTGTGAGATTTATATAGTTAGAGGTATGAGGAACAGGGTGTAAATTTTACTCATCCTGTATAGAAAAGGGAGGATTCTCCGACCAGACGGGTGGGCCCTGCCCAACGATTGATGTCGGGATCTTGTATATCACAGTTGATCGCGCGGTAAACTTTAATTGCGCGATGCAGGAATTTGTGTGACGTCAGGTCCTTGATGTTCTCATGTGGCGTTGTAGATGCCATATATGGGTTTTCGTCAAACGTAATATGGGAATTGGCTGTTAAATAAAATTCTCATTTTAACTGTCGTTAGAATTATGTTTGTATTTTGCGACTCCATTCAAGATCAAAACCAGTCACTCAAATCCGAATCAAAATCGTAGGTAAAACAATAAATGTTGCGGGAAAGTCCGAAAGGGATACCGGGACCTTGGCAACAAGCAACTGAAGGAACACGGGTGGGTTTTAGTCAGTAAAAGTCTGACACGCCCTTCCGCTCCGCCCAGAGCGGGAGAAGTCATTGGATGATTTCCCACCATCAAAAAAAAAAAATTAAAACCGTAAATAATCATCAGTAACTTTAAAAGCGTTGAGATGAAGACACACGTGAACAAACATTATTTGCTTAAAATATTAAAAACTGGCTCGTCTACCTTTCCATTTCATTGGCAGTAAACAAAAAAAGAACCGTTTAATACCAACCATGACCTCAATCAACCTCAAACGAAAAACATCTGCGCTTCCAAGTGAAAGTCCCACACGACTTAGCCGAAAAACATATGAATCATGTCAACTAAACAAATTAAGAAGTCGAAAACTCTTTAGAAAACCATTATTTATGTTGGTAAATAAAAGGATTAAGAACGCAGCGACGGATCAAGTCTCCATACAAACGTAATACCTTAATCATTTGCAATTTGAGCATATTTTTCCACCATAATGTGTTTTTTTTTTTTTTTTTTTTAAAAAAAAACGTTGCCCCACACTAAGAATTTCTTCCTGTATCGTGGGTGCGTTTACAAAATTTGTTATTCGTTTGTTATTTGTTATTTCAAATTTTTGTTATTCGGATTGAGACAGTATTTATCTAGGTTACTAAATCTTTTTTTTTATAACTAAAATGAAGTTGTAGCGAATTGATTTTCGCACATTTTTACAGCGTAAATGAGATGTTTTCATATTATTATTTTTCTGCAATAAAAACAACAATACTTGTGATATTGTTTCAGAAGAATCATAGCCTATCAAGTAACAAATTATCGAAAAAAAAATGGAAAAACATTAAGGTTTCATTCATCATTTTTTGTATTACGGAACTAAATTTTGAATAGCTAGTAGTGCTATCGCGTCAAGCAAATGTCATGTCAATGAAAATGTGTGCGTGATCGTACAGTTCACGGTAGCTGTGTGTATCGCTTCGACAGGCACACTAGCGCAATATTTGTAGCACTCGATTCGTAGTTGCGATCGAAGCTCCGCCGGGGCTATCCTAACAGGCCAGTTTGATCTTAGTATACATAGGTACATAATCAGCCTATAACGTTCCCACTGCTGGGACAAAGTCCTCTCTCTGTGAGAGAGAGTGGGTCATAAATCCACCAGGGCTTTGCGGGCCCAGTGTGGTTTGGTATTATAATCTTTAGGTTTACCTAAATAAATAGTGTCAATTTAATAAGGCACTCATCATAATCATAATCAGCCTATAATGTTCCCACTGCTGGGACTCAGGCCTCCTCTCGCTGAGAAGGAGTGGGCCGTAATCGACCACGCGGGCCCAGTGCGGGTTGGTAGATGCCACATGTCTTCGAATTTTTGGTTCTAGGACATGCCGGTTTCCTCACGATGTTTTTCTAAACCATTTCTGAGAGCAGTGGTGATGAAATAATTTACACAAAGTAAAGCGCCTCTCTGGGTTTGAACCTTCGACCTACAACTCGTAAGTCGCGGTTGTTACCACTGGGTTACCACTGCTCTTAAAGTATTATTATTACTTATAAGGTGAAGCAATATACGGCAGTCTGTCTAATAATAAATGATATATCCGGCTCGTTAATTATACCTACTGAGGCACCATAACATGCCTCAGTAGGTATTATTAACCTCCTGCACATTGCTCTAATTAAGAAGGTAATTAAGTCTATAATACTCCAATTAAGTCATGCTTAAAATTAAGACGTAAAGAATATACGCATCAGACCGATAACCGTTGGGGTGGACTTGTTCTTGAGTGGAGACCGCGAATCGGCAAACGTAAGGTAGGACGCCCTCAGGCTAGGCGGAGCGACGATTTTGAGTTGCCGAGAATCGAGCTGAATGACATACAATTGGAGAGGCCTATGTCCAGCAGTGGACTGCTATAGGCTGGCATATAGGCGGCTACAGGCGGTTAATTTAACAGGCTTTGAGAAGGTATCTAATTAAGTATATTATTATCTTACTATTAATAGGCGGAGGGCTCGTCTTGTCAATTCTGTGAGCGTAACGAAATCAGAAGATATTTTATAAGAGTTACGCGATAGATAGAGAGGACACTAACTTCTAGGTGCATAATATAACTATAGGTAATTAGCGCTGTGCGACCTGAATTGCATTTTATGGTGTCGTAGCAAGAGTCGTTTTTTATTACGTTTTTTATTGAGCTGCACGATTACTGACAAATGCGTGCACTGACTGGACAGGTCCACTCAATCTGTGTGGTTCTTTCCTCAAAAGACCATTTCAGACACCAATCTACTTGGTCTTCACATAATCTGACCAAGATTATGTCTGGACTTTAAAAGAGACTGTGACCTCTGAGTTTGTTTCGGCCTTTCTTCTCAGAGTAGTCAGATAGGAAACGCCGACCTCATCTAGTTTTAAAAAATGTGATTGACGTGTAAAAGTGTTTGTACAAACCTACTTACAGAAATAAAATCATTTATCATTTATCATTAAAATGATTTTGCGGAGTGAACAATCTGTATTAATCTGTGACCATACAAAGTATCACCACTCTCTTAATTAACAACTAAAAACAATCACTTTGAACATCATAAACTTCTCAGATGTACCAGGAATGCATAGCGTTAAGGCGACAAAATTATGGAACTAGAGATTGAGTTTCACTACACCTATAATACATAAATATCGTTTCCATCACTCTCTTATTTAACAATTAAAAACAAATACTTTACACATCATAAACCTTGCAGGTACCAGGAATGCATAGCATTAAGAAGGATAAACCAAGGCCACTATGCTAAATCAACAGAAAGCCTCTATGTAAATGTTACCGACTATTAGCATTACACTTGGACCAACTTAGGTGAAACTTAGCAAGGAGTTTAACTCAAAACTTTGCTAAATCTATGCTAATTTAAGTTGTTGTGAAGGTAGAAACTACTAAAACCTCTTTGTAAAGTGGTCAGATGAATTATGAAAGTTTGGTCTTAATGTGATGGAAAGGGGTTCCTGTCGCTAATGGACAATTATTGAACATGCTCAACATAGAAGGAACTCATGTTTCAAATAATTTGAGCAGACATCCCTAGTAGACAAAGTAAAACTTTAGTTTGTAAATAAAATGACTTTAAGGTGGATGCGCTAGGGTAGCCCACGAAATTCAAATTTTCTAACGTTTTTTGCAATTTGCAGGTCAGGTTGTATGTTGATCTAAATATTACGATTTCATGAAAATTTCATTCCATGCACTTACATGAACTTAGAGAGTTGTATTGCTGATTCTAATGTTTATAATTCTGTAAATCCATATTTGTTACGACCGCTAATAATATTTATATCGACATACAACCTGATACTGACCTGCAAATTGCAAAAAAACGTAAGATTTGAATTTCGCGGGCCACCCTAGCGCATCTCCCTTAAACAGCCATAATGACGTGTGCAATGTACACGCCAGCAGGTCAAGCTACCCGAAACTGTCAGATTTTCCCAATCAACCTTGAACCTTAATGCTTTAGCGATAAAGTTGAAAATCTATTAAAGAAATTTGACAGATTGTAGTAGCTTGATGTGCTGGCGTCTGTACATAACCGGGGCCTTTTCTAGCACGAGCAACGTGACGTAAGATTAACTTAATGATTATTGAACTGACTGCTAGTCGCCAGTTCCGTCCCGATGGAAACAATATTTTTTGATAGTATTTTTTTTTTTAGTTGAACAGACAGCTGTGCTGCTGGGGAGTTTGTTGCGCCCCTTCTTCTTCCCAGCAAAGCACTAGGAAGTGGTGAAGGGTGGGCGTTTTTGGGGGACTGTCTTATGTAATTTTGACGTTCGAAAAGTGCTGATTCTCAGCCTAGTTTGAATAAATTTTGACTTTTGATTTTTGTATTTTTTCTTTTTTGGGTATTTTTGTATAGGCTCGGTCCCTATTTTATGAGACTTAAACATTACTGGCCAAACCTTCGGGGAATACAGGCGTGATATTATATACCTATGTTTTTTGTAATTTTTATGGTAAAATCATAGCGGTATGATGTTAGATTCTTTGAATCAAATGGTAGACTTGGTAAAAATAGAGATGTTCGCACAATTGGCGGGGTCAGTCCGATAGGTATACCGGGACCCTTGGCAACAGGCAACTGAAGGAACACGGGTGGGCTTTAGTCAGTAAAATTCTGACACGCTCCGCTCCGCCCAGAGCGGGAGAAGTCATTTGATGATTTCCAACCCTCAAAAAAAAAAACTTGGTAAAGATAATATTGGTAATAAAAATGAGAAATAAGTGCTGGGTAAATAAATGCTACAATTTAAATAAAATATAATGGGACTGACAGTATTGTTCTGGGGGACTGTCAAGTAATTTTGAAGTTCGAAAAAATCTGACTCAGCCTAGTTTGAATAATGACTTTTGATTTTTATTATATTTTTGTCATTTGTGATAAAATCATAGCAGGAAGCAACTGCCGAAATCCAACAGCACTCACAGCATGAAATCGTTCCTTCAACATTGTTTGATGTTTGATATTCGAGCATTGTGGTCAGTTCGCATGAGACTGCCTCACAGAGACGTGGTCAAGCCAAGCCTTGTCTCCTGATAATATGATTATGTTGGCACGATGTTGGCACAGTATATTGTATTCGCAGTAAATCATTGATGTGGCTAGCTGTGGCTTCCCACGAATAGACACGAGTATCTCTAGATATATAATTTATACATTTTATGTATATAAGTGTATATGAATACGTTTGAATCTAATAAAGCATCATTCTATGAAGGGCTTTTTGAATGCATTTTTATATTTTACCTGATAGGGTGCACAATGCACCCTTATTAGATTGAAATGCGAATATAATTCATTTGTACCGACACATTCTTGCACACGTTATGCCATCTTACAGACAGATTCCAAAAGTCTACTTGACACTTTCATCATAGAAATATACTGAGGTTTCGTTCACAAAGTTCAACACATACCGCCTTACTAATAAACCTTGTGTAACTATACAGGCGCTATACAATACATCGTTTATTAGTAAGCCGGTAATTGTTTATCTGTCATTTTGTGTTATATCATTGCAGTTTAAATAGAGATGTATATTGTGAGAAACAGAACACTATAAACAGTCTATTATGAAGAAGACAGCTTTAACTCCGATTCATACGATGTCAAATCTTACCTCAAAAGAAGATCCACCTATAATAAAATCAAGAGTAACATACACGGACGTGTAGATAATAGATAACGTAGAAAGCAGTGACCGACACCGCCGCACGCGCCGACCGAATCATTTGCATTTGTTAGCGACGATGCCTGACAGGCAATTTCGCTGTGGCGTCCAAGTTATGGAATTATAGCGATTGATAATATTATTTAATTATTGAAAAAAAAAACATAATTTAGAAACAATAGGTACAACCTCAACACAGTCCTCTTTATAAAATCCATCTTTACAAAAAATGGAATTAACACTGTAAATAAAAAGTAACGATAATTTAACAATTAACACTGCACTAAATGAAAATCTGCAAACAAAAAGCCAGTACAAATTCTTCACACCTAGGAACCTTACTAAACCAACTAATTCCAAGCATTGTACAGATTGCAAAACAAACAGTTTCACTTCATTAGTTTACCTAGTGCCAACTCTTAACTGTGTTTTGACGAGTTACAAAGTTAAAGTACTTTGGGCTCCAACTGTTGGCGAGAACTTTTTATTGGTCTCCCCTTGCAAGGTTAATTAATGAAGGCAGTTCGTTGTTGTTATTTGTTATTTTAGCCGAAATACTGTTGTTTGTTTTACTTTTTTTACGCTGTTTTTTTACATAACTCTCTTAGCGTTTGATGTATTTTTGGGTATAAAATGATGTAATTTTTTGTGAAAAGAATTCTTAGTTTTGTTCTTCATAACATAAAATTCTATTTATCCAGCTTGATAATAAACCTTCCAGTAATTTACCGTCATTCAAAAAATGTGTGATGAATAATAACCTTATTACTGTGGAAACCTTATTCTTTTTTTTACTTTTTTTCAGTACTACTAATTGCGCTTATGTAAGAAACATACAGTCAGAGACACTGAAGATTTTGGTTATATCATGTTTTTCTCAATTTATTCATAAACATGCTAATAATAGTTTTTTTCTTTATTTACAGGTAAGTTGCATTTGAAGATTCTTGGATGAAAATAAACACATCGTCATAATTCCTGATGCTGGTAACTAAATAATATTTTTTTTAAGAACCCGTTTTATCTTTCTTTGACGAAAAAGTTATTTAATTTTAAAGAAGAGACGAAAAGAAAATTATGACTTTAAAACTTCTCGTTATGGATTTCCAAAACTTACTGAACGAATATTATAAGCTCATAACTTATCAAAAAGCTCGCTACCTCTCAAATTTTGTACCGGTTCTCAAACAAGACTGAGCGAAAGTAGCGGTCAGTCGCTTGGCGAAGCATCCATGAAATATGTATTATAAATAAATAATTTAAATTAAAAAGTTTTTCGTAATGTGGGCACATATTTCTTAGAATATTTCGCTGATAACATAGCGAGAAAGTTTTTAATAATGCCGTCAAGGTCACTCAAAGAATATTGATGTGAATTTTATTTTAAATCAAATTGATGTGCTGCTTTGCGTCATTACTTTCCACACGATGATTTTTGCTGTCTTCTTATTTTTACTTTATGTCGTCATAACTCAGATAAATTTAAATTAAGGCCCTGAATTTCTTATCTCTCACACTTTATCTAATAACCCAGGTACCTATGTCATCAAAAATATTACCTCAAAAGTTGTTACTTTCACCTTTATCGCTACAAACGAGAGACATAATGCCTCTCGTATTCTAGGACCTACTCATGAAAATAAACACCTTTTAACAACACAACGTCACACCTTTATTTCCCGAAGGGCAAACCCTTGCAGAGGTGCACCAAGGTAACTTAATAGCCTGAAGAATTGCCAAACTTATGTGGTAGATGTGGGCATGGCACATTGCTCGCATGGCAGACGGCCGATGGGGCCAAAAAGTTCTGGAGTGCCCCAGATACCTGTATTAAAATCGTGAGAAGTTGGCAGTTGACTGGTAGAAAATGCCTCAGGCATTAAGTCCACCTTTGTACAGTAGGTTTTTTTTTACTTGTGCACAAAGTTTTAATAAATACATAAATCAAATATCTTAAAGATATTACTAGCTAATACTATTCTTAAATCTCGTAGACTAATTGGAAATTTCAAGTGATTGTTGTTGATTTTTTTGTCAAATTAGTTGTCGAGATTAAAAAACAGACTTTACATGAAATTAACGTAGAAGACAAGGTGTACCGATGACCTGGTGAAGGCCGCAGCAATCCGCTGGATGCGAGAAGCACAGAACCGGTCAAAGTGGTGGTGCCTTGCAGAGGCCTATGTCCAGCAGTGGACGTCTTTCGGCTGAAATGATGATGTCCTATCTCTGGTCTTCTATCAAGCAAAAAGGCTGCAATTTTGATACTAAACAGCCTGTCTACAAGAATTTAATTATACTTAAACCCAACACTTAGCTTTATTTAAGAAGTTATTCATCATAATAATTAAATACTAGCCGAAATATTTGCAATGCGTAAAACTTTCTCCGGCCACAAAACGTAGCATTCATTTGTTTACAAAACATTATTACCGTCTGGCTTTTTGTACACATTATAATAAAATATTAAACTGGAATGAATATTTATATAATCTTGACATTGACTTTGACTGTGACATACTTCTAAAGTGAAACGCGACAGTAAGAGGAATAATAAATGTGAACTTGGGTAAACTTTGCATTCACTTAATTAATTCATTCTGATGCTCATTTGCTGACTCAGAGCCCATTAAGAAGTAATTTAAAAAAAACATCTTTACATACCGAGACTTCTTCGTGCTTCGGAAAGCACGTTAAGCCGTTGGTCCCAGCTGTCATTCGTGGATCTTTGACAGTCGTTACGGGTCGTCAGAAGCCCGCAAGTCTGACCACCAGTCTTACCAAGGGGTATCGTATTACCCAGTCACTGGGTTGTGAAGGTCAGATAGGCAGTCGCTCCATGTAAAATACTGGTATTCAGCTGCATCCCGTTAGACTGGAACCCGACCCCAACATAGTTGGGAAAAGGCTAGGCAGATTGATTGATTGAATTAATAGTCTGAAATCGCGAACCCGTTTTGAGCAAGGGTGATGATCAATACTCATGCCTTTTCTGTATAAGAAGTGGCCTTTGACCTGCATTGGGATAATAATAAGCTGGCATTATTACATTGCTCGCAGAACAGATGGCCGATGGGGCCAAAAGGTTTTGGAGTGGCGACCACTTACCGGAAGACGTAGCGTTGGAAGGCCCCCCACAAGGTGGACCGATTACCTGGTGAAGGCGGTGGGAATGCGCTGGATGCGAGAAGCACAGAACCGGTCGAGGTGGCGGTGCTTGGGGGAGGCCTATGTCCAGCAGCGGACGTCTTTCGGCTGAAATGATGATGAGGATGATACTCTGGCTATTCGACCACACAGCCACTTCATTATTTAAATGAATTCGGTTACAGTCTGGCGATTGAGCAAAACCAACGTGAATAAAAAACGCCGCGAGCTCATGACGCTGAAAAAAAATACGATAAGTACTTGTTTGTTTATGTAACTGAAACTCAAACTCAAATTCCTTATTGCATACTATCTATTTATTCTATACTTGCTGCGCCCCGCGGTTTCACCCGCGTAAGTCTCAATCCCAGGGCAATATCGGGATAAAAAGTATCATATGTGTTAATGCAGGTTATAAACAATCTGTTTGTCAAATTACATCCAAATCCATTCAGTAGTTTTTACGTGAAAGAGTCATCCATCCAAACATCCATCCATTCATCCATACTTACAAACTTTCGCCTTTATAATATTAGTAGGATAGTAGGAAGTACTTTTTTAATACAATTACATTTAAATTTTTAGTTTCTTTAGGTCTTTTCTCCATCGGGAAGAATATACGCTTAAACTCAAGACAGCAAACTTCTCCACGTTCATATTAACTTTTAATTAGGGCTTAATTTTCTATTTATTCATAATTATGTCACCACAACTTGTCAAACCTCCCGCAGCATAACTTTCCTACATCAGTAGTATTAAGAGGAAATAGGGTCGGTCTTTTCTCCATACAAGCAGTCATAATTCGAGGTTCGGCTCTCGTCTATTTCCTCCTCCAATATTGGACCAATTTGAAAGAGATTTTATAAATTGATTAAGAAGGATATTTACTGTGCCCCTATGTTTTTTTATCTTTTTTCATTAATAATTATAAAAGAAAGAAAGAAAGAATAATATTTATTTGGACACAGTTCGTGAAACACAATATACAAAAAAAGAGAAAATAATGTTTTAACAATAATGTGTGCCTCACGGCTGCGCCAAAAAGGTTCATTAATGCCAAACAAATGCTGTCTGATGCTGGTTTTCTAATGACCTCTTAGGGACAAGTGACGGAGAGTACACACAGTTTCAACATACGAAATAAAGTTATCAAATTTTTACGATATGCCTCTGATCTGCAATTTTGAGCATTCTCTGAGGGTTCTAGTGCTTCTACGGATAATGTATCATCAAAACGGAAAACGTAGGGGCATAGAACTAGTTGATATTTATTCTACTGTAAAAAATCTCTAAGGTCATAAACCAGAGAGAAAACAGGCGAGAGCGTTTGTATGGGGAGGGGACCGACCCTATTACCTCTTAATTCCTTCAGCATCATATTCTTCACATCTTGAATCTACGCTGAAAACGAACCAAATATGTGCAAAAATCTCATCGCTAAACAATCCACCCACATTTCCACAAAGGACAGCGCCATTTTACATTCTCCTTTTCATTACACTAAATGATAAAACACAGGGAACAACTGGGTCTTCACAGCGGTACACCACTAACTCCACATTTTAATTTGACTCTCAAAAGATTAAAACTTCTGAACAATACCGAAGCTTTTGCAGTGGTACGGAAATTAAATTATTTCACTCTTGTATGCGGGTAGATTTACGTTTGTGCAATTTCATAATTACTATTGTCAGTTGTTTGTCATCCCACAGAAGTTGGAATGTTTTGGTCGTAGAATTACAAAACAGAGGCCCTAGACAAAGTGGCATTCTATCAGCGATAACGATGATGGAAAAGGCAAAAATGTATGAGACTGACTTACGCTATACGCTTACGCGAAAAGCATAAGTCAATCCTGTTGAAAGTCTGTTGAAACGCTTTGGAAGCGATTGTCACTTATCTAGGCCCTCGGTATAGAAGTGACACTCATGCGAATACTTTCCTTTGTAAACGATCAATTGCAATTTATCGATTTTATTGCAATCAGTTGCAATTGTAGCATTATTGTCTACTGCATTTGTACGATTTGCACCAGCCCGGTACGCGGCCCGATCATCTCGCTACCTCTTTCTGGGCCGGCCACGTCGGCGCCGTCCATTTTCAGGTACCCGTATTTGTAGAGACTTTACTTTAAAAATATTTCTAATTATAATTTAAAGATATTTCAACTGTTAATTTGCCAGAAAAGGGCCACTTTTGCCTAGTTATTACAAACCATAACCGAATAAATATTTGAATGACTCTCGTCATCACGAGAATCATCACCGCAACCAGGGGGCCAAAATCTACTAATTTACAATCGTGTCAGTGGTCTAACAATGATGAGTTTTTGACAGATAGGCCATACAAAATCTGTCAAAAACTCATAATTGCGAGATCACGGACACGTTTGTAAATTAGTAGACTTGGCCCCCTGACGGGCCGCGCATGGGCCAAAAGACATTGTAGTTAATTAGAAAGTCCTTGACGAATTAAAAGGAATCATAAATCCCAATTTCACATAAATTTCAAAGTTTTAAGTTAAGTTTTTTTTGTCATCTCCATATTAATCGATGTTCGGTGACAGAAATACATATCGTGTTGTAAACAAGTTTGCGTCAGAACTTTCTTTTATTTAATACTCGTTTTCGTGTGTGTCTCCGCGCACGTTCGCATCTCTTGGATCATCTGGGTCAACTAAGTATAGTTGAATGGAAACTGGGGTCTAGACCTTATGGAAATTGTTGGAAATGTGAATTTTTGTTTTTTTTTTATGTTAAGAGGTACCGTGGCGACGGTGACGATCAAATCATGTTTTCGGGGCCAACATGGCCACAAATGGCAAAAAACAGAGAGATTTGAAAGGAAAAAGGGGAGGCCTCTGCCCAGTAGTGGGACACAAAATAGGCTATAAAAAAAGTATGCCTCAACGGCGGGACATAGCTGAACTTATTTTAATTATTTAAGACCTGTATTTATGATGTATACCTATAGTCCACAATAAAGATGATTTGATTTGATTATCTTGTTATTTTTTTAATGATCATAGATATTATGATAGCCATTTATGATCATAGATATTATGATAGATCTATGATCATAGATATTATGACCCACCAAAATTGAACAACAAACATCAACAATAGTCGAAACGAATGCCGTTGTTCTAGCACTCACAACAATGATTGACGCTCCATAAAGCGTCACCGTTTATCATGCAGAGAGTATGCATGAAATTACATCTTCAAACAGACAGAAGTACCTACTGTGTTTATTGTTGTTTTGAGTATATTTTTCACTTCATCTTATTTAAATAGCTTTATCGTTTATGTGTGGTGTAATTGTCTAGTTCGTTTTTTTACACCAGGACGTCCTTCTCTTGTGTCAAAAGATAAGTAAGGCTGCATGCAAATATATAAATAAACTAGCTTCGCCCGCGGCTTTGCCCGCGTGGTATGTTAACATACTGTGTACAGCGTCAAATTAAATTAGCTAGATAAACTCTGCAGACGTGTTGGGATGATTATCTAAACACAATAAAATAAAAATTACAAATATTTGATGTCTTTTTTTGGGGGTCAAGGCGAAAGACCGCGACGAACGAGATTTTCAAACTGATATTTCAAGTGACTTCACTAAAAGCGGTCGATGATCCCACAAAAAAATCATCTAATTAATTTCATTTTTCAGGGATTATTTTATAATATGAACAGCTGTAATCGTGTTTGGTTCAAATTCTATTAGAAAAACCATCTACGTTAAACATTCAATTCTTTTACACACAAAGTTCCTGGTTTTATTTATTTATTTATATATACTTTATTGTACACCACAAAAATATATAACGAAAGGAAAAAACAAACACTTCAAAATATACAATGGGCGGCCTTATCGCTTTCCGCGATCTCTTCTAGGCAACCTTGGAATGGACAGTGATTTGCCTGGACATAAAATGGGGCTATCGTAGGTGCAAATAATAAGTTATACAATATACTAAAATAGATACACATATACATACATATCCTAAATAATAGATACATACATAGGAAATAAATAAATAAGCAACGAAAAATAATTGAAGACTATAGATAATTACACAGTTACGAAGACAAGATCACAACGACAAGTAATGTTCCTTAACGAGTCTTTTAAACTCTATTAACGACTGCGCGCGTTTTATTTGGGATTTGTCGAGGAAAGTTGTGGAATGCATTGGCATTTTAAGCTTTAAGTTATCCGATGACCTTAAAAGTTTTAATACACACTGCAATCTGGTCCTAGGTAAACATTGTAAAATATGCGCAGTTTAACCTAAGATCTACATTTGAATATACACTGCATTTCTTCCCACGCAAATTCTCAGTCACTTCAGTAAATTGGTTCGCTACTTCGACTACTTATAATATATATATTAAAAAATGCAAGTCAGACTGAAAGCGGGTAAGCCGTAATTTCTTAATAAATCTACTAATGATTATCAGCATTGCTATTCTGTCACCATCTCACCATGAAAACTTAGGTGAAGTGAGCGTGGAGTGAGCTGTCATTGTCATCGATATCTAGTGATGCTAAGGCAGTGACAGCAGCATTGCTATTCAGTATAACCATCTCACTGAGAAAACTTAGGTTTCGATGACAATGACAGGTCACTCCACGCTCACTTCACCTAAGTTTCCACGGAGAGATTTTTACAGAATAGCACAATAGGTTGAGTACTACAACAACCATATACTTACCTGCAATCTCTTTAATTTCTTTGAGTTTACTTTCAATTTTAGAAGCATAATACTATTTTTATATATACAGTTTAAAAAAAATATGCGTGGTTAGTCAGGAATTTATACTGGGAACTGGCTAGACTGTTGCCCGCGACTATGTCCACGATCTAGGATGAAAAATAGCCTTTGTCCTTATCCAGGTCATGGTCTATCTGGGTGCGAAATTTCATTCAAATCCGTTCAGCCGTTTCTGCGTGAAAGTGTAACAAACAAATAAAAACTGACTTTCGCATTTATAATATTAGTTAGGATTAGGATGGCACTACTTCTTTCTTTTCGTGTGGTTAGTGACTAACCTGGTGTCAGAGTTTTAAAACCGCCCATGGGTCTCTGACTTGGCTTCACATGCCGCCAAGAAATGTCTCTCTGGCATGCCGGTTTCCTCACGATGTTTTCGTTTACCGTTTTTGAAGCAAGTGATATAAGGATATTGAGAATAAAGATGGAACGAACGAAGGAGTTCTCGCGAGATTTAAACAAGACTCGATCTTTATCATGATAATCTCCATGGTTTTGTTCACGTCGTATGTCCATCACTAGGAGGAACAATAAAACAAATTATTTTTAAAACAAAAAACCCGCCTGCAAAAGCGCAAAACAAAAGTAACACCATATTTTAGGTTATTGGTTTGTTTCCCGCCTGTAATACCTTAGTTCTACAGATTATAATGCTTGTTTTTTTCTTTTAAGTTATGCGTTTTTACAGGCGGTTTTTTTTTTGGTTTTTTAATTAATTTGTTTTATTTCAAGCTTTTAAGTTTTATTTATTTATATATTTAAAAAAAATATTTAACTAATTACTATCTTTTATTTGATACCAATACTTATTGTAATTTATTTAGGTAAAAAAATAACCTTCCTTCCCTTTTTTATTGTTTGCAGATGAAATATATAAAAAAATTATAGCATAAGTCACTCCCAAATTAAAACGAACCTAACGACACCTCGTCCTCTGAACTGTCACGCAGACGTGCTACGTCTTCTCGCGAAAAGCGCGGTTCTGTGCCGAGGCCGGATTGCGTCCTCGGGCGACATCACCTTAAATAGTCGAATATTCTATTTTAATCTATGATTTGAACGGTTGACTAAAAATAAAATCCATCAAGCCGTTTAGGCTAGCTACATACATACATACATACATACATACATACAAACATACATACTCTCGAAAAACATTACCCTCCTTCTGGGGCAGTCGGGTAAAAACACGCTTTTGCCTGTATAGCAATCCGCACCCGCTCCCCCTTCTGTTCGACCTCGATCTTAAACATATCGTCTGCACGTGCCTTCAAGCGGTTTCACACCAAATACGATTACTGGTTGAAAATCTGCCTGTAAAGTACTTAATAGTTACAAATTTTATAGCTTATGGTAAACTTCCTTAAACACAGAGCTTGCAAAACATCGCTGTTTCTAAAATGGTAATTAGCTGTGCTGGGATTTCAAAATGTTAGTTAGTGTTTCACATTATGAAACTAATTTCAGACTAGCTTAATTGATGTTATTTCAAACTAGCTTAATTATTGTAAACTTCTCTCGGTTATAATATTGCGTTCGGACGTTTTGCGAATCGGAACTCCTTTTTCACGCCGCCGCGCCAGTAGCACACCTCCGCCGCGAAACCATAGCAGCGAAACTGCAGTAGTACAGTTGTACTGACTCGCGTCATGTTCCGCGAGTCAGTCAATCAACGTCAACCTGACTTTTTTCTAATCGGACGGAGAAATCTCTAATGGAAAAACTAAATAACACTTTGCACGACCTGAGAATTGAGTCCAGGACCTCATGCTCAGCAGTAGCTCTTGCGATCACTAGACCAATAAAACTAAAAGTAAAACCTAAATATATAAAACTTGGTCCAAGTTATATGAACTCGTATGTAATCGAAAAACTTCTTGATTATGGCCGTTTGAAAACTAACATTATTAAAAGAAACTTTGTTTCCAATTTTTTAACCCATTACAGGTTGACAATCTAATTACAATCGGACCAACTCATTACAAGACAAATTCAAACTCAATCTAACATTGTAAACAGAGAAACTACTCGAATTAACACAACGCATGCAGTAAATACATTTGGACTGAAAATGGAACCTTTTGATACGCCATTGAATCCAATACAAACTTCATTAGTTACTATGTGTTTTACTTCACATTGCTTTGTGAATAAATAGTACGAAAACCATTAACTGAACAGTTTAAGTTAGATACAAACATCTCGATTAATGAAACAAACTTTTATACATTATATACTAAAATGTTTGGAATTAAAAGATTAAACACGTCTTTTTTTTTTCAATCGCCGCCGGTACGCCATATTGGCTTTCGAAATACTAGCTCCCGCCCGCGGCTTCGTCCGCGTAGTATGGCGATAAAAAGTAGCCTATGTCGTTCTTCAGGGTTCAAAGTATGTCCATACCAAATTTCATAAAAATCAGTTCAGCCGTTTAGCTGTGAAAGAGAATTAAAATCACATTCGCATGTATAATTATTAGTTAGGAAAACAAAGCAAAGAATGGTTACATTTTTCTTGCCTGAGGCATACAAAATTAAAACAATAACTGATTTGCATCGTCTAAGCACAGTTAAGACGGTGCAACTTTCATTGTAACTAACAATATTAAAAATCTATTTCATCGCATCGTGTAAATCACACTTTATTTAGTTATCAGAACCAAGTTGTATCAATTGTATCGTATATTTAGAAACTGTATTCTTCATCAAATTGTATATTCGATTTCAATTTCGTGTTTCGAGATTTCAAAGCAATATTTGTATGGATTTCAGGTATTTATTTGTTTTGTTAGGTACCTATTGTATTGAATTGCGATTTCAGCATTGTATCTATTTTGATGAAATTTGATCTCTCATGACGTTGAATATTATTATTTTACACAATATAACATCACGCCTGTTATTATCCCCGAAAGGTTAGGCAGAGGTGTACTTATAGTACACCCACATTTCGCTAGGGCAAGCCTATTGCCATCAACCGGTCACAAATCCAGAAAATTTATATTTTGTCTTGTAAGGCTCAGGCTTATAAACCTCCAACTGTCATTAACGAGACACAATAGAACTTTAATTGTTATCGGCCATTAGAAAGCCAATCGACAGTTGAGCGGATAATTACTAAGATTCTTCAGTTATTATTATGGTTAACCCCCGGGGCGAGGGTCCATACAAAAATAGCCACTGTTGTAGGGATAATAATTTGTTTGAATCCTTAGTTAGGATTCAAACGGTTCATTAAGTATAGCAAAAGTATGTTCTTACTTTTAAAAACCGGCCAAGTACGAGTCGGACTCGCGCACGAGATTATCTATCTTGTTGTATGGGAGCCCCCCTTAAATATTTGTTTATTTTAATTTAATTATTTATTTTTAAAGTCAATATGTAACTAAATATTCTGTGAATATTTCAAGCGTCTACCTATTGGCGTCATCAATATCGAGCAAAAACGAGCAAAACAATCAAGCTCGTTGTATGGGAGCCCCCTTAAATATTGATTTTATTCTGTTTTTTAGTATTTGTTGTTATAGAGGCAACAGAAATACATTATCTCTGAAAATTTCAACTGTCTAACTATCACGGTGCATGAGATACAGGTGTCAAACGGACAAACAGACAGACAGACGGCGGAGCCTTAGTTATTACTAAGGCTCGCCGTCTGTTCAGGGACCCAAAGGGTAAAACGGGACCCTATTGGGTCCCGTTTTACCCTTTGGGTACGGAACCCTAAGAAAAAGTAAGTAAAGTAAAGCCTGAAATTAGGCTAGAAACTGTAATTTAAGACACAAGACTTCATTACAAATATTTACAAATTACTAACTCTGGACAGCTATTACTTCTAGACTTTAAGGTTTTACCTTCTTTAAAGGCAAAGTAATTAGGACTCCTATTTAAATATACTCAACCACTAATGGACCTTTCACCTTTCGTCTTTCAGTGGAAAATTGAAATTGGAAAAAGCCGTCGGTAAACATAACCTGACAATCCGCCTGGGATACCCTAAGTCATGAAAAGGCAAAAGGCCTCTCTGTGAGAGGGAGTGGGCCCGGTGGGCCGTAATCTACCACTCGGGCCCAGCGCGGGTTGGTAAATGTCACATTTCTCCGAATTCTTGGTTCTAGGACATGTCGGTTTCTTCACGATGTTTTTCATGCCGGTTTCTTCACGAATTCTTTATGTTCCTAGTACATTTAGGTACTACCAAACAGGTGGGCCGTCACATCGGCTTATTATAATTATTTTCTTTTTAACCATAATTGTCCCACTGCTGGGCAAAGGCCTCCCTACTCTCTTTCCACCTCTCTCTACCCAGAGCTGCCAAGGACCAATCTTTGTTAGAGGAGTCCAGCTAATCCCGACATCTCCTTCGGGCCTGGCGCGATGTCGTTTGCAATTGAGCGGTATAATATACAGGGTGTAAAAAGACCCATCACAAAGCCGTCAACTACGGATTCTGTATACCAAAATTAAATTAAGTAACATTGCACAAAGTAATTGCTAGAAAACGACTTTTATTTTTGGTGTGAAAAATCGCTGTTTACGGTAATGCGCAACGTACCGCACGCAAAACATTATGTTTATGGGTGCATGCAACGGTTCAGGGTTCATATTTACAATTAAGTTAAAACATTTAAAACTTGCTTTCTTTGAAAAACGTCTGAAAAAGTTGAAACTTTGACCTTCAATTTCTCCGTAACCAGAAGGTTCCCAGATATGGTCCAAAACAAAAAATGATCACAAAGACGGGAATAACAAGTTACTTTCGGCTTCGTTAAGTGTCTTGTTACACCCGGTAGAGTTTGGTATAATCGAACCACGGTACGACAAATATTTATCACCTACCTAAATATCACTCTATCATCACAAGATTACTAGCACCTAAGGTAAAATCTCATACATCTACTTTATTAAAAAGGGTACATGGATACTGTGCTCATAGCCGATGTTTGTAGACAGACCAAGTTAATAACGTACCGGTTCATGCCCCTCACTGAGAGGAAAGTTTCATGATATAAAATATTGCACACGTTACTTATATAAAACTTGGATGCAGGTTTTTCATTGGCAGTAAAATTGAAGTTACAAAATAATACTCCTATTACATTAGTATTTTTTGCAGTTATAGTCAAGGCTCGGATACCGGCTAAATAAAACTGAAAACTTTCGGATTTACCGGTTTATTCAGCGCATTTTTTATTTCATTCGGGTATTTTTTCAATCGGTTTTGAGCCTTGGTAGTAGTCTAGTGGTGTGACCGTCGGACTGTCATAGGTCACCAGTTCGAACCCAAGACACACATATCTGACTTTACGGATAATTTAATTATACACTTGCTTGAAAAACGATGAAGGTAAACATCGTGAGGAAACCGGTATGCTAGAGAGATATTTGTCGACGGCGTGAAGCCAAGTCGGAGGCCCTTGGGCGGCTTTAAAATTCTGACACCAGGTTAGTCACTAACCCAGGGTTGCGGGAAAGTCCGAAAGGGATTCCGGGACCTTGGCAACAGGCAACTGAAAGTACACGGGTGGGTTTTAGTTAGTAAAAGTCTGATATGCGGGAGAAGTCATTTGATGATTTACCAAAGTCAAAAAAAAAAAGGTTAATCACTACACGAAAAGAAGGAGAAGTACTTTTTTCAGAAGATTAGAATCTTAATTATTCTTCGGATATACTTCGTGTCCGCTTAGTATTATTTTTGACTTTTTACCGTTTAAGCCTTAATTAATCTTTCTCAAGAATTGGACTATCAAATGCATAAATCATCATCTGCCTAGCCTTTTTCCAACTATGTTGGGGTCGGCTTCCAGTCTAACCGGATGCAGCTCAATACCAGTATTTTACATCAAATGCATAAATAATTTTTCAAATCCGACTGGTAGTTGCAGTGATTACCGCGTTCAAACAAACAAACAAACTCTTGAGCTTTATTATGCAGGATGTACAAGACCCATCACATTCCGTCAACTACGCATTCTGTACAACAAATTAAGTAACATTGCACAAAAATTATTGTTGGGAAACGACTTTTATTATTGGTGTGAAAAATCGCTGTTGCACTGCGCAACGTAACGCAAGCAAAAGATTGTGTTTATGAGTGCATGCAATGTTTCAGAGTTTGTGGGGTTTATAAAACAAAGTTATAACATTTAAAACTTGCTTTGCGTCACTTGTCACTAAAGGTTCATTAGAAAACCAGCGTCAGACAGTACCTGTCTGGCATTAATGCTGAAATGAACCTTTTAGGCGCAGCCGTAAGGAGCACACTATTGTTGTCAAAACATTTTTTTATTTTGTTATTTGTATTTTGTGTTTCACGAACTGTGTCCAAATTGAAAAAATAAACGTTATTCTTTCTTTCTTTAAAAAGCGTCTGAAAAAGTTGTAACTTTGACCTTCAATATCTTCGTAACCAGAAGGTTCCCAGGTATGGTCCAGAACAAAAAAAAATATCACAATGACGGGAATAACGTGTAAAAGTGACTTTCGGCTTCGGTGTCTTTTTACACCCGGTTTTTAATATAATGTAGAAACTACTCACATTCCCCGTGTTAGCAATGCATCTGAGCTCTAGCGTTTTAGTTAGATAATTATGAATAAACACACTATTTACTTTACGTGTTTATTACAATTTAACTTTAGAGTTGTTCAGCAGCTTCTGTCTTGTTTGCAGTTCATAATATTATGCAAATAGTGAATATAGGTATATGCTACTAGCATAATAAAATATTGTTTTCTATGCACATAGATAACAATATTTTCTACAAGAAGAGAGGAAAGAATAAAAGAAAAGTAGAATAGTTTTTACTTACAAGATTTGAAAGCAGTATGGTTATATGGTTTGGTCATGTTGAGAGGATGAAAGGCGACTAACAAAAGGTAATACAAGGCAGATGTGAGTGGAAAATTCGGGAGGCGACGTCCTAGAAGGACATAATTATGTAAAGTAACCTTATTGAAGATGTTCTTCAGAAAGGTCAGGTGCGTAGTAGGTACTCGTAACGGGCGTGCGAGCAGGCCCTATTTTTTTTTTGGGTGGGAAATCATCAAATTACTGCTCCCGCTCTGGGCGGAGCGGAAGGGTGTGTCAGACTCTTACTGACTAAAACCCACCCGTGTTCCTTCAGTTGCCTGTTGCCAGGGTCCCGGTATCCCTTTCGGACTATTCCGCAACCCTGGCAGGTGCGAGCATGCCCTGAGGAACAAATCCCGTAATTTTTATGAACGTTCGCATTCGCATTTCATTCTAAATCTGTCAAAAATACAATCAATTTATCAACATTTTTGGCAAGTTTGACAGATTACTGTGACTTGAATGTGAAGGTTTTTTATGTACTACGAGAATTGGCCTTCGGATGTTGAACGTAAACGAAGTAAAAGGAGTATACAAGGATTGTAGTTTCTGCCCGAAGGGAAGATGGTGTATGTATGTATTTATTTCTATTGAAAGTTTCAAGTATTATTTTTCACCACTTTTTTTCAGCAAATATTGTTTGAATAACATTATTTTTAAATTGAAAAATCAACATCGAAAATTGAGGTCATACAACTAACCTCAATTATTGTAAAAAAAAACTTCTTTAAGGTAGGTAATTTAAAATTTGAATTTCGAGTTAAGAGTATTCGAATAATCAAATCATAGCACTCAATCAATTCGTAAGTTTTCTGATTCATTTGTTTACATTATCGTCATATACTTTTGGAATAGACCTGTTCAAGTTAGCGCTGGTCATTCTACCGATCTCCCGAGAATTTCATAAGAGCTTATTACCCCTCTTAGGGCGTTGACAAGCTATGACTCTGCTAGCAGACTGCCATTAAAATATTGTGCACTAAACTGTAGCCGTTCTAACCAAAGCAATCGTAGTTATCGTTATCGTTTCATACTCGTAGAACCACCCAAATTAAAGTTGTTAAATTCTACGTGCCATTAGGAATTATAACCGTGAAGCTTAATTTAACTTAACTAGATAATACCATTTAAACCATAAAACTGTTTTAGTTACGCACTACAATATTATTACTATACCTAAGCTGTATAATGAAACCATGAAGAAGAATTAATTCTTTCATATAAATTTGCCATTCTTCGGTTGTTTGCACCTTCTCATAAGCAGTTTGAAACTTTAAACAAGCAACCTTTTCTACTTAATGTTATAATTTTCAAAACTTTTAAATTTTATAGCTTTAGTTGATTTTAAGATTAAGATGCCGCCAGTCTCTTGTGTACATTACCAGCCGACAGCGATGCGGAGGAATTTTTGACGCCATATTATTTTAGTTAATTTTATTTTAATAAATCTTTTGATTTAATACCTAATGTAAATACATAGTTAGGTTAGTTGTGTGTATATAAAAATTATCTTAGATTAAGAAGATCTTTTTTGAAGCAATGAAAATTTACGTAACAAAACGAGGTAGCGCCACATGCTGCTCGGTCAAACACAAATCAATCTGCCTAGCTTTTTCCCAACTATGTTGGGGTCGGCTTCCAGTCTAACCGGATGCAGCTGAATACTAGTATTTTACATGGAGCGACTGCCTATCTGACCTCCACAAACCAGTAAGGGGGCAATACGTTACCCCTTGGTAAGACTGTTTGTCAGAGTTTGGCGTCAAATACAAATATATAAAAAATATATAGGTATTTATAAACGTAACAGTGTCACGGTTTGGTAGTCTCAAACGCCGTAGTGAGTACTACAAAGTTATAAGCTAGGATTGAAATGTCCTCAGAGTGTCGTATATTCAACAAATGAAGTTACACACACGTCGGTACATCTATAGAGAGATTTATATTACCAAAGTTATAAATAGTTCTACCAACAGTGATTTCGGCAGGATTTCGATTTCATTTATGAGACTTCTCGGTAAAAGTTCGGTAACATTCTTAGAATTTTTCTTGATCTCGAAATGTTTGCCGTATCGTTTCATGGAAATCAGATTCAATATTGGGATTTTGTATTTTCCTTGTTCACGATTGATGTTCAACGATCGCTCAAAGCTCGTCACCATTATTATTCTACTATTTTTTTTAAATAGGAAACCAAAAACATGCTTATTTTTTATCTGAAATCCAATTTCAACATTTTTGTTAAATATTCATGCAGCAAACTCTTTATTATGCACACATTGTATACCACAGGAATTACAGATAATATTATGTAGATTTTTTTTCTGAATTACAGATACAGTGTGATAAAAGAAAAATTCTGCAGGACCCACACAAACTAGTCAATTCATAGGATTTTATCAGCAGTTTTATAACCGTGGCCGGAAAACCAAGTTTCGTGATGCATCTAAAGATATTTTTTTGTCCAAAAGAGTTGCATCGTCTCAGTAACTATGATCATCCATATTGATATTATGATAGACTTTCACAATCAGGTCCAGAGAGGTAGACGGTGACGATAGAGATTAATATAGGAGTAAAGTGCCAATATAGTGGTCATGTTCTCGCATTGGCTAAGAACTCACGGAGCGGTTTTCACGCGCGCCCGCCGCGTTTGCGGGTCCGCGGCTTCTGTAGGATGTAGATTTATAATGCAAAGAGTAAGAGCACATTTCACGACGCGTTTTACACCCGCGCTTGCGGGTCCCGCGGCACCCGCAGGCAACTTGTAGAATCGCGGGTTGCGCCCGCGCGCTCTGCGATCGCTTGGCGGGCGACCGCAGTAGCCGGCGGGGCAGGGGTACAGGCTCGACTTGCGATCATCGCCCGCAGACTTGCTGGCTGCGTGACCGTGCAAATCACGGGGTCTCGTGAGTTTAGAAATAAAACCGCCACCACCGCAGCGGGCACGGGACAAAATCGCTCCGTCAGTTCTTAGCCATTATCGTAAAGTTTTAGATCGCCATTCGATTTTAACGGCCCGGTCATATTTGATGTTTTCTTCACGAAATCCTTCTTTTATTGCGCATAACTTTTAAAATGTTAGTTACTTGGTTATTGTTAGATCGTACCAATAATAAGTTGTCTCATGTTTATTACCTACTCCAGTCAACTTTATCAGATATCTGTGTGAGAGTTTATCAAATATATGTGGGGCTAAAACGGCCACATTAGCAATTCTTCTAAAAGCATTTAATTTCCTGAATTTCCAGCTGTCATTAGCAATTCCTCTAATTTGACAGAAAAGCAATCCATACTATGTGGACCATTTTACGAATCTTCATAGAAAACTGTCAAACAGATGCATTATTTCGTAATAAGAATCGCACGCAGATCATATTATGAATTGTCAGTTTGTGACATTTTACGATGATTCATTATATTTTCCTATTATGATTCTGCCAAAGTGACTGTTATAAGCCCCCTGTTTTATCCCTTGTACTAGTGACCACAGGTGCCCTTGGTAACTTTGAAATAGTGTTTTTCCAAATCTTATTAATTTCTTTATCAAATAAGTTGTCATCAATCAGCTAATTATACACAAATGGTTGGCATTAGACAATATTGATTTTCTTCTTGTCATCATTATTAGCTACCACTGTCCCTCAATATTTCGCAAGATGGCACTCTGATAAAAGCCCAATCAAACCAAAAATTCATTAATAACATCATGATCTAACGATCGTCGGCATACTATTGGGCACACGACCTTTTCCCAAAACCTTTAAAACTATTAGTGGGCAGTGTGAATCATGCCTTTCATGGTAGGAATTTTAACAGTCGTAACAAATTGCCACGCGATGTTTCCACGTTCAATTAATAAATTGATATTTTTATTGTCATTGGCACTAATTGATTAATGATTTTTCTTAATTTTTATTTTCGTGATTGAACAGTTGTGGTAATATTGGTTGTTTGGAATAGGTGATGCGGAAGAAACATGCACAAGTTGATTTAAAAAAAAAATGAATCAACCACCACACCTGGTCGAAAATATCTAAGGTATCATTAAGTCCGCATAAATAGGTACTATTTTTAGTTGCATATAGTTTATTTATTCGTTGGAATCGCGAAACTTTGATCCTAATAAAACAAACAAAAATGAGAATAATAAAGCGGGTAATGTCAATGACCGGTAGAAAAAAAAATAGCTGAAATCAAGTCATATCTTCTACATTTTATTTCATTATCAATGATAATCTTTCTTTTTCGTTTGTGGTTAGTGACTTACCTGGTGTCCGAGTTTTTATGTCACCCTCTAACTTGACTTAGCGTCCCATGCTGTCGACAAATATCTCTAAGGCATGCCGGTTTCCTCACGATATTTTCCTTCACCGTTTTTAAAGCAAGTAATAAATATACGTACATGAATCCGAAAAGTCAGAGATGCGTGGGTTGGGTTTGAACTCGAGACCTGTGACTTTGCAGTCCGACGCTCACACCACTAGGCTATCACTGCTCTAATAATTAGCCTACAAGGTACGCGAACCATTAGCAAAGGCGTAAATGAAAATTTATGACCTGGAAAATGCTGTTTCAGATACCAGACTTGCTTTTGCTGTTACGTGCCTAACGACCAATAGTCGACCGTGTCTGGAGCTGAATTAATTTGCTTAAATAGTTAATGGTTTTTTATTCATGGATTATATTGTTATGTCTAAGTAGGTACTTAATGGTGGTAGTTTAATTATTAAAATCGGTTCTATTAAAATTTTGAAAACAAGCTGATTTTTGGTATATGTACTTGCATTTAAGGTCCATTATCCAATACGCTACTCAAAAGTAATGTGTTACAAACTCAAACCACCAATGAGTAGACAATGAAAAATAGTGCCGTAATATTCTGGCTGGTACCAGCTAGTGATATTCTGGCTGGTGGTTTCAGATTAAGTCTATGTATAAACTAATTCAATTACCTACCACGAAGAGATTTTCTACATCCTGACATTTTCTTCATCCATAAATGTCAATTGTCAAAACGTCTTTACGTCAAACAATCAAAATAGTTTATGAAAACTGCGCGAACAGAATGCAATATGCCTGTGGCGCGTGAGTCGCTAACGGAACGAAATGTTGCGGTCTATCATTATATTTTTATAAACATTTAGAATTAAGTATTGTATTTGTTTTATTTCTTATTTTGCGATTGATAATTCATTATATGCTGCACCGATTGACGTCGTTTTGCGTGAATGTGACGCATATTTTCCCCCAACTTGTTATTTTCGTCTTTCTTAGCGTCATGTTTGCCGCAAATAAACGTATTCTGTCTTTCTTTATCCTGTTTTCTCACATTCCTATTAAAAAAAAAGTGCGAAATCTTATAAAAATAAGATTTTGCACTTTTTTTTCTCATAACCGGCGTGCTGATGTATGAACGTAAACGAAGCAAAAGGCATACTCCTTTTGCTTCGAAGGATCGTAGCAGGTGGCATTCTGTAGTTTCTGCCTACCCCCATGGGAAGAAGGCGTGTGTTAATTTCGCCATTTTCTCGCTAAAATCAATTTCCATTTCGGAATTCTCACATGAAAATACGAAATCTATTCCTTTACTCGCACGAGTTACTCCCGAATCAATGTAAGCCAACTATTTCTCAAACTATTCGTCAAATGTCTCTAAGGCTTTTATTATTCAATTCATATCAGATTCATAGAACTCGTTACACAATATTCTGTTGAGCCGTATTATATGACATGATATTCCTGAAAATATCCTAGCAATAAAGTTAGGAGTTATAGAAAAAAAAAAATGTTTAGGAAAAAATATACGGTCGAATAGTGTGGGCGAAAAAGCTGTTAGTCGCCTTGTGAAGTCAGTCAATTCAAATATTCTTTATAATATCATAAGAAGAGGTGTCAGTATCTTTAGGCTTGAATTCCTCCTACGCTGATGTCGGTCGCGTACGTCGCGTCAGTAGTGCGTACGTATACTTAAACATTGTCCTTATCCTTACTAATATTATAAACGCGAAAGTTTGTAAGTATGGATGGATGGATGGATGGTTGGATGGATGTTCGTTACTCTTTCACGTAAAAACTACTGAATGAATTTGGATGAAATTTTGCAAACAGATAGTTTATAACCTGGATTAACACATAGGATACTTTTTATCCTGATATTCCCACGGGATCGAGACTTACGCCGGCGAAACCGCGGGGCGCAGCTAGTGTTCTATAAAGCACCATACTGCAACGCTGACGTCCGCGGCGCGTACTTCGTTGCTACGCGTACGCGACCGACGTCAGGATAGGAGTAATTCAAGCCTAGCTGTTGGTTATGGTATCAGTAAATGAATATTGTAACATTCTTAGTAAAAAAAAGCATTTGGAAACTTTGCAAATGCAAATTTTTACAGCTAAAACTGTAACAACACCCAATTGAGTGCTAATATTGTTGGCGACGAACATACGTCTAATTAGTATATAAGAATTTCTGATTGTTTATCTAGTTTAAGAAAGTACTGATTAAAATAAATAACCTATTTTCTCATTAGAATAATGAATGTACCTGAATAGCTTAGGGCTACCTTTATTTTCCTTTAATATATGCCATAAAAGCGCATAAGGGCTGAAACAAAGTAAACAAACCTTTTACATAACTAGAAAGTCTAACTAGATTCCAAACAGACAAGTCGCAACCTGTTCTAGAACCGTTAGACACCCATGTCACACCAGACAACACTCTAGGCACACTAGCACACATAATGGGCTCGCCCAAAGGAGCAGGTCTCAACCTGCAACACCCACACCTACAAACCATTTACACGAGTCTACGATACACAAACATAGCAAATAGACTTGCCCGGGAGCAGGTTGCAACTTGTCCAAAAATGTCCTTGAAAAAAGCTTACGCTTGACCAAAATCACCAAACCTAGATAAACACTATTGGTCTACACGCCTAGATTAAAATTAAATTGTCTCAGACCCACACACAACTTGCGCTATGGTAAAATAGTACTTAAACTCTCGCAAAGAAATGAAACTCAGTTCTTATGTTTTTGCCTTTAATATGTCCTAATTATGTAATAGTTATAAGTGCGCGGCTCAAGTGATTATACAGTATTTTATTTTATGTGGTGTTTTATATGTAAATCCCCAACAGAACTGGTCCTTCGACAAGCCGGATTGAAGAACTGAAGCCTGAGCCTGAAGATTCGTAAAGAAACCTCGCTATTTCGAAGAATTAATAGCGAATTATCGAGAAGCTTATGTATATCAAGAAGAATACATAAGTTTCGTGAAGATTACGACGAGCCGCGCACTTATTTCGTCGTAAAGAAGGTAGTAATCGCTGGGAATAGGCGGCGTATGAAAGACCGCTCATTCCCGAAGCCAGGCCCTCTGCGGAAGGCCTATCGCCGTGCACACGACCCGCTGAGTGAAGAACGCTGAGAGGGTCGACCACAGGAAGAGTCGCGCCCTCTCGAAGCCCACGCCGCTCGAAGCCCTACGAACGTCGGTAAGAACGCTGGGAGGGACGACCACAGGAAGAGTCGCGCCCTCTCGAAGCCCCACGTCGTTCGAAGCCCTACGAGTCGGTGAGAACGCTGGGAGGGACGACCACAGGAAGAGTCGCGCCCTCTCGAAGCCCCGGACCGCTCGAAGCCCTACGTGTGCCGGTAAGAAACGCTGGGAGGAACGACTACGGACGTCTCGCCCTCTCGAAGCCCGGTGTACACGCAACCCGCTGAGTGAAATAGAACAGCTGGGAGGGACGACCACAGGAAGAGTCGCGCCCTCTCGAAGCCCGCGTCGCTCGAAGCTCTGCGTGTACTAAGTGAGTGAATTATAGTGCTACTTATGTGTTATATAAATGACTTATAGTGGATACATAAGTGATACCTGCCGCCGTATCCGTGAGTAAATAAGCAATATTACTTCAAGTGAATAGTGAAGTTCGAACAGTGATACTTATGTGTTATATAAATTACGTATAGTGAATACATAAGTGTTATATGCCGCCGCATACGAGAGTAAATAAGGAACATTACTCGCGTGAACAGTGAACGTTCGAATAGTGATACTTACGTATTATATACACGCCGAATAGTGAATATATAAGTGTCAAACTACGTTGTACATGTAAGTAAACAAGGAACATTGCTCTAAGTGAACATTTAAGTGTTATTTACGTCGTACAAGTGAGTAAATAAAGAACATTACGCCGTGCAAATAAGTTAACGACGATTTGTGAATACATAAGGAACATTGGACATTGTATAGTGAATATATAAAGACAGTTAACTTAGTGAACATTGTGTGGTGAAGTGCCTTTGCTGAAGGATTGTATCATATAACACTGGTAAGTTATTGAATACTATTTACTGATAAAGTGTTTGTGTATATGAGCCATGATGACGCGAAGCCGTAAAGGAGATAGCACGCGCTCGACCACGGAGGAAGAGACTACGGAGGAGTCTGCGACCACCTCCGAGGCGGTCACCGACAGCACCGCGCCGACGGAAGAAACAACCGTGGTCGAGGATGCGGATGCTACCATGGTTCAGAAAAAGAAAGCAAAGGGCACTTCAAATAAAACTTCGAATATTAAGAAAAAGGAGTTAGAAGCTAGATTAGAATTAGAGAAATTACAGTTAGAAGAGATTAAATTGAAAACCAAATTGGCAAGTACCAAGTTGGAACTATCGCGTGTCAACGATGCTGACACAGATGCCAGTGATGAAGAAGAGGATGCCGCCGCCAAGGCCGCCGCGGAGAAGGCTACAGCCGCCTGGGTGTCCAAGTCCAAGGAGGGGCGTGATGAAGTAGAAATTGTACCAGAGACGTCGCGCACCACTGAACCAGTAGAGAAGTCTCCAACAAATCAGCTGGCGGAGGCTATACTAGAAGCTGTTAAGTCTGTCGCTGACAACAAAACGTCAGCCATCATGCAGCGAGCACCAAAATACATAAGCGAGCTGCATCAATTCGACGGAGACGCCAGAGATTGGGTGGCTTTCAAAGCGACATACATGGATTCTAAAGAACTGTTCAGCGCTATCGAAAACATGGGGCGACTTCGAAGAGCAGTGAAAGGAAAAGCAAAAGAAGCCGTGAAGTCACTCCTCTATACCCAGGCGGATCCAGAAGAAGTTATGGCTGCATTGGAACGCCGATTTGGAAGACCTACCTACCTAATAAAAAGCGAAATAGAAAACATTGAGAAGCTGCCTGCCATGTCCGACGATGCGAGGGAGCTAGTGCGATACGCTGGAGCTGTGGCCAATACAGTCAGCGTCGTGAAACAAATGAAGAAACAGAGCTACCTACACTCAAGTGACATATCAAATAGAATAATCGAAAAAATGTGTCTCCTGGTACGATTCAAGTGGTACGAGTACAGAGCTTCGAAAGAAGAAGAAGACGAACCGATCCTGATCAGCCTTATGCACTTCTTCAATCAGATGGTAGATCGCTTCGAGATGCACGAGTTCACGGGAACCAGAGTGAAAAAAGAAGGAATAAGAAGTCGCACACGACCACCAGGTTCCAGAGGAGTGAACGCAGCTCGCGCCACACATGAAGAATGTTCATCGGAAGAAGACCAATCAGAGAATGAAGAACTCGAACCACATACGGCCACAGTCTGCGCGTGCAAGGATAGCACGAAGAAGCCAGAGAAGATAGCCTGTCCTGAGTGTGCCGGGGAACATCCGATATTGAAATGCAAGAAGTTCATTGACGCCTCCATAGATGAAAGATGGGAACAAGTCAAACGAGCTTTCATATGTTTCAAATGCCTGCTGGGACGACACAGAGGATACAATTGCAAGGCCAAGCCGTGCGGGAAATGCAAGAGAGGTCATCACGTGATGTTACACTCAGAAGAAGGTGTGAAGCCGATCACAGAAGAAACCCAGTCTGTAACATCAACCGTGAATGCAACCCGAACAATTTCAAGAGCCTATTTGAAGATCGTACCAGTGGAGTTGTGGGGGCCAGAGGCCACAGCTCAAGTCTACGCTCTTATGGATGAAGGATCGACGGTGACACTCATAGAAGACGACATCGTGAACATGATTGGCGCCAAGGGTCCTGAAGAAGACTTAAGGATCGAGGGTGTAGGAGGACATCGAATGGATCAGAAGTCAAAGAAGATCGACATCAAGATCAGAGGAAGATTCGAACGAAACCTTAAGATGATGTCAGGATATACCGTGAAAACCTTAAACCTAAGCCCACAAGAAGTGAACGAGAAGGACCTGGAAGACTGCCAGCACCTAGAAGAGATCGCCGAGCAACTGAAATACCCCAACGCTCGTCCTACTGTGCTGATCGGACAGGACAACTGGCATCTCATCGTGTCACAGGAAATAAAAGCTGGTGACAGAAGCAAACCGGTGGCCTCCAGAACTCAATTAGGGTGGGTTCTTCACGGAACCAAGTCAAGCAGCAACACTCCAGTTCGAAGAGTGAATCAAATTATAACGCAGCCAAGAGGGAAGGATGATTACCTCGAGAAGATGATCAGAGACCACTTCGACATTGAAGCCCTAGGAGTCGCTGCGAAGAGACCGTCCAGCGACATCGACCAACGAGCTCTCGACGTGCTACACTCCACGACGAAGAGATTGCCTGACGGTAGATTCAGCTCGGGCCTGTTATGGAAGACAGACGACGAGCGCTTACCTGAAAGCAGAACAGCTGCAGCACGACGACTGAAGGGAATGGAGAAGAAGTTCTCAAGAGATGAAGAATTTCAGAAGAAATATGAAGAACAAGTTGAAAACTTAATCAACAGCGGCTATGCAGAAGAAGTAACAGAGGTACCCACCTCTTCAAGAACTTGGTACCTACCCCAATTCGCCGTTGTACACCCACAGAAGAAGAAAATGAGATTGGTATTCGACGCCGCAGCTAAATCAAATGGGAAATCACTAAACGACGCATTGTTAGCTGGACCCGATTTGCTGCAATCTTTATTCGGTGTGCTGCTCCGTTTCCGTCAAGAAGCAATAGCTGTCGTCGCAGACATCAAAGAAATGTTCCTGAGAATAAAAATCAACGAGGAAGACAGAGATAGCCTTCGATTTCTCTGGAAGAACAAAGAGTACAGGATGATGTCTCTAATATTCGGGGCTGCCTGCTCACCGTGTACTGCAATATACGTCAAGAACAAGAACGCGGAAGACTTCACCGACCAGTGTCCGGAAGCTGCCAGGGCAATAAGTCGGAATCATTACATGGATGACTACATAACAAGCTTTCCCGACGTGTCAACAGCTACCAAAGTATCAAGAGACGTAAACGACATTCACAAGAAGGGAGGGTTCCACTTAAGAGGCTGGGCGAGCAATGACCCCGCAACAATAGAAGAGTTCACTGACACCGAAAACAAACAAAATTCCATCGTGTTAGGAGAACCAAAGGATCAAGTTGAAAAAACTTTAGGGCTCAACTGGAACATACAAGAAGACAGTCTCCACTTCACTTTAAGTCTGCGCAACACTCCCGACGAAGCCAAAGAAGGACGACGTGCGCCGACGAAAAGAGAAGCAACCAGTGCAGTAATGTCGGTCTTTGACCCCTTGGGACTGGCGTCACCTATAACAATACAAGGTAAAGTCATGCTTCAGAACTTATGGAGATCCGGCCTAGAGTGGGACGAGAAGTTACCTCCATCAAGAGAAGAAGAATGGAGAAAGTGGCTTGAAGACCTGAAGAAACTCGAAGATCTTCGTATCCCGCGCTGCCTCACACACGACGTCACCGAGGGGGAGCTGCACACCTTCTGCGACGCAAGCGAGACTGCGTACGCCTGTGCTGTGTACTGGCGCTCCCAGCATCCGGACGACCACGTGGAAGTGAAGCTGCTGACCGCAAAAGCAAGAGTATCGCCCCTCAAGCCAACTTCAATACCTCGACTCGAGCTTCAAGCCTGTCTACTAGGGGGTCGACTAGCCAACAGTGCAATTCAGGAAATGGATCTGACAGTGACAAGAAGGTACTTCTGGACCGACTCGAGGACAGCACTAGCTTGGATCCAGTCTGACCCTAAGAGATTCAAGCCATTCGTCGCGCATCGGCTCGCCGAAATAGAAGAGCTGACAAAGCATAAGGAATGGTACTGGGTTCCAACAAAACTCAACGTAGCAGACGACGCAACGAGAGGAGCTCCATCCAGCTTCGACATAACACATCGTTGGTTCAGAGGACCGGCTTTCCTGTACGAAGACCCACGACATTGGCCTTCTGAAGAGAAGAAAGTTTCAATCCCTGCGACAGGAGAAGAGAAACCCAATGCCACCACCCTGAGCATCAAGAAGACCACGCCTATCATCGTGCCTGATCCCGTGAGATTCTCCAACTGGACGCGCCTGCTTCACGCAACAGCTAGATACCTACAAGCTGTGGATGTCTTCAAACGCAAATTGAAGAAAAAGGTAAACATCACGAAGCAAATCACGAGGAAAACTCAAGATCCAGTATGGAAGAAAGCACAGAAGAGGTCAACCCAGACGTCGGAAAGAAGGTCGATCAGCAAAGAAACTACATTCCTACCTAAGTCGGCACTCTATGTGGAAAAGGCAGAGCAACTTCTAATAAAGAAAATACAGGAAGATTGCTTTCAAGATGAACTCATCGCACTACGCAAAGAAGAGAACATTAAAACAACGTCCAAGCTGAAGAACCTCACTGTCAAGTTAGAAGATGGGCTCATCAGACTATCCACTCGTGTAGGAGCGGCCAACTACTTGTTATCGTCCTACAAGAATCCGATCCTGTTAGATAAACATCATAGAATAACACAACTACTTGTGAAGTACATACATGAAAGATTCAACCACGGCAACCACAGCACCGTAATGAACGAAGTACGTCAGAAGTATTGGATACCTTCCCTCAGGAACATGGTGAAGAAAATAGCACGAGACTGCGGATGGTGCCAACTCCGGAGAAGAACGCCGCAGACCGCACCACAAGGAGATCTGCCACCGGAGCGCCTGACGAAGACTAGCCCCCCCTTCACCTGCCTGGGGGTCGACTACTTCGGGCCTATGCTCGTCACTATAGGCCGACGCACAGAAAAGCGATGGGGGGCATTATTTACATGTCTAACAACGAGGGCCATCCACCTCGAACTTGCTAATTCTTTGTCCACAGATTCAATGATTCTCGCCCTGCGGCGGATGATCGCCAGAAGGGGAACTCCGAAAATCATCCTGAGTGACAACGGGACCAACTTCATCGGTGCCAACCGAGAGATCTCCGCAGCCATCGCGAGCCTGAGCCACGAAACCAACAAGATGGGCATCGTCTGGAGATTCATCCCTCCCGGAGCCCCCCACATGGGCGGAGCCTGGGAAAGAATGGTAAGGTCGGTGAAAGTCGCCCTCGCCGCCACACTGCACGAACGGCAACCCAAAGAAGAAATTCTTCACACGCTACTGCTAGAAGCCGAACATATGGTAAACTCCAGACCTCTCTTCTCCGTGAGCACCGATCCAGAAGAAGAAGAAGCCTTGACCCCTAATCACTTCCTCATCGGGCGGTCATGCGGAGCTACCCTCTTCGGCTCCTTCGACGACACCGAACTCATCGGGTCTCCCAGCTGGAAGACTTCCCAACGCTTGGCCGATCACTTCTGGTCAAGGTGGCTGCGAGAGTACCTACCAACTCTCTCGCCTCGCTACAATCAAGGTCCTCACTACCGGGACCCAGCATTGGGCGACATCATCCTGATCGTCGACCACACACTACCACGATACTCGTGGCCACGCGGCGAGATCATCGCCACGCATCCCGGACCAGACGGAAGAACTAGGATCATCGACGTGCGAACAACAGCGGGTATCCTGAGACGACCAGCATCGCGCCTAGTACTGATTGTACCTGCAACGTCGCCCCAACGAGATGGAGTGCAACGCACCGAGGGGGAGACTGTTGGCGACGAACATACGTCTAATTAGTATATAAGAATTTCTGATTGTTTATCTAGTTTAAGAAAGTACTGATTAAAATAAATAACCTATTTTCTCATTAGAATAATGAATGTACCTGAATAGCTTAGGGCTACCTTTATTTTCCTTTAATATATGCCATAAAAGCGCATAAGGGCTGAAACAAAGTAAACAAACCTTTTACATAACTAGAAAGTCTAACTAGATTCCAAACAGACAAGTCGCAACCTGTTCTAGAACCGTTAGACACCCATGTCACACCAGACAACACTCTAGGCACACTAGCACACATAATGGGCTCGCCCAAAGGAGCAGGTCTCAACCTGCAACACCCACACCTACAAACCATTTACACGAGTCTACGATACACAAACATAGCAAATAGACTTGCCCGGGAGCAGGTTGCAACTTGTCCAAAAATGTCCTTGAAAAAAGCTTACGCTTGACCAAAATCACCAAACCTAGATAAACACTATTGGTCTACACGCCTAGATTAAAATTAAATTGTCTCAGACCCACACACAACTTGCGCTATGGTAAAATAGTACTTAAACTCTCGCAAAGAAATGAAACTCAGTTCTTATGTTTTTGCCTTTAATATGTCCTAATTATGTAATAGTTATAAGTGCGCGGCTCAAGTGATTATACAGTATTTTATTTTATGTGGTGTTTTATATGTAAATCCCCAACAAATATTGTAATTCATAATTAGTATTTTAGTGCACCCGTTATAAGGCAATGTTTCATATTTTCATACAGTAATGTTCACAAAATGAATTGGCGTTATGTGGTTCCGCTTACTTCCATGGGAAAGAGGCATAAGTTAATAAATCAATCTGACTAGCCTTTTTCCCAACTATGTTGGGGTCGGCTTCTAGTCTAACCGGATGCAGCTGAATACCAGTATTTTACATGGAGCGGCTGCCTGTCTGACCTCCACAACCCAGTAACTGGGCAATACGATACCCCTTGGTAAGACTGGTTGTCAGACTTTCGGGCTTCTGACGACCCGTAACGACTGTCAAAGATCCACGAATGACAGCCGGGACCAACGGCTTAACGTGCTTTCCGAGGCACGGAGGAGTCTCGGTAAGTAAAGATGGTCACCCATCCATAGACCAACCCTGGCAAGCGTAACTTAACATGATGGATCGGCCCGTGCGGCTGTTATTACTGAGCCGCGAGCTCCTATAAATATGTAATATAAAAAAAACAGTTAAATATTTGACAGCTATATAGTAAGTGGCCAACTTTTAAAATGCACGCTCCTAACGACCTCGTCGTTTTATTTTCCTGAAAATTTTAAAAATAACAAATATCACGGAAATAAAGTCTTTTTATGAGGATCATTATTTGGTATGCGGGTTTGTTACTGGGCCATTTCTTTATCAAAGCGATTCCTTTGGGACAGTTGGCGTCCCTCAACCACCATTGCATTAAGGTACATAAAAATTGACATTACCAATTGATTTTATGGGTATTATTCTAATATTATTTTCTGTTGCTTCCTGTAATTTCTGTATTTTGTATACAAACGTTGGTTAATCTAAATAAATATTTATTTATTTTAATATTATTTAAGTACAAACACTAAAATACATACAGATACGACATACTTTTTAATAATTTTGAGTACAAAATGCAATATCTATAAAATCTATACTTATTAAATCGAAATATCAGACACTACGCTTTTTAAAATGTATTTTGTGTTTCATATGTTAAAGGTTAGCGAAAGATACAGACTAAAAAATTTCGCCCTACAAGAAAAACTACTGGCTACTTAACTATTTTGTTAATTCTTTTTGTAATAATTGGCATTTACTGTACAGTGATACGTACATACTTTGTAATGTTGTAACACCTTCCCCCCCTCCCCTCTCCCTACAACGTGTGCACAAATCAACAAACTAATATTTGTTTTAATTTGAACCATTTCTAACCGCAAACGTCGCGTCCTAAACCGAATTTCCGCCCTTGAATCCCCAAAGGATTCCTTTCTATAGTAATATTTAACGATTTATGCTTTTTGTTTTGAATACGCTCACTTGAATGTGACATATTCGGTAAATATCGGAATACCGAGAGAATTCCGAATAAGATATTCAGTGGTTTGATAAATTCGAATTTTGGTAAAAAAGAGTCTGTTTTTTTTGGTATTTTATTGTAAAGGTGTCTAGCATTTTCATCGAAGAAATTGTTCACTCCAACAATTTTATCTGGTTAGGTATTTATTACATTAGTTCAAAAAGAAAAACATACATGTTTTAGGTTATTGAATTAGGAGGCACTTGCTTATATTTTTATTTTATTTTCTCCTTTGCTGTAGTAAAATAAAAATAATAGATCGATGTCAGCCCAACTTTTTTTTCAATGTATATAAAATATCGAAAGCCTTTTTACATTGACGTCATTCAATATTGAACCCAAAGGCAAAGAATGTAAACTTATTTTCACAATTATCTCTAAACTATACTAGATATATTGACTTCTAAATAATACTTCGATAAATCTTTTTGCGCTTTTAACGCAGATTTTTTTTGCCTTTCTTATTTATTTTCTACTTCAATGAATTTGTAAGAATTTGTTGGACAAGTTTTTAAGATAACAACATTATAGTTGAATTCAATGGCTGTGAAAGTAACTTAGTCTGAAAAACGATATTGAACTTTTTTAGAGTTCTAAAACTTATTAAATCGTGACAATTAGGCATTAAATTTATAGTGTAGTATAATTTATGTAAAGAGCAGCGGTGGCCCAATGGTAACGGCCACGACTTACGAGTTGTAGGTCGTAGGTTCGTACCCTGACAGGCGCTTTACTTTGTGTAAATAATTTCATCACCACTGCTCTCAAAACGGTGAAGGAAAACATCGTGAGGAAACCGGCATGTCCTAGAAACAAAAATTCGAAGACATGTGACATCTACCAAACCGCACTGGGCCCGCGTGGTGAATTACGGCCCACTCCCTCTCACAGAGACGATTATGTATGTATAATTAGGCATAAAAATGATGTTAACGTAAATACATACAACAAAAGAAATTTTAAAAATTAACAGATTTTTGATTTGCGGTAGACATAAATAGAACTAAGTTACACACGTTGTCTACATCTCTTTTATCTACTTTCCTATCGCAGGTTTGCTGGAAGAGATTTCTTTAGACATAAGCATTGCCTTTGTACGAATTTTTCTGTTCCTTTCTTCTTTTCTGTATATATATATGTGTGCATAAATGGTTAAATAAATAAATAAATAAATAAGTTTAAAAATTGTTCAATCGAAATATTACACTGAAGGTACAATTCAAGCCGACTGCAGGCAGCAGCTGCAGCAGACGACGTGTCGTCGCGACACTACCGATTTCTATGAAATCGACGTTTCGCTAGCTACGGGTAATTCATAGAAATACATAAAAACCGGTAGTGTCGCGGCGACACGTCGCGTGTCGCCTGATGGGACACAGGCCTCCTCTCTGTGAGAGGCAGTGAGTAGTAATCTTCTTTCTTATATCTAGGGTTGTAATCCACCACGCGCGCCCAGAGCGGGTTGATAGATGTCACATGACTTCGAATTTTCGGTTCTAGAAATGCCGGTTTCCTCACGATGTTTTCCTTCACCGTTCTGAGAGCAGTGGTGATGAAACAATTTACGTAAAGTAAAACGGCTGTCAAGGTTCGAACCTACGACCTACAACTCGTCAGTCACGGGCGTT